>VXAU01005094.1:20339-411606 GCA_013399695.1 Formicarius rufipectus | reverse complement strand
AGGGCGTGGGGAATGTGAGGGAGACGGGATGGCGAGGGTGGAAACTAAAGCTTTGCTGAGGGATACAAAGGGCACCGGGACAGGAAGACGCAGAGGAGAGGAGCAGAGCAGGAAAGATGAAGTGGCGGTTCTGTAAAGGCGGAGGGAAAGAGGAGACCTTGGAACACCGGGGTGGCGGGAAGAGAAATGCTTTTGTTGGAGGTAAAAAGGCAAATTGTAAAGGTTTCGGTAGAGGGGAGAAACGAAGAAGGAGTAGGCAAGATTTCAGACCTGAGAGATGAAGGCCACACTGGTGAGGCTCGGAACGGTGCAGAAGGGCCACGGGCTCGGGCTGTGAGGGCGAGGAAAGCCGCGTGCCGGGGCTCAGAAATCACGCCCAGGTGCAGCTCGTTATCGGGAGCACAAACAGCTGAGATACTCTGGAAGGAAAGCACCGGCACACCTGAGAACACTCACGTGAAGATTATACACTAAACTAGCTGTAAGATTTTAGCGACAAACAAGCTGTGAGAGCTACAAGGGATTATTACAGGGTAGTTTATGCTCTGCAGGATCCCCTCCCTTCTTCAACTGGTTCCTCGTTCGTGCTTTCTCCCAGAAATTGCTCATCAAAGATGCCTAACTCTGGGAAGGCACTGCTCCCAACAAAGCCACCACCCCAAAGGAAGCTCTTTAATCACTTGACTGAGAGAGAGTTTTCATTGTGACAGAGCAAGGTCAGGCTGCTCTCATGAAATGGCAGGAGCGTTACCTGAATACTGCCTGCCAAAGAGCAAGACCAGGGCTGTCCTACATAGCACCATGGAACACTTCACCAGAGACATGACGGTCATTGAACGGAATCACTTGGCTTTGGGTCTCTGTCATTATTCCTTTCCATTATTTTTCTCTATATGTACTGCTAGAAGCATGATTCATTGAGCAAATTGCTTTGAGTAGATGGAATACAAGATTGTCTCCTCCTTCTTCGGTCCACACACAAAGAAAAACTGACGAGACACAGAGACAAGAGACCAAGCTCTGTTCCAAACCTAAGATGTAGCACTTCATCTGCTAAGGAAGGAGCCTGGAAATACATATTTGCTGACAAAGAAAAAGAAATACAGACAAAAAACCCCCCTCAAGTTATATCCATTGGGACAAACTTCTAAAGCTCTTTTTGGTTGCTCATCTAATTAGTTGTGGAATCTGCTTTCCTGCAGTCTCTATTGTGAGCTGGAATTAAATAGTATATAGAAAAAACTGAGAAAATCAGCAGTAACTTGGCATAACAGAAAATTATACAGAAAAATAATTTTTGCCACCGTTCACTTGTCATCATTCTACAGAAGAGATTTTTTTGAAGAGGCATTCAGCTCTTCTAAGCCAGTCTGTGTTAGTCAGAGGAAGCTCCTCCAGCTCAAAGTGTAACATGTTCCCAAGCAGTGCTGGCTGTGTGTGCACAGTGAGGGTTCCCTGCTGAGAGCTCACCAGCACGTTCAGTCCACGTGCTGCCCGTGCTTCCCCAGCTGGGAGCACACCCTGGCCTGGCTTGTGAGACCAGGATGTTCCAGCTGAGCTTTTCCAAGCTGCACTGCTGTGCTGAGTGCCTGAGCATCTGCCACCTGGAGGCAAATATTAAATATAGTGCAGAGAGGTTCAACCAGCAACATGAATGGGAAGGACATCAAATCCATGTGGTCCTGGCCAGAATCATCCACACTTACAGTCATGAGACAAAGACTGCAAGGGCAGAGAAGGAACTTTAAAATCTATAGCATTTTAGTTCACTAATTTAAGAGTAAATGCATCAATAAGTGTGGCAAGCAGCAAGAGAAGTTGGTAACACAACATCCCACTTTGTGAAAGGTTAGAATCATGACCTATGGAATAACACTCTAAAACAGTGGACATATAAGCACAGCAACATAATTCAGAGGAGGGTATTTTCATACTGGCAACTAGCAAGTATTTGAGGAAGCTAAAATTGGAAAATATTGCTTTTCAGTATGAGTCTACTATTAAAAATCCAGAATAAAACTGATTTGGTGAGGGTATATAGAAAGTATATTTGCAAGATAGGTGATGTACAGGAAGACGCATCTCCTCAGGCAACTTTGTAGTCTAAATAAATAAGCCAGATAACAGAAATGAAAAGCGTCAAATGTTACCCCTTTTCCATGGGCAGGGAGCTGAAGTACAAAAGATGAAGAGGCTTCACCAATAGGTAACATTACATAGGTGTTAGAATCAAAAACTCTTCTCCTTTTTACCTGATTGTATTTGCTTATTGACACAACAGCCTGGGTGAGTGTCCCTCAGTTATCTGCTGGTGTCTTACAGAGGTCAGGGGTGTAGATGGATTGAAATGTTTACAAACCATAATGATGATATGGCACTATGCAGAAATTCAAAACAAATAATTGCCATAAAGTCTCTATTATGGTGCTGCTTTGCAAGCTGGCATGTCCATTAACTTCTATAGCCTTCACTGGGGTTTTCAAAAGTAAGTTAAAAATCCTTTATTCATTTTATTCTTTCTTTCTAATCACTGTGTAGCTAAAAGAGTGTATCTTTCAGTTTTTGCTTGCATACATTTTTGACAGAACCACTGCAGCAGGGAGATGTATTCTTCAGTCCCAAGCGGGAACCTGCTGAAGGATTACCCCTGACCTGAGATCCATCCATTAACATGTCCAGAACCACCACTTTCTTCTGACGTGTTTTATTGGTCTTGTGAAATAGAAATTCTAAAACAAGGGGGAAAAGGTCACAGCCATGCATTCACTGCAAATTATTGACACAGACCTGGCACCAGAGGCAGTCAATCAGAAAGATCCATTTGAGTCTAGAGATGTAAAGATTATTTTTATCATAATTTCCCTAGTGTCGATTCAAGATACTGCTGCAGGCCAGGATTTAACCCTGACAGGCAGAGTTTGCTGAAGAAATTTGGGTAGCTCCAAGGTCATGGTCTACCCTGCCTCATGATATATTGAGATATTTAGGTGGGAGTTTTAACTATTGTTATGATCATATTTTCTGAATACAAGTTGTTAGTATCACAGTAAATATTAGTTTTTCTAAGTAAAAAAAGAAGACAATTTATCAGGACTATTCCTGTACAAATTGTTAAGTGAATTAGACCCCATTAGTTAAAAAAATCTACTTATGAATCAGAAATAAAGAAAATCATCAAAGAAGAATCTTCTTAAACATTGTAAAAGTCACTTTGTAATCCATAAAAAAGAATTCAGTGTGTAAATACACATAATTCAAACCCTATAGCAAACCCCACTGTAGCTTTTGTTACAGGATCAGGGGCTAAGGTTCACAGTTGTTTAGTGTTTTATTTAGGACATGTTTGTATCACACCAAAAATGGAAAGCACGTAAGCTGATCAGGTGCCTGTAGCCATGATTCACACAGTGTTAAATTTAATGTATAGTTAGCAATAACCAGCTAAGACACAGGAATCAATTTGATTACATTTAGAAGGTATTTATGTATTACCAAAGAAAACGACCATATGTTTTCATGTTGGGGAAACTAAAGGGAAACGAGCATAAATGTCGTTTTGTAGAAGAAAATAGATTCAAAATACAGCATTATAGAGCCTGCATTTTTATATGATACATATAATGATACATGAGATATATATATATGATTACATGAGATTACATTGCTATTGCAATCCCACAGTTGAGAAATGCATATTCACTTTTCCAATAGAATGGAAATAAATTTTGAGTTTGCTGGTGAATATGAAGTTTCTTTCAAGCAAGTATGAAGCAGGCCCAGGGCCATCCTGATTATTTGTTCTTGCTCCATGCATTTACACTTGCCTTGGACATTAGAGGACACAAAGAGAATGATGCAGCATTTTGCTACTGCTACCATAAGTGCCGTTGCCTCTCTAAAAGTTTGCAAGCATTCCTCTAGACTTACTCAGGTTAGGAGGTTTTAATAAATAAGTAGGGTGGCCATCAAGCAGAACAGAACAAACAGCCTGAGAAATGAGTATAAATATAAACATTACTTTCCATATATGCTGCAACTGCTAATGTGTTAATTAAACAGAAGAAAATGTACTTAAATAATTTATTCTTAATAAATGAACCATCTGAATGATAAATACATGTGTTCTGTAATCATCAGGAAGTTTTTTAAACAAAAAGCTCTTTTGCAGCAGGAAAAATCACATAAAAGGTGGGGAGAGAATTGTATTTGTTTAAATAACATTAAGAACCCAACTGAAGCCAAATAGCTATAATGGTAGAAATTAATACTGCTGACAGGCTATTGCATTGTCTCATACAATTTGTGTATAATGCTGCAATTCCTGGTTAGCAATACAGATTGGAGCTCTGAAAGGATATTTAACCCTACATTGCCCAGTCAGTACAATGGAAAAGGTGCACCCAGTTCCTCAGCTCTGACATCTGAATCCTTAAGAGTGAACCTTCAAACTGTGCTTTTGTCATGCTCTTCAATTGCAGGAGACATCGATGGTGTTTGGGGCTCCTGAGGAGGCTCAAAGTTTCAAATATAACTTCCAAAGCAGTGTTTGTTTTAAATGCATTATGAGCCTTGCTTGGTTTCTACTGGGAGAGATCACTAAATAAAATCATGTTACATGTTAGGTTAATCTTACTTAATCCCATCAAAATGGCCCTTTGATGGACAGCTGTGTAAAATATTTGTGTCTGGCAGAAAATGAAGACGGTAATTGGGTGGGAGACATGACTCGATCTGAGCTCCTGGATGTGCTTTGGAATGACATTTAACAAATCTTGACAGCACATTCTCTTTGACAATCCTGCAGTACTTTTTGCAAGACTGGGCATCCTCTACCCCAGTTGCTTCCTGGATGACCAGATCCCCCCTACCTCAGTTCCCCAGAAGGTTCCAGTTGGAGACTGTGCTCTTCCATGCTCACAGATGCAATGATTATATGCACAGCAGTGCACTGCATCTCTAAAAAGACAAAGAAAGCAGCATTATTCATGTAATCCACTGAATGGAATCCACAGTGGAGTGTTTAACTCTGCATTGCTCTTTTTATTGTTTTACTTTGAATGAAAATCAGATTCTCATTCTATTTTAATATTAATCAATGAGGTAACACCTACTAGGTGTTGAACTTTTCAGTTGTAAGATGAATTGCAGAGTACTGTTTTCCTTCTTTTGTGTTATCCAGTTTGCATCTTTCATTAAAGACATTATTTTAGGTAAGCTAACTAGTGTTTGGAAGCAGAGATAATGTATCTTTTTATAGCATTAATGAGATTGTCAACAGAGTACGGAGAAATTAGCAAATCTATGCCAAATCTTTAATGAAGGTAACACAGGATTTCAACCATAACATTGACTCCGAATTGGGAAAGATACAGTTACGATTAAAAATTGTCAATTAATGAGTATTTTGCCTGTAGGCAGGATGCAATTTTAAGAAACTGAAGCCAGGAAAATAGCAAATAAATATTTTTAATTCTGTGAATTCTGCCTTAGCATTGGTTTATCCAAAGGTGTCAAACCCAGCAGATGTAAGCCACAGCTGATCAGGGCACTGTCTCAGATTCTGGCCAGTCAGAGAGAGATGTTCCTGCCTCCAGCATATCTACAGTTGAAGCTTCCCACATCCACTCCCTATAAATTGTTTCCTCTTCTAAAAGTGTGGGCAATGCAGTATTATATTTACATTTACACTGGTGGCTATGGTTTTCAGGTAAGCTTCTGTGTTTTACCTTTGGCTTTTTCTTTTCCCCTCACTTATTTTATGCTTTTGAGAAAGATCTCAGTGGAAAAGTAATGAATGATAAAAACAGAATTTCAGAATAGCTCAAATTCTCCTTTCTTTTGTGAGAGCGTTCTCAGTGTCATCCCTGCTATTATAAAGCAGTAACCCTGCTTGTCTCTCCTATTCTACATTAGCAATTGAGCCCCAGAAGCAATAAACCAGTTTTTATTTGGTTACTGGTAAGACACTGGATGACCAGAGCTGCCTCAGTGGGACACAGGACCTACATCAGCACGTGGAAAAGGGGACAGATCAGCATCTGCCCTGTGGCTTCATCCCAAAAGAAAAGTTAATGTAGGGTGCCTGGCACGAGTGTATGATGCTCTCCTCAGACTATTAGATCAGGAAATTGGTGCTCCTGTACAACCTGCTGAACCAGGGCCTTTCTTTGTGACCACTTTTTGTATGCTCAGAGAGCCAAAAACGTGGCCTTGTGGAACACTGTGTCATCTCCTCATGCAATGGGCTTCATGCTTGCTGAATTTGTATGGCAGGACTGTAGGTAACTGAAAATATCCAGAGGAAATGAGAACATTAACATGCCACCACAACTACAGCACTCTTAGTTCTTGGAAGCAAATGCCATCACCTGAAGGAACGGTCAGCAAACTCTTGAGCTCTTCAAAGCATTTATTTCTCCCTCCTCATATTACCTGCCTTCAAAGCAGCTCACCTTCTGCACAGTTCACAGAGCAGACAGCCTGTAAATAGCACAGCAAAGTCAGAGATGTAAATTGGTGCCCCATTGCAGGTTTATAGCCCACGTTAATTCATTGTCGTCTCCTTTCCGCTTTGTACAGACTTCAGGGAAGAAGTGGGCCCACCCAGGGACATGAATATGGGTATTTAATGTGTGGAGGGGGAAGAACAGTGAACATCCAAGGTAACCTTTGAAGCCCAACTAAAAATGCAATTTGACAATTTTTAATAGTACTGAAGAGAAAAATTACAGCATTTCTATGCACCCTGAGGGACCCTTATGGATCCCACGAGACAGCATAGCACAGTTTCTGTAGGATGTTTTTCATGCACTGTGCCTTTTTCAGAACTTCATCAGCTCTCACACCTTTTTCTTTGTTGTAGAATTTTTAAATGAACACTTAGTTTACCTTATTCACTCTCAATATTTTACATATTAACTTTTCAATTCACCAGTACTGGCTGTTTCTGCTTTCTTCTAGTTTGTTTGTTTTCTGAATATTTTCTGAAGCTGCAGAATAAAGTGACAGACTCTAAATTAGTGCAAACTAGTCTAAAATCTATGGGGTTTTCATGTATTTATAACAAACATGAGTCATTCTAAATTAACACTTAGCTTCTACTTGTTTGACAAAGCACAGCTTCTCTTTACCATTTCATAGACTTCAAAATGAAAAAACACACCCTTGCAGGAAAATAATATTCCAATATAAAAGTGTAGTCAAGGCTTAGAATCTCTACATAGCTATCAGCATTCTGTACCTGCTGCCTTTCCTATAGTTTAATTAGCAGGTTATTACACCAGACTGAATGTCAAAAAATGTTGATGCAGATAAGGATTTTCCACTCTCTATAAAATTTCCTCCTCAAGCAAAATTTGAGCCAGTTACTTTCAATCTCTGCTTTTTTTTTTTTTGACCGATGATAATTCTTTATAATTTCCCACCTTTTTCCCCATGCCTGATTTTTCCTGATTACTATAATAATATATCTATTTTGTTTTCTTCTAGTACATATTTCTTGACAGCATCCATTTCAGATTTGATGCTGTTTGATTTGAGCTGCCAAGAGCTGTTGCATTTTGGCTGATCACTTAACAAGACCCGATCTTTACAGGAGCTAAACCTTCCAGTAGCAACACAGGTAAAGAGTGCCATCCAGAGACACACAGAGCTCTAGGCAAATGGAGAGGAGTCTGCACACTATGAGCCACAGCACCTGGGGGCTTTCTCCCCCATATGATGTAATCTGCATTGTGTTTTTTCTTTAAAGACCAATCCAGGTAATATCTCTGCATCACAGGAACTCAAAGGACTGGATGCTCAGCAGTAGCTCACACTGTGCAGGACTTCTGCTGCTCTCACTGTGCTCACTTCCTTCGCAAGAGCTGAAACTCCTGTCTGTAGAAGAGAAAATATGGAGATTTTTGTGGGTTTAAAGCACCATGACCATGTTACACACAGATGAATGAAAACATGGTTTGGAAACTAGTCAGGAAAGCTGTTACTGAAAGACAATGTTGATGAAGGGGATAAATAACGGGAAAATCACAGCAGAGAAATTCAGTGCTCAAATGCATCCACATAGCTCTCCACGAATCTCTGAATTTCAACAAAATTCAGCTGCAGCCAAACCAAGGAATTGCAGTCAAGCTCCTCTAAAAAATGAGTTTGAGAATCTCAGAGTGACTGCAGAGAGGAATCACATACACCGGGCAGGGATGGCAGATTCATCATTCCAGGAGCTGAGATGAATTCTTAAAAATATAATCTTATTCATTGGGTTTCTGAACTAAAGGAAATAAAATCATCAGAGTTCACATCCTTGAACCATTCCAAATGCAGTGCTATCTCTACAGCACAGATTTAGACAAAACAGCAATTTTCTTACAGGAAACTGTATTACACCCAAAGACAAATAAGCTACTGATTGAGTTGAGAGATCTTCAAATCCACAGTGTTCATTCTGTTGCCTGATAACTGAAGTAGCCACAGCAATATTCCACTTACTTATGTCTTGGCTCACTATAAAGACTTAGAGTTTCCACAATCACTAATCCTTTAACTGTGAAAGTGATAACTATTGCAATTATTCTCAATTTCCCCAAATGATAAAACTTTTAGTATATAAATAAAACTTGTGTGAGGAACCTTTTCCCACACATAAAGTGGCTCAGGGCAGAACACCACAAAGGAGGCAGAGAGGGTTCTCCTAAATGCATTCTGTGAGTGAAGTTTGGAGGATACTCCACAACTACCCTGCCTTGCTGGCCAACACCAGATGACACATTAAATGGCCATTGCCAGCAGACCCTTGGAGAAACAGTTCATTGGAGCACAAGGCATCCTCTCCCATTCTCTATCATGCTAGAAAGAGATTTTGCTGCTTGAATGAGGTTACTGTGCCCTTTTCATTCACTTACTTTCTAGCACCACAACACAGGACTCTAGATTGGGTATATTTATCTTTTTCTATAGAATATCATTAGTGAAAAGGCTCTGGTTTGGAAAATTGCCTTTTGCTCCACTTCCATGGAGAGTGCTGGTCTTCCAAGTAATTGAGAATTGACTGTTTTGAGGATTGTAAACTTCAGCAAAGCTTGTGGTAAGCAGTGAATTTAAAATTAACTTATTAGCCCACTAAGTGACTCAAATTCTACAATAAATGGACTAACAAAATAAAAAGGAAAAGTAGCAGAGCTTTTTCGCAGAGAGCTGCATTTTCTTACTACCTCATTAGGATCTTGCTGCAGAGACTGCAAATTTCCCACTGAAATTTCTCATTCCCAATACTCAGCAGGCAAGTATTGTTTAGCAGTCACCCAACAGATGACTGGCATTTACATTTCAGCTGTCACTAGCAATGAAGAAGTAGCTTCTATGTTTTAGTAACTTAACAGTTTGAAAGGGCTGCAATTTAGATGTGATAATATGAAAAGTTGTTGCTGTAACACCAAAAGAAGTTATTACTCTCTAGAAGGTCCTTCATTTGATAGCTCGCAATTCACAGATAAAGCAAAATATATGATTAAAATATAAAGATAATTAAGTAGTAGAGTATTGTTTCAGCTGCCCATGGATCAATAAAAAATGGCCTGTGAACCAGAGTAGGTTAAAATAGTCTGTTAATCAATGGGAATGTTTACTTTTCCTAAAATGTTTATTAAATAAGCACCTCATTATTTTGCCTACTTTGACTGGAGGTTTGCAATGTCAATAAAGTTCCTGGTAGCCACGCTCTGAACGTAAGATGAAGGTAATTCCACAGTGAAAGGGAAAGCAAACTCCACAGTCCATGTTCCAAGAGGGCCACCAGCTCCTTCCTGAGTCCAGGGCTCTTCCCACAGGAGCCTCCAAAGCAGCAACAGGACACCTTCACCACTATGGCTGAGCAGAACCATCACCTCCACGGAGTTCCAGGAAGGGGAAGTGGAAAAGTAAGTTCTTGCACCTGAGCCATTGAAGAACCCCATTTACCTGCGTTGTGTCCCAGTGCCATGAGCTGTGAGGTGAGGGGCAGGAGGCTGCTTTCCCCCTGGGAAGCACTGGGACACTGCTCCAGGGCCACTGTGTGCTGGGGATGGTGAGTGTGGAGTCAGGTGTTGGCCAACCACAGACGTCACCAGTTTCATATGGACTCACTGGTACAATATCTCAGACAAAACACCCCTCACCAGCTTGTCATTTAGTGTAAGCACATGCCATCACATCACGTTGTGCCAAACAAATTGATTCACTGATTGACTGTTCAGAACATTCAAAACAAGCTTTCCATTTCTCAGCTGTTCCCACCTTACCAAATCAATCAAAAAAAGTGTGATCATATTGTATATTAAGCACATCAACTGTTTGCTGTAAGATTCCCTTCTTCTTCTTCCTTTTTTTTTTCTTTTTTTCCTAAGGATCGGGAGCAAACAAGGTAATAAAATCTTTAAAACACAACAAAAGACTTTGATGAAAGAGAGCTAAGAATGAACACGTTGCCATTTTACTTTGGCTCCCTCAGCAAACAAAGCCATCCCAACCCACTCTGCTTTTGGTGCCGCGGTGGAGCAGATGCACAACATACGACCTGGATTCCTGGGAAGGGGCAGCAACGCAGTGGGTGGGGGCCATGCCCACACTTGCTGCCCTCCAGCTCTCACCTGTGGCTCAGCCCACAGGACCAGACCAGGGTAAAACTGAAGACTGAAGTTAAATTTATGAAATATGTCTAGCGTGGCCAAAGTGTTCTCAGCAGTTTCCTCCTTCTGCACCGCTCACCTCAGCAGTGCACACTGAGCTGGAGTGGAGTTTATTGGCATGTACTTCATTTCACATACTTCTCTCCCCAAAAAAATGCCAATCTGACAAAGATGTGGTGCATTTTTGTTGCAATCAAACATTTTCAAAACCTGGAAGAGGCCAAATAGGAAATCCAGGTATTTTTGCTATTCTATAGTCATTCTTTCTAAAGTCTCTAGGGCCTTCTCCCCTCTTTTCTTTGCCTGACGAATCATTTCTAGGGGTATCATACAGAAGGACCTCCTTTGGGGTTGGAGTTTGCACTTATATTTCTCTCTCTACATGCACCTTAAGTAACAATTGTTCATGTTCATTGGATGGCTTGGAAGGAACCCTAAAGATTATCTCATTCCAACCACGGCAGGGACACCTTCCACAAGACCAGGTTGCTCAGAGCCTCACCCAACGTGGCCTTGAGCACTGCCAGGGGTGGGGCATCCAGTTTTTCTGGGAAACCTGTGCCAGCGCCTCACCTCTCCTAGTTCTTCCTAATATCTCATCTAAACCTACTCTCTTCCAGTTTGAAGTCATTCCCCCTTGTCCTATCACTCAAGATGTAGAAGGTGCTGTCAGGTATTGATCTGATTCCTTTAATTGGTTTTGTACCTTTGCTCTGCCCCAGCAGTTCAGTAACCCTGTGCTGGCAAAGTGTTTCTGCATTCTGTACAACTTCAATATCGGCCAAGCACCTCAACATTTTAAATGTGTCTATTTGAAGTTCAGATCCTGCAAACTTTTAGATGACTGAAACTTCATTTCCAAATGTTTGCAGGTGTTAAACAAAGACACCCTCAACTAAACTATCCATCCAAATGAATAACTGTAGAAGTACTTTTATGGTGGTTATCCAGCCTTGCCCAATTTGCCTCAGTGAACATCGGCAGTGTAGCAAGTAGGCAAGAAGTCTGCTACCAATTTAATTTATATATTTTCATGTCCTAAATAAATGTAAAAGGATTTTCCATGGGTTTCAGTGCATTTTCAGAAAAATTAATGCCTTGAAAAAACCCAAGACCCTCAAACTGAATTAATTATGAACAAAAGCAGCAGAGGCTGCAGTGAGCTGAGGAGTACTATGGCCTTTGTTTAAGAAATTGTATTCAAGTCACAGTCTTGTTTCTGTCTGTATCTTGTCATACAAATTATTCTTTGACAAAGAGCTGATATCTCATCAAAACCTATTATAAAACCATAATTACTACTTCTGGATCATTAATCTGAAATAACAATATGTTTCTGTATAAATGGAAGTGAGTGAGGAAATCCTGCCACTCTCCAGCCACTCAGATGTACTATAACACTGTTAATTAACAGAACAGAGACCTATATAAAGTCTATGTAATTTTGTCATCTCCATGAAAAAAACAAGACTTGGGGCTGGATTGTAATTATGGCCATGTTGCCACTTCCCTGGAAATTTCTCCAAGCACAAGAGGTGCCACAGCATTTTTCTGTGGCCGGTGCATCAAGCCAGTCCCTGATCAGCTGTCCCCTCCTGGCCTCACTCAGGCTCACTGTGAGCTGGGAACTCAGGCAAAGCCTTTTGTCCTCACTGTACTGCCTTGTTCTCACTGGGATGCTCATTTTCCCAGGAATATGTTTGTGTCTAAATGCTTTTCAAGGAAGATTAAAGACAATTTTCTCTCCCCCAACTTTCAAGTTACTTTTCCTTTTTTTTTTTTTTAATTTTTTTTTTTCATCTTGCTCTCCTCTAGTATCTCTCTGTCATGCCATGACTGAAAGCTATGCACAAAAACTGGATTTAATCTTGACCATGAATTAATCCTGTCAAATGTAGCACCCTGCCATAACATCTTATAGCTGTGCTGCTGGAGATTTACACCTGGAAAAGGCCTCTGATGAGACAGCACATGATGAGACAACTCTTGGTAATTACAAGGTAGAAAGGAATAAGATAAAAAAATGGGAATACTGCAGCTAAGGAGATCAGAGGTGAAGATATTTTGCAACTGTTATTCATCTTTCCAGATCAAAGAAAGTCTTACATGTGAAAGAACTTCAAAATTTGACCCCGAAGAGAGGAATGATACATTCAGTGTAAAATAAGGGAAAGATGTAATGTTGACTGAGTCCTCAATGATGGGTGTTTTTTCCACTCCCTGGAAAAGTTGCTGTTCTGGTCTTGCTACTGAACTGTCTACAAACACCTCCAAAAATCTTCTCATATGATATACAAGGAAAGCTACCATGGACAGCCATCATTAGCAGATATGAGAGCAATTAAACCACGAGAATGAGGGAATCCTGAAGAAGCCACAAGAGCAGATCTCCCAGTTATTTAGAAGTAATGCTGATTTCACTGAGGACATGTTCCAAATAGGGCAGAAAAGGGGATATTTCAACTCAGATGTGAAGAAGAATTGTGATTAACTTGCTGGGCTATCGCACAAGAAACAGAGTGAGACTGGTTAGATTACACAAACAACAATTACAGCTTTCAAATTATAAATCATATTTCACATAATCAATTATTGATTACTTAAGAATTCTGAGGGAAAAAGTGTTAACTTGGTTTTCCTATGAGAAAATATAATAATGTTTTAGACTTTAATTCCCCCAGTGTCATATAACAGGAACAGCAGGACAGAAAAATGAATGCTATAATCCTACCCCCCCACCAGTTAAAATCCTGTGTTTGCTCTCCAATTACTGGCATAAAAACTGTAATATTTCATCCTAGATTGTTCCTTACTGTTTTGATAAAATAAGAGCTCTATTGTAACACAAATATTGAATCTGTAGAAGTCATTTATTACAGTGCTATGAGTAGCTAAAAAAAAGCTGGGGGGAAGGCTCATTTCAGGCCCATAGACTCCATGGGATCAACTATCACTGATTTCACTGAGTTTTGCCTCAAAAATTAATATCCAAAGGCTTGGAGCAAAACTTCCAGGGAGTTCAATGAGGCCAAGAAATCACATCTCTAATCCAGTCTGAACTAATGAGATACAGAAATAAAGCCAAAACTTATTTTTCAAACCCATTCTCTGTGGGGATTTTTTTTTGCCCTTGGTTGTGGGGTTGGTTTGTTTGTTTTTAATTCGACTCCTTCTGAAAGTTCAGAGCAAGACTCAGAGTGCTGCTGGACAGAAGAGGGGCTTTGTCATAAGGCATGGAACCAGGCAGGAGGCGATGCAGAGGCTGGGGCTGAGCAGCACTCAGCAGTCCGAGGCCAGGCTGAGCAGGGCATCCCAGTGCTCTCATCTATGCTCCTAATTAAAGCAGGTCCCACAAACGAGCTCTGCCAGCTGCTCAGACATTTGCCCGATGGTTCCCTCGCTCCCCAGCCCTTCCTGCCTCGTGCCAAGTCACAGGTTCCCAGACTGCAAGGGCACAATCCAGAGGACAGCTGTGCCAGGGACCATTCCCATCACACAGTGGGGACAGCAGCTGCAGGGACACCAGAGCAGGGGCAGAACAGCAGCTCTGTGGAAGCCACATAGGTATTTCAGAAATAATCCTGTCCTATTTTGTCCTAGAAAGACCTTATCTACTTGCTTTCTTACAACAAAAGATGATACTACATACTGCTCCTTTTGATATATCCATCTTAAAAGGTTTGGGGCTTATTGTTCTGTATTTCATCTGAGTTGATGGTTTCGCTGAGTTTAAAGAAAGTTTTAGTAGTTTGCTAAGTGTTTACAACTCCCACTGCAGCTGCCAAGTACCTTTGTTCTGCTTTCCTTTTGTCTCTGCCTTGTCATGGTTCTGCTCCTTGTACAACTGCTTGCACTGTAAACTCTGCAGTCCCTTAAAACTACTGCAGTTCAATGAAGATGGAGGTCTTACAAAGCTAATTACTGTGTATATAACAAGTTGATTATTTAAAGGCACAGAAAATGGATGATTCACAAAAGACCAAGAATTAGAAAACTAATACAGGAAAAATAAATGTAAATGCTACCCCATTATGAGAGGCAAAAATATGGATACATATGTCAGCACATAAACTGCCAAAAAAGAGATTATGACATTGAAATGGATTTTAAAAGTCAATTACTTCTCATCTGGGCAATCTTTACATCAAAAACATTGTCTACATTCTGAGTCATGTCCGTGAGGAAAAAAAAAGTAAGAAAGCAAGATAAAAAAAAGAACAAAACTGAATTTGAAGGAGAAAACCTAAATTGTCTTCACAAAAATCCAACAGTCTGAAAAATCAGTGATGAGACTCCAGCCAAGGCACGAGGCACACAGACTGGAGAGACAATATCAGCAGGGCCTACTCATACACTTTTAATGAGGAACCTGGTGCAGATAATTGCCCAAAGTAAAATAAATGATGCATTCAAAAATGGAGAAGTTTCACAATGAAACTCTCATTCATTTCTTGCCTTTCCTACCCAATTTCCTAGATTCTCTAAAGATGCAAGAGAAGAGCAACCATACTGTATATATTAATTTTACAAAAGCAGCTTCTTCTGAAGGATTCCAAAGCATCTTGTCAAACATTTAATTATGTCTCACAGTCAGTCCCACTTCAAAAAGGTACTTTTTACACAAGTTTTTCAGGAAGAAGAGGTTCCAGTGCCCTAAGATTGCCCAGCAATACAACTGTGAAACTGAGAAACGTTCTCAGAAGGCTGAGGATGGGCAGGAGCCATCCCCAAAACACTGTCTGCACTGGGAAGGGAGAGCTGTCCAATGTGTCCCTCTGGGAAACCATCCCACCAGCTATCAGTGACCAACACTCTTGTGGAAAGAATTATCTTACACAAATAGTGTGTATTTTGGCCAACAGGAGTAGGAATTCCCTGTATGATGTGGCTCATGAGATACTTTGATGGACAAACAGGGGCACGTCCAGCACAGGGGGATTAAGGAATTGATTCCAGCCCTGTGGAATGTTCCAGTGATGCTGCTTTTGGCACACCAGTCTTTCTGTACTCATATGCATGCCATGAAAAGCTGGGGGAAAACTGCAGAGGAATTGTGAAAAAGCTACAAGGACATTTAAAGTCCTGAAAAATACGCTTTGCAGGACTCAAGCAGGATTCAATCTAAACATGTTGTTAAAACCCATTAAGTAAGTCAGAAACCAGTGGAGTACAGGTAAGTAAATTATGAGGCCATTTAATTTAATAGATAAAACGTGGGGAAAAAAGCCTACACCAAAAGCTGACACTAGAAATTATTTTTATATATCTAATTAATTAGCTCTCAGAACAGATTTACAGAAAACTGATGAATTTGCCAACAGCCAACACCCTGAATGTGAGGCCATGTCAAAAAGAGACAGACTGAGAGTAAGAGTCATCTATTATGGCCAGTAATCAGTAAAGGCCAGCCTAATGCTCATAATGACTTGGTGTGGCCTCAAAGCCAACAAACCCCTGTGAAACACTTGGACTTCCTTGCAGATGCTTCTCAGTCATGAAAATGTTAATGTGACTTAGCCAGTTGGTCCAACCTTTCTGCTCTTTCAAAGGTAGCATACCTCAAGAAGGTAGGGAAAGCCATCAGGAGAAATTTCATAATAGTGAAAGGGCAAAAAATTCTGGTCTCTGCAGGATTTTTGCATTTCCTTTCATAATGATTTCTTTTCTTTAAAAAAAAAAAAAAATAAATCATTAGAGATACTTGGGCTCTCCAAATCTGCTACTCTGAAGGAGTTGAACTACTGATAATTAAACAGTCACTTTACTCAGTGTTTTGACAAAAAGTTTTATACATTTCACATGATCTTGTCCATGTGGCACTGTTAGACTTTCATGCTGCAGGGATGCCATGAGCACATTTATATTCTGTCTGCTTTAATTTTGGTTAATATGATAATCCAGAAGTCAATTTTCTTTGAAATAAAATGTAGGCGTTACAAATCTAAGATGATTGCAAAGGAATTTCCTAAACCAAGCTACATGAAACCATTTAAATGCTTTCTTTCCATTTTCCATTTCTGAACAAATCTATTAGACACTGTCTTGAGAAGAAAGAATTGTAGTTTTCCTGATTTATTTGTATTGCTATCAAATACACAGCACACAGATACTACCTAGGAAGTTCAGTGTGGAAGAGCAAAGTGTGGAAGACTGTAATGCAAATATTCACCTTGACCACTTGAGAACTTAGTCTCAGGGGACAAAAATCACTTCCCTTCAAAACACAGGATTTGGTTAATTATTTTTCTTCAAGAAATGGTCATAAACTATCTTCAATATGTGGCAGCAGCAGCAGTAAAGCAGCTGGCTGTTGGCATGGAATACCTCGGGACAGCAGCACCACCATGTGCCAGGGCTTCTCTTAGAAATGTAGAGGTGAGAAGACTTCTGGTAATGCAGAAGCACCTGGTCAGAAGCACAAGGAACCATGACAGTTATAATGTGGGTGAGACAGGGTTACAAAGGGAAGTAGATGACTAAAGGTGGATGGAGAGCTCTAATGACCTCTACAAACTTGACCCTAAACCATTCTCAGCAGTTCCCTTCAGGTGAAAGAAGCTCTTGTCTATAGTCCAGCTCTTATGTGGGAGGAAAGAACTCAGCTCAGCCACTGAACCTCCATGGTGATATTTCTTGCAGACTTCATTCATTGTTTGTAAGGAAAACATCTTCTCCACACATCTCTTACTGTGAGAAGAGCCAGAAGAGATCCCTGCAAGGTCTGCTGAAGGAGGAGGCAAAAGGGATACATGGACAATCCCTGTACTCACCACTCACTACACTTCTTTTGGCCTGACCTGAATGAAGCATGGCAGGAAGATGGAAAACTTCATGTGGCTACTTAAAAATAAACTAAAGATGACAATGATGTTGTCTGAAAATGATAAAACTGTTATTGTTGGGATATGTTGCATAATATAGTCTGACAGCTTTCATTCAGTGTTTTTTGCTTGTAAAGTGCCCATTGCCTGTAGGCTCTTGGGTTGCATGCTGCCTGAGAAGACTTTTGCTTCAAGATGATACAGGAATTCCATTTTGGGGCTCCTCCATGACAAGGAATGTTTGGTCAAATGATCAGGTTGGGGGGGTTGGTGCGGGAAAAAAAAGGATGAAAAAGGAGCTCATTCTACACAGCAGAACAAATTAAAATTAAATAAATGCAGTGAAGACTAAGTCAAGCCTTGAATAGAACACTCAGATTCCTTGTATTCCCAGGCCTTATTTTTACATGAAAGAACATAAGTCTTAAATAAATAAAGGGGGAAAATATTTTAAAAAACATTGCTGCAAAATGCAGCAGCAGTGTTCTGCAGCAGGAAAATGATGGTCCCATCAGTCTTTGTAACAGTGCTGGGACTTTCCACTCTGCTCTTTATAGTACATCCTCAGGCAATGTTTCCTCAATTGACACTGGAAGACCTGAGTATTCTTCCTCAGGTGACAAAGATGAGAATTTAATTTCTTAGCCTTTTCCTTGCCCTTTCCAAACAACAAAGAACAAAATATCATTTTACACTCTGTGGTCAATTCAAGAGCATCTTTGAGGTTCCACTACATTTGGAGAGCACAAAAGAAAGAAGATAATCTGCCTACACAATCTGTGGGCACCAAATATAGGTTGGGTGCCATGAAGTGATAATAACTCTCTCATAGTAATATTTTATGGCTTCTCTTGTCCATTGGGACAAAGTGCAGTACTACCTTACTTTTAGACAGAGCCAAACTTTATATGTGCCTTGAGAAATTATGAGCAAGTTCAGAAAGCCAGGCAGGAACTAATTTCACTTGAGGAAAAAGGGGAACTGCTGAGCACTGGAAGACAAAAATATCCTTCTTACCTCAGTGGATTCATCAGTCCAGGCCACAGCACACCTGTCCTTTACACAAGTACACAGCAATAGTTCCTGAAAAAAATATCTGAATATAATGGTTCCTACCCAAGATGTGATCCCTACCTGTTTCCTTGGGAACTCAGAGGAAGACAAATCCAGAGGTCCCATCCCATATGTCTGCATGTTGGCTCACCCTGTGGATGAGCACACCCTCATGCTACACCCCAACCAGGGCAAGTCAAAGGCAGTCTGCTCCCATGGAACAGAACTGTTCCTGGCCCTGGAGAGGGAAGTACCACACTCTAGACACCAGACTTACTGCTTTTATCAATACTGACAGGTTTAATACAGAGATTTATGCAGTACCTTTTTCATGATTGTTAAAGGTTTCTTTTCTCCCAGGACACTTCACATCTCAACTCCTACCAACCAACAGAGATCTTTTATGCTGCTTCCCAGGGGAAACCCACTCACCCCCATGACCAGACTGATCTAGAGAAATACTTTGATTATGTGGGCAACGCTGCCTGAAATCAGTGGGGAGTTCTGTTTACCAAAAGGAAAAGAGACCACATCTTAAGACTTGAGCAGATGTAATCTTCCCTTTTCCCAATGTTGGGCTGTTGACTGGCAATGCAGGATTCCTCATCTTCCCTAACAACATCCAACAGAGTGAAAGAGTAAATTTCCTGAATTTCCCTTTTAATTTGTAGTCTCCAGTCTAACCTCACTGACCCTCAATAAAACTCCAATAAAGACAATCGCTCCTGTAGTCATTATCAGAAATCATTATTTGTATTCAAGCCTCTTAAGAACCTCTAGATTTTGCTTTATGCTGTGAAACCACTACTAGAGAGGAGAGTTGGATATAGTGAAAAATAAAAATAATCAGTGGGATTTTTCCCTTTTCACAGTAACTAATGCTAACTTGCCTCAGAAAATTTGGAAAAGGTAACCTGCTTTCTAAATACTTGAAAGAGATTAAAATCTTTTTGATATTGGAGACAAAAATGACTAACATGCATTTTGCTTTCAAACTGAGATTTAAAATTGATGCACAGTTCCTTATGAACCCAGGTATTCACACTAATTTAAAATTCATCTCTCCATGAGCACCAGAATCCATTACCTTGAGTGTGCAGAGTAGAGGAAGCAGGAGTCTAACCAATTTGTCAAAATAATTTTCAAGTTTAATTTTTTCATGGTTTATATTAATCACAGCCATTTCAAGCAGTGTGATAAATCTGCAGATCTGTAAATCTCTGAACTCACAGAGTAAAACCCAATAGGATGCAAATACACTTGGGGAAAAGCATTCACATCAAAATATGAACCTCCCTTTCTAATTAAAGTAGCGATTCCAATGGTTAAGGAGAATTCAAAATGTTTACATAGCTGTATTTTTAAAAGTCTCTAGAACACATCTGCTCTGGAGTACTTGAAAAGATTCTAAAGATTAAGGTCTATGTACTTTGACAAAGCTTTACCACAGCATTTCAAAAGGCTTGCCCTCTTTTCCCAGCGTGAGGATCGCTGTGGGCAGTACCAGCACGTGAGAGCAGGTACCCATCGCTCCTGTGCTCCTCAGGGTGCCACCTCCACCCACAGGAAGAAAAAGGAGGAGGATCCTGGTGTGCTGGGGAGCTGGCTGGGAGCACAGGCTGAGAGGCAAAGTTGTGATGCAAAGAGACACTTCAGTGGCTGCTAATGGCAAGTTAGCTGTGCTGTAATACATAATGAAACTAAATCAAGTATGGGCAAACTTAATTCCAGCATGTATGAGCTTATTAATATTTGACTTGGAAACCACAGGAGCATGATGAGTACATGTGGGAGCAAAAGGAACAGAAAAAGAGCAGCATAGAAAGGAAGGATATAATTATTATTATTTGGTAATTCTTAGATCAGCTTGAAAGTTGCTAAGCACAGTAAAAACACAGCGTAAGTGACAATTCCTGTATAAGCATTTAAAAATCTCAAAACATATCACAAGGATAGATGGAAGAGGTACAGCACTTAGTTCAAAACCCTCCCTTCTATGTCAGTGGCAAAGGAGTACTTTGATTTGCTTTATGGGCAATAAATAACCAAAGCCTGGAAGATGCAGCAGGACTGACAAGACTGCAATCCTCACTGGACAGCACACACAGCTCATGGAACACGCTGGCTCGTTGCCTCCCGAGCAACTCTGCCTTGCAGTGTTCTCCTACACCTCAGTAGACTTGGCTGAGAAAAGAAAGGATAAAATTATAAATCATAGCTGGAAATATAATGAGTTTGGCACGTCCTACATATTAATTCATGCAGAGCATTTGCAGAACTATTTGAGTACCTAAAGAAATGAGCAAGCAGCATCTGCAAATGAATATTTCTTTTGCTGCAGAACGTAAAGTGCTGCTTTCCAAAGGCAACGAGTCCGGAAGGGGCACGAGGCATGGCAAACATGAGTCTCCTGCCTCAAGTGAAATGCCTCTCTGACTGCAGGTCACCATTGCCCACAACAACAACCAGAAAGCAAAACCAAAGGTAACAAACATTTGATGGCCCCGATCCTATCTCCACAGAAAAGGGGATTTCTGCTACCAGGTCTGAAGGGTTCAGAACTGCCCCCCCCCTTCCTGCTCTTCATTCTATTCCATTACTTGGGTGATCTTGACAAAGCATCAAAGGTGAGTCTCCTACAATCCTGAAAGGTAAATATACTTCCCCATGCACTACAGCAGATTAAGTACCATCACATTGTATTACAGTTAACTGCAGATCCACATACATAGTGGAGAATGTGTTTTACATTGCAATGTAATATTCAGTGATGTTATGTTACCAAACACTGAGCAACCTGACAGATACATCTGTTAGAAGTATAATTACACAGGATAACTTGTATTGGTGTCCCTCTCTGTTAAACAAAACAATGGATTTTCATTCAGAGGGGCACCTTGGAAGATTAATGGTAGTAATGAAGCATGAAATATTTCCTTCCTAGCGTGGTTAATCTGAAACAGAGGAAACAATCATTTTACCCTGGAGGGATAATCCTTTGAGGAGAATTTTCAGTGAAATAATGTATTGTTGAATCTCATCCCACATATGTCAACAAAGAAACTATCAGTGTTGTGCTTATTGCAATAAAGGCCGACAGGAACAAAAAAGGGAAATGCAATCAGCAGAGCCTAAAAACAGATACAGGACTCAGCAGGAGGGATCAGGGAAGGCAGGAAAACTGGCAAGAAGCAACTGTGCAAAGAGCAAAGGAGGACAGAGACCAGAAATTCAGCAAGGGGGAGAGAAGATGGAAGGAAATGTTTAAAAAAAAAAAAGCAATGAGGGGAAAAAATATTCTGGGGCACTTTTTTTAGGTTAGGCACGGGCAGTGTTTGTCAGAGCGGCCCCGGGGGCAGAGGCGGGTCGGCAGCGCAGACACGGGCACGGGCAGCGGCACTGCTGGGCACATGCTGCGCCTCCAAAACAGGCTCCTCTCACCCCCTGCACACACAGCACTGCTGCCCTCGAGTCCTGTCCGGCCCCTGTGACAGCTCCTAATGGCACAGCACTTGAAGAGGGGCTGTCCCCTGGGCTGGGCAAAGACACCACTAACTCCAGGACTGGGTGGCCACAAGCATTTCTGAGACAATCAGTACCCTGAATGGGCTCTGCCAACTAACACGCACTGACAAGTACACACAGATGTGTGGATATACAAGAAAAACAACACTTTATTCTTATTCAGAAAAGGTTTTTCAAGCAAACACTGGTGTCCATAAAAAGAAAAAAAAACATCCCTTGATAACTTATTAGAATCACCCCCTCAGATTCTTACTAATGCTCTATCTTCAAAGAACACTCACAAGCCTTTCATTTTTGGTATATAAGCCATTTGATCAATATTTTCCACACTAATCAAGGCCAAGAGCAATCTCATTTCTACCCTTTCCCTAAATTGAGCTGGAATCCAAGCAAGTGCATCACTTGCTTACTTCGCCCATGGTAAGCAGATTTAGCTGAAGCAGACAGAAGCTTTCAGTGGTAACTAATGCTCTTCAGCTGATCATACTTTGTATTTATCTCACATAAACATCAGTACAGCAGGAAATGCTAAATTTTCTCTAGGAAAAAAAAAAGCCCCATTAAATAATCATATTTCCAGATTCTTCCTTTAATACCTAAGTGCCTTTTTATTACTTGACTGCTGTTGTCCTGGTAATTTTTTATTCTGCACGATGTTTTATGCTCACAATATTCTCAGCATGAAGCACTAATTAGAATCAGAAAACCAGTCTATTCTCATCATCTTTTCCCTGTCCACATTTATTTCAGGAAATGTCTTTCCTTTACAAAGTGCTCCCTCTCCCTTGCTGGGTGAGCATTGGGACTGTCACATAACACTGTCAGTGCTACCAAGAGCAAGTTACTACCCACAGCCCTGAGAGCAGGGGCTGTCTCTCCTGAGCTCCAGATGAAACACTCCTTAGAGTTGTGCCAGCAGCCTGTCCCTCTGGGATGCTTTGTTTGTTCAAATCCCACAACACTCACGACTGCGACTGGCCCAGCACAGCCCCAGCTCCCGGGAAGCAGCAGAGCTTCAGTCACCAGCTTTTCCCTGGCGGGAGGTTTCATGTAGCTCTAATTGGACAGCTTCTGTAGCAAGAAGTAACTCAGTTCACCCACCAGGCTGGTCTTAGGTCTTCCTTACAAGCTTGCCTCGAGGCGGTTTGTGGCCACAAGCACATCTCCAGCAGGATGTTCTCTCTAGCACACTCTCCTATTTTTGTGTCACATCCCTTATTCTTTTTCTGTTGCTGCCAGAAAATGAATAAGGGATGAAGTGTAAAGAATATCACAATAACTATAAAAATGAACTGCCATACTTCACTTCACTGGAAGAAGACGAAGCTTGACTACTGCAAGCTCTGTAGCAATCCCACAGACTTGCCTTTGGCTTTGAGGAGGTCATTTAGGCTTTATTCCTCTGCAGGAGACACTTTAAAATGTCACACTGTCTGGTTTGGGTTTTTTACCTGTTGTTTTTCCCACTGATACTACAACTTAAAACACACAGAAGAAGTTTCCTTTCCTAAACATCTACAGAGCTTACAGAAGCTCACCAAATGCTGTCTGCTGTGCAAACACAAATTTAAGACAATTTTATAGGGCCTGTTATTTACCCAGCTATAACAGCTTCTTTGTTAGGGGATGGCACTATAATTATCTGCTTTTATCATTAATAGCCTGAGTCAGTGGTTAATGCAGAGGTGGCAAATCACTGAAATGCCTGACAGTTTATAGCTTTTAGCACTAAGGAATGTCTTTTTTATTTCCTATCCCTTGTGTGTATCATATTTCCTTTGCATGTCTTCTGTTCTCTTACATACACATGCCCATTCATAATTAAACATAGCTGGTCATAATTTATTCACACACAACCAATTACCAAATCTCTGTTGTTTAGTGTTAGTGTCTATTTGGAAAGTGGTGGAACAAGAGGAAAATTTCTAACTGAGGATGTACCAGAGTAATATCTTCAGTGCTCTCTGTCCACTCTGAAGCATCAGCCAGCAATTAAAGGGAAAGTACACATCTGAATTTTGCCAGCCATCAGAAGCAACTGCCAGTGCCCTCGACTACACTCCAAAACCAAATCAGAAATGTTTCAGGCCAAAAGCAGGAAAATACTCTGCCTGCCCTAGAAACTCAAGCATCTGTTTCACTTGCATCATGTTACAAATGTACAGGCACAGAGACCAAAGATCTCTGTCCCAAAGCAGTGCTACCCTAACCAGAGTGCTGCAAGCACAAACCCTGTCCTGGCAGGGGCTGGGCTGGGAACATCAGAATGACAATACAGAATCTCCAGGAAATTCAGCCAGCTTGGGACAGCAATATTTGCACACAGAGCACGTTGCTACATTATAGAAGATCCCCTCTATGTACAAGCATAATTTTCCCCACACAATCTAGTTAAGTTCCTCCCTCTCCTGCTCTTGTGCTCAAAACCACACACACCCCCTTTGAAATGAAATGTAACCCCTTCGTGTTGTAAGAAGGGGGTCACTTTTGGAAGCAACGAGTAGCAACTGTTAAAACAAAACAAACTCCATTTCAAATCCACCTTGAAGCAAAGGAGCAAAAAAAGAAAGCAGCAGAAATGACCTTATCCATAACTATAGCCATAAGGCTAGTTAGGATTCCTTCTGAGTAAAAAATAGAGAAGAACAACTGGCAAATGTCAGCCTCATTATCCTCAACTCCTTTTAGTAGTGAAACAAAAATTAGCCCTTAGATCTTTTTTCAACAGCCAAGACCATTCTCTGTGTTAGAAACCTTTCTATTTCTTTTGAATAACTATCAAGTTATGGGAACATCTTTGCTCCTTAGTACTAAAATCACATGTTTCAGCCTTAATGGCTATATGTACACTGTATTTGTCTTTCCACAAATGCTTGATGTTAAAATAGTTGGGGCATAATATTGTGAAATACAGTGAGTAGAAAATAAAAAGAGGGTGAAGCTGAGCAAAAGAACACTGAGTCCAAAGGTAATTGCTTCTCTCTTTCATACAGTTTTTCATATTTTCCTTTAGAAATACTAAAATATGAAACATTCCAGCTAGGTAAAAGAAATCTTGAAACAATTTCATATAATGCCCATGCCACTGTTTAAAGCCAAGATAGTGTCCTTCAATCTTGAGTCTATAATGTCCATAGCCAGAGAACAAGTCGTCCTTAACCTGACAGATCTCAACAGGAGTTTTCCAAAGTAATCACTTGGTAAGCAGTCAGATCCTCACCTGCTGCAAATTACTGGAGCTCCAGCAAAGTTAACACAACTGTGCCACTTCATGCCAGTGAGAGCTGTGGCACAACACAATTTAATCCAAACTTGAACTGCCTTTCCAGCTGGCTGTTCAACACTAATGCATGTTTTTACAAGTCACTTGACTGAAAACCAGGGCAGTTTCTTACCTTGGCACATTTGTCTCTTGCACAGTTTTGGTCACTTATTCTTTGCCATTCTCCAGCAATGCATCTCTCAAGTGTACACCCATCTCCTCTTGATGGCCAGGGCTGTGAGTCTGCAGTTGTTAGCCCTCCCAGATGTGACTCTGCAGTTGCTGCTTTCTGGGACAGTGATGGAGCACAGCTAATTTTCCCTATTCATGACATCATAATTTATCATTTATGGGAAGAGATATTGTCCATGTATCCACATCATCTATAGGTAATGCTCAGAAAAAAAACACCAGCTTTTGGGTTTTATAAGGGGGTTGTTTTGAGGTTTTTTTCCCCACTTGTCCTGTAATGAAACCTCTGACTGTTCTCAGTTCAGGATTAGTTGTCCAAATCCTTCCCCACCTTCATCTGTCCACCTTCCTGAACTGAAACACAGCTATGTGGGTCTTAATCGGGTTTACCTGCCTGGCATTACTGAACCAGGAATACAAAGACATTTGTCCCTTACAGCTCATGTTCCTCATTTCCCTGGGATCTGGAGATACAGATGTGAAGCTGAGTGTTTCAAGCTTCTCTGCCCTCAAGTTCTCATATCCAGTGTTTCTCTCTGGAAACAGAGATGTGAAAACTTCGTGTGCCTCTTGAGCCTTGGTACAAATACATTCAGGTTTATCCAGCCATAAAGGTCCTGCTTCAGCTGGTTCACCAACCTCCTCTGGGCACTCTGGGCTGTGGAACTCAGCTCCACATGGATGGGGAAAAGGAGCTTGGAACTGACACAGAGATTTCTGGCAGCTGAGCAGGGAGTAACAGAGAAGGGAAAGCATTCTGCCTCCAGGCTCAGTCAGGAATGACCCCTCAGAGTCAATTCCTGGCAGCCAAGGCCATCTCACATTGCCCATGACTCTGCAGAGAGCTGCATGAACAGTAAGCACCACCTGAGAATTTTACCATGTGAAGCACAAAGGATTCCACTGAGTCACAGGTTTAAGACCAGAATATGAAGGCTAAAGAGAACATCCCATAAGACACACTTAAAAGGTCAAATTTCACACTTGGAAAAATGGGAGTGATACTTACTTGCTCCAGAGGGATGTTATGAAGCTCAGTAAAGTTCTGTGTGATTCTCTGGTATGCCCTATCAATGCCATGTATTATTACCTCTAAAGAAAACAATCCCCCAATGTCTCTTGCCAAAGTATGATTTATAGAACTTGCCAGAGAGTAAGCCAAGGAGACAACTCTGATGGATGCAGAAACAATAGCCTGTAAAAGAAAGGGTGCTGCTGGCTCGGAGCTAACAGCCTGGAGAAATGGCTTCCTGCAGAAAGCAGGACTGTATGGCTGAACAGCTGTCCTGACTTTACCAGGATACTAACAAACCTTCCAACACTTTTCCTATTATGTTCAATGTACATCTATCCTACACCTTGAATAATTGCTGGAAATGGTTGCTTTACACAAAAGACCTTTCCCCTGGATTTGCAGATAGACTGATTATATCAGCTCCCCTCTCCTGACAGCACCCAAGAAAGTCACAGCTGAAATCCCTTGGAGTTTCTTGAAGCTCCTCTTCTCACACCTTTAGTTCAAGGCAGCAATAACTCAGGTTATCACCCTGATACAAGCATAGAGGACAACATTTTCCATTTTTTCCTATGAATCCAGGAAATTCAACTGCAAAGTCAGCTGTAGAATATATCTACCATTCTATACATTCCATTCCTTAAATATGATACTCATCACTATTTTGAGTTACTTATAGCTGATACTCCATCAGAAAACAGACAGATTGAGGATACATCAAATATACTTTATAAGATCAGAGAAAGATTCACAATGATGATACAGCATTTATAACAACTGCTAAAAATGAAAAAATCCACAGTAGCCTAACTCATGATGAGAGTCAGTAATAACTCAAATTCAGTGCTAAGCAGAGACACTATTAACTTGTGACCCAGTAAGGCACCAACTGTGAAATAATGTGTCCACTTTAAAAAAGGCAAGCAAAACCAAAACCCAGCAAATCCCACCACAAAAATAAATTAGACTGAATGTGTTGCTTTAAAAATGTTTACACCCAGCTTACCAATTTGTGTAATAATGATATTAAAAGTTTGTTTCTTCTGAATGGCTTTGAGATGCTGAATGCAAAGCAAGAAGTAGAAGACTTGAAAATGTAGAGTATATAATTGCTACCCAAAAAAGAGATGGTATCAGCATATTGCACATACCCAATGAAATCCATATGGCCATGTGTATTTTCAGCTCTCTCTGTAAATTCCATTTGGTCCTTTCTTCTGAGTTTATACATCAATGTTTTCAATTACATCTTCCGTAGCTCTTTGTGTTTCGTGGCACAAAACTGCAACACACTGAACTCAGAAATAAAGCAAATCAGCAGTTTGTCAGCTGAGAGCTTCACTGTCATCTGAGTGAGGTAAAGCACAGAAAGACTCTGGGGAGGAGGGAGTGGGGTTAGAAGGCATAAGAGGGCGAGGGGGACACAACATCACTGAGCTGTGGGATGAGGCAAAGCAGAAAGGCATCCTCCAAAACTTCCTTAGCCAAAGTTTCCTGGATTCCAAAGGGAACAAAGAGGAGGCCTGGACTCAGTTGGTTACCTGAGTACACATCTGACTCAAGGGGCTTTTCACTGTATTTTAAGAGTCCTTGTATGTCATGATTCTTTTGACAGTTTTATGATTGTGTCAGATTCATGCTTTGGAAACCATACTTGCTGCTAAAGGTCATAAAAAAATGAGTTTGCTAGTTTGTGAACTAAAACTATCAGTTTCGTCAAGCTGTAAATAGGAAAACTTGGTTTCTGCTTAAAAAAAAAAGAAGAAAAAAAATCAGACATTCGTTTTTCACTGATTTTGTTCGTTTTTCAAATGGAAATAGTTAACCAGACAGTGTTTTAAAATCTTGTTAAAGTACAAAAAACAAAACAAAAAACCCAAACAAACAAAAACCCAAACAAAAAACAAACAAACCCCCCCCCCAAAAAAAAAAAAAAAAACCCCCCCCCCCAAAAAAAAAAAAAAAAACCCCCCCCCCCAAAAAAAAAAAAAAAAACCCCCCCCCCCAAAAAAAAAAAAAAACAAAAAAACAAAAAAACCCCACACACAATACCCTGTGAACATCATATGATTGGAGTGTTGGAGTCTCCACAGTGTCCAAGTAATCTTTCCTGAACTCCCTAAGGCCATGCATTGCAGCTCCACAGAAGGGTGTGCACAACTCCACAGAAGCACGTGCACACAAAACCTGCAAAGGAGTAGGAAACACTAAGAACAGAACCAGCAGAACTCCCCCAGCAAAAGCTTGCCAAGAATGCCATGAGGAGGAGCTTCACCTGTTTCACTCCCAAGGCTGGATACAACTGCTGGGGGAGGGTTGTGCACACAACTCTGCTGTGCATCAGGGAGCACTTGCCATTCCAGGAAAACCTAATGGAGAAACACAAAACTAGGGTATCGCCTCTTTTGCCCCAGGGAATGTGACTCTCTCCATGTGACCAACTCTGACAAACTCCGGAAAGAAAAGGGGTCGAAATTATATCTTCCCAGATTCCCACAGATGTCTCAGGAGAAAGGGAAACTGGAAATGTATGTCCTCATGTAACCACATGCAAAATAGAAGACACACTGCCATGGAGCAGGAGCCAAATAATATCATTAAATAAAATATCATTATACAAACTCATTAAATAACAGAATAAGTTGTCCCAAGAGAAAGTTTTATTAAATGCAAACTGCCAGCAGGACCTGAACTCTCCCAGATGAAAGAGGACAGAGAACTGGTGTTTGTTTTGCTCATTATCTTTTTCTGAGTTCATAGTACCCACAGCTAATGAGAGACTCAACCAGAAAGTGCCTACCAGGTAATTTTTTGAAGTCAAAAGCACAAAGAGATTACAGGTGAGGAGACTTGTATGGCTAAAGAGGAAGTGAAATTTGAAGTTTTAAAATATTAACCAAAATCTTATGTTCAGTTTACATGGCTGTGAAAACCCTTTATCTGATGGGCATTGGTGATGGAGCAGAAATCTGGAGACAGGAGAAACTCATCTCTCTCCTTCTTTGTGTCTTTCCAGAAGAACCTTCCAGCCCCACATGCCTCCTTGGCTTCAAAACCCTCTGTGGCTCCAAAGAAAACTCTGAAAATTTGGTATTGTAACACTAGAACCCAATTTCCTCCTGTTTGGCCCTTGACGCCTCATTTTAAATACATGCATGTGTCTTCAAACATATGCATTGCCAGCTAGAACATCAAATGCTGCCTGAATAAGGGATTCTATGAGGACACCAAAGTGCAGGAAGTTGAACATTCTAAATGGCTCAGTGCTCCAAGAAGATGTAAAGCTTTTGAGGGCAATTTGTAGCAAATGGCCACATGCCAAACAAACTGCTGTGCAACAAGTGATTGATGCCTTTGCTGACATCCCCTATTTCCATGCCAGCTTCCTGCAGCAAAGCCTGCAGGAAACTGGCAGCTCCACTCAAGTGAGCCAGGCTGAGGTAATTGCTACCTGCTGGTAATCTGCCTCTTCTCAGCCATGTGTTCTTTGGGCAGCCACTCCCAACTCACATCTCCTCTTGGAGAGCAGAGGCAGTACGTAAATACAGCTACTTAGATTTGCTTTCCTGTCCCCCAAATTACAGGGTTACTTCAAAGCAGAATGCTGCTGAGCTTTTCCAAGGCAAGGGGATAAGGCCTATGGAGAGCAGCCAGGCACCTAGAGCTCCCAAAAAACCTGCAGAACTCCTGGTGTGAGAGCCAACAGCCCTCAGTGGGACATGGGAAAATTAAAATTTAAAAAAAAATAAACTATGCATTTCTCACTGTTGGTATTGAAGGACTATTGGTTTGTGGAGTAACATTTTGAGGTGCCAGTATGAGCAAGGGCTTCCTTAGGACACAGACTGAGAGGCTGGACAGAGGAAACTGGCTGCTGACAGGACCTGTGTCTACACTCACAGCAGAGCTGAATCTGAGGCACACAGGATGCCAGCCCAGTGGGCATTGCTCTGAAACCAGAGGCTGCCTCCAATGCTGAGGGTCACTTGTTGGATGAAATGGAGAAGTCTCAATCTTCTGGCCACTGAACATGATGTATTTTGAGAACACATTAAACTTATCGCTAAAATATGAATATTGCTAAAAATGCTTCAGAATTAATTACAATAAATAGGTGTAAAAGATATTAAGATAAAATTCTCCATCCCAGTTCATCAAGCACAGGTATCATATTCCCCAAATTATCTTTTAAGTGAGCTAACTTCTAAAGAGGAATCATTGATGCTATTACTTTTACAGCACGTGGAGTGTCTTGCAATTACATAATGTGTAAAACTCATGGAAGGAGAGCTCAGGAGAAACAGAGTCTAAGCCATAAAATATAGTGAAAGTATTGCTTATAAGTAGATGTAAAAATATTTGCCCTAGTTTCCAGATGGAAAACATTCCACAGGTGGGATCCAGAGCTGTCAAGCCTAGCTTTGAGAGATTTCCTTATAAAGCAGTTCATTAAAACAAATCAGCGATAGCATGGAATGATATTACAGATATTGCATTAGTCACAAGCATCGTTCTCAGTAGAACTGGAGAGCCCAGGCCATCTGCTCCAAGGGCCAAGGACAGCCACTTTACTCCAGTAAAGGTAAAGAAAGATGTGTCATAAAGACAGACCCACTTCAGTTTAGATCTGCTGTATAAAAGTGAACCTGTCTGGTTTCCAAGCACCTGGCTGAGACAGTTTGTGAATGAAACCAGTGAGGTAACAGCATCCACTAATGAGGCCTCACCACTCATTTGACTATTTGCCCTTTTTGATATTTATTAAGGTGATTACCTCTGAAGAGAGAGGAGAAAAATTCTTTTTTTTTCCATCTAAACATCTCACATGGGTTGTGCAAAGTGTATCAGTTGCCAGTTGTAAAACAGCAGAATATTTACAGTAGCCACAGCTGATGGAGACTGCCCTGGCAAGCTGTTCAAGTTTCTCCTTCTCTTACAGCTAAGCTGTAATACATAAAACATACCTCCAGCATGCAGTAATCTGGGCTTGGGTTTTTCCTCTTGTATATTAGATTTTGTTTTATTTAAATGCAGCATTTCAAGTCCCTCTACTGATTTTTACAAAGGTCTGAAAGAAACGAAACATCAATCTGAAAGATAAAGAAAACACACTCTGTCTGTTTCTATGGTTATTTTAAATCAGTTTTATGCAGGTTTCGACAGGGTTTATTAAATCAAAAGCCAAAGATTGAAGTGGCAGTTCCTGTAGAACTGAATGAAATCTAAAATAACTGCAGTCAAAGAAAGGGTCAAAGCATATGTACTGCTTTAATAGCAACTCCCTTTTATTTGTAACAATGATTTTTAAGCTGCTAAACATTGTGAGACTAGAAAGTCGCAAAATAAAGGTGCCTCTGGACCCACCATCACAAGAGAGAACCCCTGCAGAGGTTTCCTCTGAGAGCTGAGTGCCCTTTATACCTCAAGGGATTTCTGTGGGATGGGGACTCCCATCCCTGAGGAGGTTCCATCCCCCACTCCAGATTCCAGGCTTGGGTACATTGAGTCCCCTTGGCCAAAAAGCCCATTTGCTGCATGAGATGATTCAGGAAAGAATAAAAAAACAGGAAAATATATTCCTGTTGGATTCCAGCCTCAAACAAGAGCAGGTTTTTTGAGATAAAATTTAGATGGGCACAATGGTGTTAACAAAAAGTATTGATTCACCATGACTTTGTGAAAGACACTTTGTTTTTATAAGACTGTTGTCTGATAACTCGGAAAATCCTCAAGGCTTTTCTTGAGAAACACTGATATTTTCTCTGTATATATATTTCTACTCATTTTCCTTCTTCTTCATGCCATTATTGATCTTAAAGACCTCATATCCTCTCACGCTGTGAGAATTTAAACAAGCATGTGCAAGACTCTCAGTGATATTCTGAGCTGGGAATGTGTCTCCATTTCATGCAAGTCCTATTTCCTACTCCTTTAGTGATACCTAAACGTGTATTAAACAATGCCACAATATGACAAATGCCGGAGCACAGGTTTTAAGAGGGGAAAAAGGTCAAAACCAATCAAATAAATTCCACCACTTGCAAAGAAGCAACTCTGTCAGAGTGATGTTAGCCCTGATGATTTCACAATAGTTACTGGCAGCATCTCCACATTCCTCATGGTCTCCCGGTAAACCTCACAGGAAACCTCTGTCTAGATCAGTGAGGAAGGGGAACCAAGCATAGAGAGTCTGTCCTGTTTGCAAAAACAGTGTTGGGTTTGTTTGCAGGACCTGGTTTATTCTAGCCAATTCCATAAAATATGGGGTAAGAAGTAAAATGGATTTCATGTGGCACCACGGATTAAAGACTTTCTCCAACACAATGTTTCACAGCAAACCATCTGACTGGTCAAGTGAATCTATTGACCACCTTGACTTTTCCTCCAGGCCTCAGCCATTTTCCTCTCACCAAGTAATCTGGTTATCTGACTGATCAATTCCTGATCTAGAGCCAAACTGCAAAGCTTCTGCAGTTACCTGCTTTTTGCTAATAAATTACAGTGAAGTAATCCAAATTCCTCAGGAGAGAAAGGGTCTGGATCAGAGTTATTTCTGGGGTTTATTATACCCTTTAGTTCTCTTTCTTTTTTTCCCATTTTTTTTCCATCTTTAAATCTGAGGAGGACTTCTAGTTATCATCCCTTTTATTATACTGGAATGGGGGAAAGAAAGGTGAAAAGGGAGAATGTAATGAAAGGACAAAACCCCAAACTACTTGGTACTGGAGAAACACTCGAAAAGGTGAGACCGTCCAGTAGCAAAGCTGTTTCCAAGAACAAGCCAGATTGCTGGTTTTAAAAAAACCCAAACAAACAAACAAAAACAAACAAACAAAAAAAACCTTCAGAAGGACCACAACAAAAAACTTAGTAAAAACCCAGATTCACACACAAAAAAAATTTAAGAAAAACCCCCAAACTAAGAGAAAAGAATGTTAGATGAAAATATCTTTCCATGCCCTTTGAGGGCTCAGATTTCCAATTAGAGGTCTCAGGATGTGGCTTCTTCAGGTGCATGTTTGTGCCACTGTGTGTGAGGATGGAAAGGATCTTGGAGGAACCATAAGGCAGATCTTTAGCTGCTGCTTTCACACACAGCCTGTCAGGCCAGGGGAGCAGAGATGTTTTCAAAACAGTTTCTTAGGAACAGCTTATCTCTTTCATGATCCCAGAGAACAAAAAGATCTCATCAACCAAAACAGCTCGAAAAAATATAAAAGCAAGAAAGGAAAAATACATCTCTGGCCAAAAGGTGTTATTCAGAGATTACAATGGAGCAGGGATAATAAAGGAGAATAAGTGTGTAACAAAATAGGGATATTGCTGAGTAATTCCTTCTGAGTTTTTAAATGGTCAGCAAAATGTTGAAGTTACAGAGTACAGATGAGTTACAATCAGTGACAGAGAGGAGAGTATTCCACCCTTAGGATTAGGGGAACTTTGTCTGGGACNAAGAGGAAAAAAAGAGAGGGGAAAAAAAGAGGGGAAAAAAAGAGGAAAAAAGAAAAAAAAAAAAGAGAAAAAAAAAGTATCTTAATTTTCCAGGCATTCCAGCCAAGCTGCTAAATCTAACTGTAGTGTTTTTATAATGTCCCACCCTCAGTATTCAGGCTGTTAGGATATGAAATCCCCTTCCTTTAAAAAATTTTTTTTAAAAAGAGGGTAAGTCTCAGTGGGTGTGTAAAAAGGTGTCTCTTGAAATGTCCTATTTCCAAGAGCGACTAAATGATAAGAGCAGCTGTTCATGGGTACCACCATGCTCAGCAGCTCCCCTCATCTCCTCCAGCATGACCCAGAGAAGATCAACAGCAGCCAGAGAAATGTTTTCACATGGATGGCTCTGCAAAGCTTGCAAAAGGACTGCATTTCAGAGCATCCCAGACATCTCCAATTTTTCCAAGACAAATGTATGCATAAACATGGTCACACACTCGCTGCCACCTGCTGTGGGACACAACAGCACCTGGTAGAGAGAGAAGGTGCTTTCCAGAACTCTCAGTTATGGCAAGTGAAGAGCCAAATAACTGTCCAGGGATACTCCAGCACACCCTGTTCAGCCATACCAGGGCTGAGCTGAAACAATTTTACCATTCCCATTATTACACTTCAGTAGGATTTTTTCCTTTTTTTTTTTGACTGAAAAAGTACATGTATTGTTTACTTTGAACATTTCTGCACTTTCCCTTTAAAGAGTTGCTTGGGAATGCACATCATAATTCCTGCCACCATGGGCTATTAAAGCTGGCAGAGTTTTAGACAGAAATCTGCTCCAGTGGAAGACATTCCCTATATGAAGGCAGCATCACCAGGGCACTGCAGGCTGGAGACAGGAGGGGTTTGTTCTCCTTGCTCCAGAACTGGAGAGTGAAGCACAAACTTCTCTGCTGGGCTCGAGGTTTTCTTGCAGCCATTCAGTCCTTTAAGTGTGACTGTGCTGTTGTGGCTAATTGGTCAAATGGGAGATTAAAGAGCAGAGGGAAGGGAATAGAGAGACCAGCTGGAAGACAGGAGAAGCAAAATTGATGTTCCAAACTCTCCACAACCTCCTTTACTTCTGCCTTAAAAAGGTAAAGATTTTAGTAAGAATCTCCAAGGGAATATCTCAAAGTAACAAGCTAGTGTCCCATTTTTGTTCCACGGGTCCCACAAATAAATTGCACCCAGTTCCAAGAAAGTTCTTGTGTAAATGTTTCACTATAATCTATTTACCCATGTGCTGTGACTTTATATCTGTGTGTTTCCCAGAAACTGACTTTTCCTTATGTGTGTTTGAAATTCAAAACAATCCAGAACACTGTTTCAAGATCACTGTCTCAGAAACTTACTTGGCCAAAGAAAGAGCACAAGACACTTGCAGGGTTTGATGGCTTTGAGCTGAGACGATGGCTTTCTGGAAGTACTCTATAAAATCCCAGCAAGCACCCCATCACTTACAAGGACGTCTGTGGAAAGCAAAACCAGACAAGTGAGCAAGGGAAGGACAGTGAACTCATCTGGAGACGCAGCTGCAGACTCAGAACATCTTCAGTGAGCTCTGGCATGGGCAGTGCATGCTGGAGCCAGCAGGGGCTCTGGATACCCTCCCTCCACATTTCACCCTGCGTGAAGAAGAGGCTCATGCAGACAGCAACCACATTTCTTGTGCTAATTCTGCTCCACCTGAACTTCCCTCTCACACAGAAAACAGTTTAAAAGACACCAAAGAGAGAAAGAATAAATTTTCAGTGTTGAGATGTTTAGAAATACACTTTTGGTATGTTGATGAGCTGTACCACTTGTTTAAGCTGTGCATTACTGAACTTAGAGTGTGTCTAAACAAAGTATTTGAAAGGATCTAAGTAATTTTATCATTTCCACTGTACAGATAGCATAAGAAATTCCACAGCAGCTTAACAGCAAGTGATCAGGGAACAAAACAGCAGGTAAGATTTAGATTTTAAAAACTACAGGTAGTAAATAATTTCTCACCTTACTCTCACACACTGTTGGTTATTCTAAAAGAAAGCAGCTTGGTGGAAATGGTGCTGTGTGACCCTGGCCATGAGGGCACTGCTGCACTGCCAGGAAAGCTCACACATGGAAAGGAATATTGGGCTGTTTCAGTAGCAGAGCAGGAAGGAATATGGAAGGCACCTGGACCACTGCAGGAGATGAAGGCTTCTCTCCTATTTCTTTGTCAAGTTCTAGTCTCTACCACACAAAAGAGACTTGAAAAAGTGAAGGGTTTCAAGAACAGATGAAAACAATTCAAGGAGAAAGGAGGGAAGGAATGAAGATGAAGAGGGTGTTGCAGACAGGCACGAGGAGCAGAAGGGGAAAGACTCCCTCTAATCATCTTTTCTCATTAAGGAAAGCAATCCCACAACAATTAATGTTGAAGGGTGGCAATTAGATCACAAGGCAGAGCATGGAAAACTTTCTTTTTAGTGTTAGCAAAGATGAAGTGACATTATTCCAAAATAGTAATTCTCTGTTGGGAATTAGAATACACATATCCATAGTTATTCTCCACACTAGGAATTTCTGAGTTTCTAAAGCAATTGTCTCCTTCTAGAGATGGCAGTGTGGGTGCAGGGATCTGCTCAGCTCTGGTGGCAGAGTCTATTTTACTTACACATGAAGTCTAGAAGTAGATGAAAGAGTAAAAACTAATATTTCCTCAAGATTTCTTCTTCAAATAGTGCTTCTGTATCATTAAAAATTACACACATCACCCCAACTTTCTGAAAATGACCTTTCAGCGACCTTGCTACCTACTACATAAGCTTTGAAATTTTTTTGATGCAGCAGCTCGGTAAATCTACATTAATGCCCAAAGCTTTAAGACAGACAAAAATTAAAAGCTTTTTGCCTTCCATGACTCATTCTCTGATATAGTTTCAGTTAGTTTTCAATCAAAAACTTGATCGCATTCACCCTTAAATACAAGTCTTGAAAACTTGTGGCCATCTTCTTTCAGTTGTACCACAGCAGGCTTTTTTTATTCCCCTGTGAGTTCAATAATATATCTATTTATGTCCCCCCACTGCTTCAGAACACCACTCCTGATGTAAAGAGAGAGAGATTTGTGCAGGCCATGTTCTTGTTTCTCCAATTTCATGTTCGATCTGACAGGAGGGAAAACTATATACTTGTCATCCTTTTTCAGACACCTAGTCCTTTTATCACAAGGCCCAGTTGCTTTTTGTTAGATTATGCTTCTCCCACTGCTTTGATCTCCTCTTACAAAAGGCAGAACACTCCACTGTACGGGAATGTGAAAAGATTCCTTGAAAAGAGCCTCTAAAATATTGTATCTTCCTTCTCTACTTTTATTTTTGTATCTCCTATTCTTTCTGCACTTTGCCACAGGGTTCCTCATAAAATATCTGGACAAAAAAATAAACATTTTCAAATTCATTTCTCACACTGAAAAGTACTTCTTCTTCAGATAACCCCAGGGCACTAATAGGATCTTTTTATATATTCCTGCTTGTTTTCCCTTCCATCCATTACATCTCTAGATCAAGGGTTCCTGGACTCAGCCTGCACAATCTTATCATGCTGTTTTCTTAATTTAAATGCTTGCCTTTACTCCACAGAGTCTAACAGTTCATCTGTTCATTACAAGTCTCCTTAATTCACCAAGTTGATTAAACATTTAAAAAATATATATATTAAATATTCATGAGAACCAGTTGTGTGTGCCCCTGCCCCGATTCCAGCCCTGGAGAAATATAAACAGCCAGTATGGCTGATTAGTGCAATCACAAAGGCATATTCCTCTCCTCCTTTCCCTGCATCAGAACAATTTTCTTTAACTTGTCACTGGGTCACATCAAAATATTTGTGCACCTCTGCACTGCTCCCATCCTTTGCTCCTGGATCTTCCTTGGTCACCAGGAGCTGAGTGGCTGTTCTCACCCCAGCCAGCCACATGGTGGATGGGCAAACACTGGCCATGGTAACACACCTCTTTCTCCCTGTGCTGGTTTAAAGGTAAACCAGCAGGAGGAATGAACCCAGCCCAGGAGAGATTACAAACCAGAGTTACAATTTACCTAAGAGATTACAATAAATACCATGATACAAAGTGGTTTTAACCCACAACAAACCAGATGTATAACCCAGCACTCTGGGGCACAAACAGGAGGGTGTTCATCAATCCCTGAGCTGAGCACCATCTGGGCCCCCTGAGGGCAAAGGAAAAGAAAAGGATACCTGTTGGTGAGGATGGTGGTCACAGTCCATTGAGGTTCTGGTCCTCCTCTGGATCCCATGAGTGGTACCAGCAGTCCCTAAACCCCAAGATTACATATGCTCAGGTTCAGGTGGGAATGCCCAGCACCTCCCCCAGGGTGGGGAGTTTCACAGTGTGTGATTTACTCCATGAATCACAGGATATTTTTGGAATCCCTGATGGCCCATGAGCAGACATGACCCCTCAGGTGGGTATGAAGGTGCTGATGGCTCCCCAGAGGGGAGTTATCATACCTGAGTCACTGATGTGAAGACAGGAAAAACTCCTTAACTCACAGGGTCCTTTAACACTCACCTTGTAGCCTGAGGGGTCAGGTGTGCCCTGGGCAGCTTCTGCAAAAGATCCATGTTAACAGTCCATCAGAAATGACACAGAGGGTGTAGAACACACAGTTTTGGTGACCTGGCCCCTGTAACTGGGACACAGACACATCAGCAACTCCTCACCCATCCACAGGTACACCTTGTTGGTATTACACAGGACACCCCGTTTTGAAACACTCCCGAGTGTGTGGTGCAGATCAGGGCAGCTGATGGAATGGCCATGTAACAAAACAATGATTTCTAACTGATACACCTCCTTTCTGAAGGCCAACTAATAGGAGTTATTCAAATGTGCAGCCCTGCCCAAAACTGGTACTCACCCTCCCTTAAAATCTGCTGTCCCAAGAGGCATCTGGTCACCCAAACACCATGTGCACATCCTGGCTTTGGCTTCAGGCAGACCTTTCAACTGACTAGAAACCCTGCCTTATTCACAGAATATGGGGAAGAGATGGGAGAGCTGAGGAATAACAGACAGCGCCAAAGGTTATTCAGACCCAGCAACTCCCACTGTTTATCATCCAATTTCAGCACTTTTATATGCAAGAAAATTTCAGCCAAATCAGTGGAGCCAAATTTAACTCAGTCACGTGGCTGAAAGGTGCAACCCGAGGAGTGTTTCTGGACATGGATCTGGGTGGGCTGACCTGCTTTTTGACATAACTGAGGGCACCATCACATCCTAAGCATGAAATGCAGCTCCAGCAAAAGTCAGAGGGAGTTTGGTCTTCAATGAAGGAACATTTCCTCCTCGAGCCTTCAGTGGTGCTTTGTACATTATGAGGTAAGCTGTGCAGTTGCTATAGTTGTGGTCATCAAATGGATATTGAAAGAGGGGGCAGTTTTGTGCTATTTTGCTTTTTATTTCAGAGGTCTATAGTTCTGGGGTTTGGGTGGGAATAAAACACAAAGTTACAAGCCATACAGCCTCCCTCTTGGGGAGCAGCCTCATTTCCTAAGCAGAGGGGAAAGCAGGCAGCACAGAAGAGCAGTATTCCTGGAGATTTCCAAGGCCCGGCAGGAGACACCATTCATGCCTTCAATATCCCTCTTATCCCAGTACTGACTCCTGCAGCCCAGTCAAGTGACTTTGAATTCAACTTCAGTAATGGAAAATATGGTTCTCTCTTCCTCCCACATATTGTACTTGCAGAAAGAAAAAGGGACTGAAAAAAACTTTGGCTTAAGACAGAAAACTTTAAATCATTATATCAGAGTTTTTCTCTCAGTGGTTTTTCCTTAATGAAAAGATTTATTTCCAGCAGAAACACAGTTTAAAAATATATACTCACACTTTTTAGTACTCTCCCTCCCTTTTTTTATAAGAAACAATGACATCAATTTAGGGAGCTGGACAGAACAGAAGTTTCTTTCATTGTGGCTTTGACTGCCCAAGGTGTCTCAGGTGGCCAAGGTGTTCAGTTGCCCTTCACAGCCCACAAGAGCCTCAGATAACCCCTTTGCAGGATTTGTGCTCCCTCAGCCTGCTGCTGCAATCATTCTGAGATGGGCACTCTTCAGGACCACAGCAGGACTTCAGAGGAACAGTAAAATCAGTCAGTCTCCACCAAGGCTCAAGCCACTGCTCCTGAATACTGATGTCATGTTTAAATAAGTCCCATATTAAAGCAGTGAGTGGCTTTTGACTATTTCCAGACTTGAGGTATTTTCATACTGCACTATGAACACATAATTAGTATTTCTCTTCTACTGCCACCTTCTCTCCTTTCTCCTCAGCCCTTGCTGCTGCTGTAATTCCTTCCCAGCTGCTATCCCACGCAGCTCCCTCTGATTTGGAGCCACCACCTGACAGAATTTTAAAAGCGGAGGTTGTCTTTATTTTCATCAAGAGCAATCACAGCTGCAAGTTGCAGTACCCACAGAGGCTTTTAACTGTGACTTTTTATTAGAAGTGCTAAATTGGGAGTAATAAAAACTCCCAATTTAATAGTTTAATAAAAAGAGGAAACTAAAAGCCAGTATGGCTGTGGAAGAGCAGCAGCGAGACTGGAGGTGCCAAATATTTGGGTTTTAAATGGCTAGGCTTTCTCCTGTGTTTTAGGATTATAAAGAAAGGCTCTCCAGTGAGATGTCTGGGAACAGACAGATTTCTGCTTATGAGCTGTAGAATATCACTGTGTACTTAACTGTACCTAGACAAACATTGAGGCTGCTCCTCAGATGCCCTGTGACTACATATGGGTGCCTTTTGCACAGCAACTGGGACCAAAATGTACTCCAAGTCCTAGCTGGGATTTCCTTATGTATTTTACAGCCAGACCTTTGGTCAGGCTCTTTGAAAGAGCAAAGGATTTATCTACAAATGTGGCTTTCTGGGCTTTGGAAACTGGCTCTGCATATCACATATGTTTAAAATCTGACCCTTATTTATTGTAAGAAATTTGGTATTGTTTTTCAGAAATAAGGTAGGTTTCCAAAGTTGCTTTTGAACAGCAAGGGGTAACCATGAATTCAGTCAAGTTACAACTGGAAGCTTGCACTTAAGTAGCCAAAAGCAATTCACGTGTCACCAATGCCACATAAAAATGCCAGACTTCCAGATCCAAGTATTGCCAGGTCTCCCCAATTTGCAGCCTGGTAGCACATTGTGCTTTCACTATTCTCCACTGCCATAAATATTACAGGGGTTTAGTTTTATTTTCAGATGCCAAAACTCCAGCTGGACTAGAACCACTAATCCCAGCATAAAAAAACCCAATCAAAATCAGATGGAAAAAAACAAAACCTTTAACAGAAAATCAGGACTATCCTCATGGATATTCCTACCCAGCTCTGAGTTCTCACACATCCCTGCCCAGCTCTGGCCAAAGGATGCTGCACGGTGATGTCCCTGAGCCAGCCCACTCACCCTCCCACCCCAGCCCAGAGCAGTGGGAAGCTCTGACCCAGCAGGCAGCCCCGAGCCAGCAGCAGCTCCCTGGGGAGGCCGCACATCCCTCGCAGCTCCAAAGGACAATGTGGAAATGCTTCCTGTACCTCCCGTCAGCGCCACAGCACAGGCACCAAAAAGCCACTGCGCACAAGTCCTGTGTGTGAGCCCAGAGGGGCAGCCCCAGCCGCTGCAGGAGGTTGGTAGAGCGTGGGTGTGAGGACAGAGATCCTCACCGAAACAGAGGTCTCCTCCCTGGCTCCCTTGTCCCCTTCTCCCCTCATAAAAGCAGCTGGTTCCTCCCCCCCGTGCCGATCCCTTCAGCAGTAATCCAGGTTGCCCGAAGCGCCCCCGTTCACCTTGTGCTTCCCCTCCCTACATCCTGCCAGGGGAAAGCCCGGAGGGACTCCTGAAATAAAACCTTCCACTCCTTCCCTTTTTTTTTTTTTTTTTTTAAATAGGGCCAGGAGTCAGCTCCTGTGGTCCATGAAAACTCTAATATGCTTTTAAAAAGAATGAAGAAATCCTGTTTGAGATGATCTGGTTTGGTCAGAAGTCATGCACGTGCACAGCTACACAATGGTCGCCACAGATAAATTAGCAAAGGCCTAAGAAAAACAACCTAAAGGAAAGGATATATTTTTTATTTAAAATGAACTGACAACTTTGCAACATTTATCTACATAAGGACAATTCATTTCTTATTCTTGGGAATAAAGAAAGGATAGACTTAGCTAATTGTGTCAGCTGTCCTTGACAATATTAGTGCACAACCTCTGCTTTAAAAAGGATGTTTTAAATGTTACTTTTAATTATTTTCATATGCTAAAGCAAGGCTTTCTAGACTTCAGACATCTGCTTTTTACCATCCTGTAAACTCTAGAGTTTTTAACCTTCAGAAGGTCTAGATCAAGCAGTCTTAAAATGTTATACAAGGAATTTTACAGGTTTATGAAATGACTCCATTAAAAAGTGCTTATTACTGTGGGAGTACACCAAAGTTAACAGGCAGAAATTATTCAGAGCTCTGTCTCACGCAGCACTGAACACTATCACCACTTCTAAACAACAATCTCTGCTGGCTGCCACCAGCAACCCACAGGGCACTGTCAGGGGGAAAGGACATTTTCAGGGACACCAAAGCAAATTCATGAGTCCCAGGGGTGAGGAGAAGTGAGGGGCAGAGGGAAGGAGAGGATGCAAATCCCCCTCAGAGAATGAGCAGCTCGATTGTGCCTCCTGCTTCCACTCACACTTTCTGCTTCCATTGTGAAAATCCTACAAGAGTGTTCCCAGCACTCTCTCTAAAGATGTTAGTGTATATATATAAATATATATATATATACTTCTGTCATTTGATTCTTCCACACAAGAACATTCTCATCCAACCTTACTCTGAAAGCATTTGTTTCACCCATTTTAGTCTTTGTCACTTGAGAAGTTTCTATTCCCTCCCATACCAGCAACTGCTTGTCAGGGCCCTGTGTTAGCCCCTAACCCTTGCAATTGCCTCTTAAATGACATCTCACTGGGCCGAAAAGGCAGGCTCTGTTCCAAAACATGCCTCATGCATTAGCAATTCCTATGAAAACAGAACAGTATCAACTGCTGCAGTGGAGGAGGAAGCCCAGAGAGTGCATCATTGCAAATTTGGGGCTTACAGTAATTGAAAGAAGAGATCCAATAACAGCTCTTGTAACTGTTCTGCTCAGCTCCTCTCAAATCCAGGTAAAAGATCATTGATTGACTGTTGCTTCTGATTTTTATAAAGCCTAATTTCTGAAATTAAATTGTTGTTAAAATTATTTCACACAAATTCCCTTTATAAAGACTGTCACAGATATTTGATGCATTTTCAAGAACTTCTGGTATCTCTCTCTGGATGAGTTTTGTTGTTTTGGGAAATCTTTGCACAAATGCTTTGGATTAGAGGATGGAGCTTTTTGATAGCAAAAAGGATAAAAGTTCCATTTGAGTAGTAGATGAACAAAAATGGTAATGGATTATATAAAGACATTTTCTTTGTTGAAGCAGATACTTTCTTACTAAATTTTCGTGAAAATTTTATCAGAAAAAGCTTCTGAGGCTCATTATTAAATTCAAATCCTCAGCATAAGGTGTGTTGTGGTCCCTGAACCCCCAGCTCAAACTCAGACTTACACAGGATGAAAAAGGTCCTAAGGAAAAGGAAATCCATAGTTGCTGGGAGAAAACACTCACCCTGACCCCAGACTCAGGCTCTGGCCCTTGCTCTCACTCAGACAGCAGGAGCCTCCCAGACTGTAAAGTGCTCTCTGCTTAAAACAAGACTGGCAGTGTTGTCTTCAGTGTTCTGGAGCCTTCCCCCTGCACCAGGTCATACAAAATACTTCCATGTTTCAAAATAATTTCCAATACAAGTGAAGAACTTTTTAAAATCTAAAGTATTTTCTGAAGTCCTTTGGTGATTTCTAGGGCTGGTCAGCTGAAATTCTCCCAGCATTCTTGTCCATAAACACACACACTACATAGCCAGGCTCCTTTCCTCAATTCCCCTTATTCCTCAGGATGATTTTCCAGCTCTCAGTTTCTCACATGGGCTGGCCCAGCTCCCAAAAGGCTGGTGTTTCTTACTGTATCACATTTTACAAAGGTTTTTCCACAGCCTGCAGTAAGTGACAACTGCTGGATTTCAGTCTGCAAAATTCTGCAACCTTGGCAAGACCATGTAATTGATTTGTGGTCATGGATGAGATGCCACATGGGTCTGTCTGGGGTAGAAAAAAATTTCATGGTGCTGCAAAAATGTAAAAGATGGGAACACCAGGGACTGGCAATTTCACATCAATAAATTTCAAGGTCATCTAGAAGCAACAGTATATAATTAAAGGGCATAATTGTACCACTGGCAATCTCATCTCAATTAATCATTCCATCTTAAAATTGTTTAAATTAAAAAGAGAATTAACACAGATGATTTTTAAAAAAAATCATACTTTCAATGAATTTCTAAGGTCTAGTCCCAGGCTATCCAGCAAGCCTGACTTTTCACCTCGGATCTCTTTGGTAATTTACAGCTCAGGCACCTTATTTATACACAACTACAACTCTCTTTACTCTGTCCCCACAGAAGAGTTCCTAGTATATGAACATGCATTAAAGGGTTGTTGATACCACGCTAAATCTATTTCTGTCCTTGTAAATACTGCTTTGCTCAGGGGAGTTGAAGCATTTGGGAATCCAACTTTATTTGGCATTCCTATTTTGGAACAAGAATAGTCAAATGCCAGGCATAACATCTGAAGGGAGCAGGAGTTCCCTCCCAACACACACCACTGAATTATCTCTGCACAGGACCCTTCAAAAACAGTCAACTCCTGCTCCTCTTGGTTCAGGAATATCAGCACCGTAGGGAATGAAAAGCAGCACGATGTGCTTCTGGAGAAAGAGAGAGTCCTTCCTCCAAAACGCTCAGGATGATTGACTCAGCAAGGAAGTTTCAGAGCAGTAATTCACTAATAAAGATGGATGTATTTGATAGAAATTTTACATCATTCCATTGCACCAAGGGCAAGTAAACTGCTGTTTCATATCACTCTTTCCCTTTTTGTTTTTTTTTTGGCATCTGCCAAAGAGCGGGTGAGCTCTGAGCTGCCTCTCCAACTCTCTTGGCTTTTACAGCTCCCTAGACACCTTCTCCAGGCTCCTCCCTGTGTGAGGTTATCAGACTCAAGGCCTCTACCGGCTCACTCTTCCCCTCAGAGTTGTCCAGACTGGTTTTTCCATCTGCTCCTACATATTTTTCTGAACATTCCCATTTGTACTAAATACTGTCAGACACAAGGCACTATGAGAAATGAAACAGCACGTGCAAATACATGCACATGTATTTTTAGCAGTCAGCTTCTGTTTTTCTGTAAATAACAAAGCAACCCAAAATTTAGGCAGAAAATTCAAATGCTGTTCATTAATGGGGAATGTGAAAACAGAAAAAGCCATGAGTGCTTGGAGAATAATCTTGAGAAACTTAAGAAAAGGTCTAAAATACAGAGGTGTGACTCCGTAAGGATAATGCAAAGCACTGCAGTGAGGAATAATCCATTATAAAAACAGTAACAAGAAAACATAACAACAATAAAAAATATCACAAAACAAGACAGGAACCATGCAAGAAGCCCCAAATTTTCCAGGTAAGACTTTGGTAGATCACAAATTGAAATCAGCATTATCATACCACTGCTAAAAATCAAACAAACATAAAGTGTCATAGGTGAGATATATGAAGTAATTCCTCTATCCAGACTGACAGTGGCTCAGTTGGAATATATCATCTAAGCACTGCACTTAAGATTCATATCAACCACAGACTGTCAGGAGGAGAACAATAAGAATGACCAAAGACACAACATGATGTCACATAAACATAAATCTATTGAATTGTCTAAGAGAAAGATTGAAAGAATTCAGATTGTGTATCCTTTGAAAGAGCACTCTTCTGTGGTTCTGATCCTGAATCTATGTACACACTACAAAGGGGAAGTGAAAGAGTTAATAAATTCTTTATCCTCCATGGGCAAAAGAAGAAATAATAGGCTCAGCATCCAACAAGAGAGATTTGGGCGAGGCACTAAGAAAACCTGTGCAGAGAGGACAGTGGAGAACAGTGATACATTGCTTTAGCAGTGAAGGATTCTGGAGAACATATTACAGGAACATTTATCAGGAAAAGCTTGGTAAAAGTTCTCTTGCCTTGTGAAAAGGTATAAACTAGATGGTGTCTTGGGGTTTTTTCAAGCTAAGCCTTCCCATAATTTACTGTGATGTTTTCCAAAGCTGGGCATTTGTCTGGTAATTTCAACATCTACTCCCATCTGAGTTAGTCGGATTCATTGGTATTTTCTTCTTCACCTAAATCTTCTCTCAAAGCCCAGTGCCACGGCCACCCATCTTTATAACTGAGCAGAAATCTGTCTGGACACAGCAAATATTTGCCCTTTTCCTTAACAAAGCCCAGAACCCTCCCAGGAATCCCAGCCTCTATAGCATAAGGACTGAGAAGCTGTGACTGGAAAACTGATGAGACGGAGACCGCCATCATTTCCTCAGAGCATCTCCACAGCCACAACTCACAGCTCTGCCCACTGGAGCTCTGTAAAGCCTCCTGGCTGCTCTCAGGGTTTCATTACACAGCTGCAGCCACACTAAACTAATCAAACGTTTCAGCAGACCAAAATATTTTAGTATTAAGACTCTCTAATTAAATCTGGATGGGGGGCGGGAATGGAAAAAGGAAAGGATTATTTTAGGCAGGGATAAACCAAAATATGACCTGATGCGTAACCTGCTACAACCTCTGTGTTTTATCAGCAAAATGTGTTAGAAATAGGTTTGAACTGGAAACTGGAAAACAAATACCCACGTTGAGAGGAGCTGGTATTTTCATTTTAGAAATGAAGGCTCTCTGTGGTATATCAAGCTATGGGCAGAATATCTATGGACTTTGCCAATTTCCCTACTTAGAACAGAGCCCAAGTAAATAAATAAATATAAATATTTTAAATCAAAATTTTCAACTTCCTCTTTCTTGTCTCTCCTCTTGCTCATATTTCTTCCACTTATTTGTTTTCCTCCACATTTCCTGGACAGCTTCCACTGTAATGGAAGAGATCTCAGTCCTAACATTTTCATTTGTATTTTGCCCAGTCAATACAGACCCTCTGTAACTAGCCACACATTCAAAACAGCAACTTGGCTATTCATTTATTGAGTGAACTGGAGAAACTCAACCTCTCTGTTCACCTTCCTGATATATACCCAGCTGGCTGTGAATACGGATCTCCTGAGGTTTCCAGGTTTCACTGCAATACAAATAACTCACGACCGTCCAAATCCACCAATCATGCACTCCTGAAGAAGGAAGTTTGACTCATAAATCCTCCCCACTTGTGCTCAGAAGTTTGCTTGGTTTTACTCTGTCTCATACATCACTTACTGACTGCTGAATTCAAGGGCATTTTCCAGGTGGACATTTTTACATGGCCAAGGGACTCTTGGACAACATAATAAAGTGAAAATTATCAACTGGGTAGTAACATTCAAACAGAAGGTAAGAAGAGAGCACAAGGTTTTGTTGTGTTCTTATAATTAATATCAGGTTGCATATTTAGAACAAATAAAGGTATAAAAACTATCCCAACCTCCAAACCTGGGTTTTGTTCTACTCCAGAGGATCAGCAAGGTAACAGTACATGGATTTGGAAATGAAGAGAGGGAAAGTGAGGAATCACTTGTCATAAAGGGCATCTGATCCACACGTATAAGTGCTGCTATGAAAAGCTGGAGACACCAAACAAGGCTGCATCCTGGTGTTGTGGTGTTGGGACTCAACGGGACAGACACTCAGCAGGTACTTCAGATTGACTGAAGCCTACAATGCATCAGGTTGAGCACATCAGATGTGTGTGGGTGTAGGCTGTGAGCCTTCCAGGCTGCAGTGTGAGACAAGGGAAGTCACTTGTCCTTCTCTTTGTGGCCAACTGTAACATTTTCAGACAATGCACTTTTCTATCCATGGAGTTATCTCGCCATAAATCCAAGTGACCTCCTTCCCTTCACCCAGGTTCAGTTATCAGAGTAAAGAAAACCTTGGCCAACATGTAAAACAAGGGTGTGGTTCCCCCAAATCCAAAGTGCCAGGCAAGGGCTCCCTCTGAACTCTGTCAAACCTCTTTGAAGCCTTGGAAAAACCCAGCTCTGTGTAGGGAGGAGTTACTTCCCAGGCAGGAAACCATACATGTATGGTACTTTGTCTCTGCCAACTTTTGGGGTGGGGGCTACACCTGGCATTTTGGAAACAAAAACAAAAGCTATTAATTTTTAACATGAGATATTTGGTGGTCTTTTAAAACAAATTTCAGTGAAATCTATTTAAATTTAGTTTCGTTATTTGCATTTACAAAGTCCAAAGCTGTATGAGTCCTCAGTATCAAACCAGTCATTACTGTGTATTTTCCAATAAGTGATTGTACATGACTTTTTAAAAAAAATTAAAAAGTTAATTTAAAAATAATCCAAACCATAATGTTTACATAATCTTCAGATTCCAGTAGGAAAAAGCATTCAGAGTAAGCAGAAGGAAACTCAGCTTATCTTGAAAAGGGTTCAGAACCAACAGAACTAGCATATGTTGTGGGAAATTGGATTCACTGATTCTCTCTTAAATAAAGACATCAAATCTACCTCTTGGCATTTCTGCTGCAATCATTTAATTCCACTGCCATATAAAATAACTAATCAGATTTAAAATGGTTAGGCACAAATTCTAATGATACAGTGCACATCAAGTACTTTCGTTATTTTATATACTCATTTATTTAAACAGCTTAAATAACAGCTTCACCCCAGACTCTAGCTCTGTATTAGTCATCATTAAAAATCAGAATATCATACATTAACTATTCCCTTAGAGAAAAAGAAACCAATCAGGAATTGAGACAACACAGATTTTGATAATAAATGATGCATATTCCTCATTCAGTCATCATTATATTTCTCATTCTGTTGTCATTTTACTTTGAAATGGAGTGATGAAAATACACTGCTTTATCCCTGATATTATAGGTAGATTTTAATTAGGGCAATTGAACTGTATCAGAGCTCTGAGCTACTTCAGGAAATAACCCTTTGGTGACCAGGAAATAAAATAAATGAAAAGAAGACCCAAGGCTGGGCTCTGCTCTCCCACCTTGCCCAGCCCAGCAGGGGATGTTGGTGCTCAGGAGGCAGCGGCTCATTGTGCAGCTTTATGTGCTGGGTGAGGAGGCCCTAAATTGTCTTCCACCGACTGCAAAAGTCTCACTTGCTCTGCAGGGAAGTGCCCAGAGTATTCCTTGGCAATGGAGAAAGGGAAAGGCTCAGGAGAAACTTTTAAGTATCTGTGACAGTCGTGCATTCTCTACTCTCCAGGCTACATTTTTAAGCCCCCACTTAATCAAAACCGCCTCTGCTTATTCCTCTCCCATTAAAAAGAACTCCTACTACATGACTACTGACCAATGACACGTCAAATACCTGAATTAAATACAAATTATCATCTCTAAATCCAATACAAAGAATTACTAATAACAGAAAAAAGAAATCAGTTATGTAGTTATAAATAACAAGGAACTGTAACCTTTTCTTCCCTAAGGTTTTCTGAGTAAAGAAGCCAAACTCACAGTCTGTACCGATGAAAAGCAAAGATACAGCAAATTTAACTACCAGCTTTTCTTAATGTATTCTACCTTAATGATGACACAGATAAATCTCAAGTGCCGCTCTGCATGCACTGTGTTTGTGCAAGGTATAAGGAAATTTAAATTGATTAAATTAAACCTTTTACCTCTGAGCACACTCAGAGCTCAGTTTGATGCTTTCGCCCAGCACAGCAAACCCAATAAAGAGGAAAAAGCACCACAGGTAGTTTACTAAGACATCAGAAGGGCATTTTGAGTTTCCCAAAAAGGAGAAGAAAGACCAGTTACTGCTTCCATATTTTAAGAACTTATTATATAATATGCACCAAAAACCTGTATTTAAACTCAGCTGGTCAAGCATGTCTCTGTTTATTACAATTCTTGTCAAAACAAAAACTCCTTTAAAAAGAGGGTTTGAGGCACTCAATTTAAGTGCCACATATTCAACAGTACAGTCAATTGGAAATTCTTCATCAAAAAGCATTAATATAACTTTCTACCTAACTGGAGTTAGAGGGGAAAAAATGAAGTTAATATAAAAATAATTATGTTATTTTGGTTTGTGTAAAATTAGAAACCATTTAAGACCTCGTTCCAATCAAGCACAGATACATTTTTTTAACTGTCAATTTTCTTTCTTGAAACCCCATCCTATCCAACTCCAAATTAAGGTGCTCCCGCAGCTTCCCAAGCCGTAATTGCTGAGCTGCTCAGGCTGCTTTACCATTCTCAGCATACTAACACAGAGGAAGGAAGTGCTGCAACGCTCACGCTGTAATTAATCACTGCAGGTGGGTTTCAGTGGCTGCAGCTCTCACATTGAGAAGGTCATTAACAGCCTTTAATTGCTCTAAGCAGTCTCAGCCCGGAGCCCCACAGAAGCTCCAACCTGGGCATTCGGTTTGGCTTAAGCCACGTTGTAGGTTCTCCTTCCTTCCTCTGTCCATCTGGTGTTGGAATGTGCCACAAGCCTCGACTCGCTGCTTTGCTTTTGTGTGATGCCCCCGACAGGAGCGAGTGCTGAGGCCACCACTGTGCTCTCTGTGCCGGTCTCTGCCTGTCCTTGGCTCCCTGACGGACTTCCCTTAGGAAATAGCTCTGCTCTTCCTTTCTCTTGCATTGCTTGCGCCCCACAGACACCTGAGGTGCTCTTGCACACCTGAGTCTTACCATATAACCTTTTCTTTTTGTGTCCTTGCTTCTTTTTGTTTAGAAAAGCAGAAATACAAATACCCTACTCTGGTGACCTTACAGGTGCTCAGGTCCAAAGGGACCCCCTTGCCACCTCTGCTCAGTTGCTGTCCAGTTATAGAGATCCCTCAGCTTTCTGACTGACTCCACTTTCATTACTGAAGCTCCATGGCCTTCAAGGAGTCTCAGAAATTGGGCTTAAGTTACTAACTAACCATAATAGCTCTGCCTCCCTGCCAGCACTGCCCACGGTGTATCCTGCCTGTAGTCCCACTTAACAGCATTTTGGGCATCCAGTTTCCCAGGGACTGCAATGGAGCCTCCCCTCTTCCCTGTGGCTGGGGGTAGCAGTGTATTCCAAATCCTAACTGGGTTTGCAGTCCCTAAATTACCAGCCATCCATGCTCACACCAACAGTGACAGTGTAGAAAAATTAAGTCCTCTCCCTGGAGTGGCAGGTTGCACTGCTCACTGAACCGTGCTTCTGCTTAGCTTCCCTGGCAGAGAGCTACTTTTGCCTTTCATTAACTGTCAGTCTGAAAAACAAGACACACACACTCAAAAAAGGCTAAAATCAGGACAAGGGAATCATAATTCTGTTTTACCGGATCACAGGACTTTCAGCATGGAAATTCTGGATGGGTTTTTTTGTTATACTTGAGCTTACACTGCAGGGCAACGAGAGGCCCTGGGGGCTGGATAATGGGTCTGTTAGCACTGGGTCACTGCTGTGAATCCAGCTCAGCTCAATGATAATGGCAGTTTAGTTGCCTGTGTTAATTTTGCTGATTGCCTCAGTTCAGGTCTGTAGAGGATCAATAGCTACAAATAGCCCATCACCTCAAGTGCTATTATTCAAATAAGTTCATCAATATATTAAATGCCAAACAAAAGGTGCAGCAAACTTTATTCTCACTAATAGACTTCTTCTAAGACAAGATTTAAGTCTATGAATGGTGTTCCTGTAGTCAGGAAGAATACCTATTTGCCTTTCCTCCAGTGTATCTATAGCAGGTAAGCAGTCATAATTCCATCACTTCAGCTTGGATATACCTTTGCTTCAATCAAAGTTTAATCTTATATAAACAAATAGGAATTTATTTTATAAAGTTACCTTTGAATAAGAAAGGATTTTTTGCTAGCTTTGGTTTGAGTTTACTAAAGGCTGTACTGTTAAATCCAAGATGTCTTGATTTCTTTCATCTCAGTGCAAGATAAGAAGTGCACAGCCAGACAATACAAACTGTGCCATTTAACACCACCACAAGCCGGAAAAATGAATGGATGGTCATAACCCCTATTTTAAGAGCCAGTTTCAGACCACATAGCACTACAAATACTGAAGCTGATTCACCACAGTCATAGCTCTTCCACAACTTCACGACAGCACAAACTGAGCTGCACTAAGTGCTTTAACTACATATTTTTTTCCCGAATTGTTTGGGTATCTTACAAATGCAGCCTGAACTCTGAATATATTCAATGTGTAGCAGTTGTTTGGGATCTATAGATAAGCCTTGGTCACGTTCACTCTTCAAGACACGTCCAACTCCAAGTGCAGCCTGGGAGAACAGCTGGAGTTGCTGAGTGCCAGCAGTGCCCTCGTGCCATGCACAGCCCTGGAGGGCACTGACACCCAAGAGGGCAGCAAGGCAAGGCTGAACGTCTTAGGCCTCTCAGAAAAAGCCAAGGTGCACGTGGCAGAGTGAGAAGGATGCATTATCTCTGAACTTCAACTCCCCAGCCACCACGACTGAAGGCTGGGAAAGGCAGCATTAGCTGTTCCAAGGGGAGAGCGAGCTTTGCACTTCTGCTACACTGATCCCATCTGGCCTAATTAAATGATCTGCATTGACAGACTTCTGGGGAAAGTCACATTGTGTTCTCCCAGCTGGAGGATGAAAACGCAATTGAGGCCTGCTTGAGGGAAATAACATGGAAGTGTCTCCCTGGGAGCTGGGATGTGCCTGATGGTTTTAAAAATGCAAGAGCAGCAGGTGAAGAGAAAATCTAAGGAAACATCATCCTCAGTTTTATGAAAAGCCAGTGACCCACTTTCTGCTTAAGATAAAGGTATCACCTGCGGGTCTAGGGCCTCCTCGGTGCACAAGGCCAGTGAAGAACCAGAAAGGAAGATTTCCTGCAGGATAAGGGGCACTGAAACAGAGTGTGAAGCACTGAATGCAGATTAAGTTATGGCCAGTAAGGTAATGAGTAGCTGAGAAGAGCAGCAAAATGAGCAAATGACAGACTACTTATGACTGAACATGAAGAAATGCCAGCACAAGCACTGGGGTTCTGAGAGTCCACTGAGTGTGGAGCCTTTTCATCTGCTGTCTTCTTTTGCTAAGCTTTTGGAGTAATTTTGCACTTTTACTCATTGCAAAACCTGCTTTTCCTTCCTGAGCAGTGACTGTCACTTTTGGAAACACTGACCTGAGGTGCCCAAAAGGGTGTGCAGGTGGGAATGGGCACTGCACTTCTCCTCCCTGCTTCCCCCAAGGTGTTGAGTGCTAGGAAGTCCACAGATTTTTCTTTACACGGATGGGGAGGCTTTTTAATATGACCCAATAGAGTCAGAGGACTGATATATTTAGATCGTGCAGCTTTTCACGTGACATCCCCACCTGTTTAGTGGTAACAACATTCAAGTAAGTCTATCAGTGAATTCAGGCAAGAAGTAGTGTTCCTTGTCTTTTGCATTAATGTCTTTCACTCATCTGTTAACTCTGTCAACTGGATTTTTCAGAAAATGTTTTGCAAAGCACTGAGAACAGCATGATCCCTTCAGACTGAGGTGCACAACATCTGCCTGGAAAGTCTTGTAGAAGGCAGACTTTCCTGCTGTGTGTGTGACACACTAAATAAGGTTAAAATGTTCTGTTTGAGATAGATGAACTGGAACAATGATTTTTTGGGCACTGCAACAAGGGGAGTAAAAATTACTAAGCCAATTCTGGTGAATCACATTCAGCTTCCAGGTACTGCCTTTAAAACTGGAAGCACAGAGCTCTAATGTCACTTAATCCACCGTATCACAGCACATGATGTGAATAATGCAAAATCACACAGTATACTGACAAAGATCTTTGCATCTATATAGGATTTTCTAGATTTGTATTACTTAGCATTTTTAACTCATTGTGATGTAACTCTGAGAAGGAGATTTATATTAAAACAGATGATTGTAGACCTGGCTCAATCTATAATTCACGTGCAAACTGAGGTTTTCTGTGAATTTTAAATGAACAGCATGATTCACATTTGGTAGCTTTTTTTTTTTCCTTCTGCTAATACCAGCCTGAAAGAGAAGCTCCTTCAAGAGATCACAGGGTTTCATCAACTGTCATAAATTTGAAGGTAAACCCCTCAGCACATATGCAGATTGGACACATCTAATGACATTTCTTTTTAATTGTATTCTTGAGTAAAGCTCTAAATCTGATTACAAACCTAAATCTGCAGTGCAATCCAGATGACAGGCACATGCAACCCCAGGCATCAGGTTGTTCCTTCAGCTAAAAAGAATGAACCTCAAGTGCTGAACATGTACCATCGTTCTTCAAAGAAAAAGCCTCAGGATAAAAGCTTTGCATATGTATATGATGCCTCACCTTATGCATACAGAGATGCAGGGGGCACATCTGTATTAAGCTCTTTTTTTATTTACTTGATTGTTCAGGTTATCACAGTTCTCTTTTAACCTTTCTGTCTTAGTGAGTAAACTAATTAATTTTAATTATTTTTTTTTCCCAGAAAAGAGGTAAGTTCCCAAAACTGTAAGGATTATGGCATCAGTGGAAAAGACATATATACAACTAATGAAATTGCTTGATTAGAACTCTCAGTTCTGTTTCTGTATTGCTGCACAATCTATGACAAATCAAATTATTTCTCTGCCTCTTCCTTTCTAGTATCTCTCTTGCTTTTAGACACCCATTTTCAAGGCTTATCCTACTTCCTGTATGAAGAGAACTGGGGACAACAGCACCCAGAGCACCTTACAGAATGACTCTGCCCCAAAACACAAATACAAAGCTATTGCCATCACCACTCTTGTTTTCATGGGTTTTAGCAATATTGCCACCAAGTCAAAGAAAGCAAACTGAAAAAGATGGCCTCTGTTCCACCAGGCTTTGGTTCAGATGAAATTCAGGACTGAAATTCCACTAAACCTTTCTACTGTTCTAAACCCCAGCAGTGACCAGAGCCAAGAGCTTCCTTTCAATTCCTCCTAGGCTAAGACTCTCAAAACTTTATGGCACATCTCCACTGGATCACACCAGTTCCAGGCCTGCTCCTTGGCTTTAATACTCTCCCCAGCTACCCCAGTGGTTCAGAACTCACCACTCCCCTGGAATTCCAATAACTGTGCTGGTGACAGCACCCCTGGGGACACAGGTTCCGTGCTGGGAAGTTCCCTCAGCAGTTCCAGTTGGTTAGTGCTGAAAGGACTACCTAAAACAGAGTGCCTGAACTGGGGAAAGTGGGGCTATGTCAACAGCAAGTCAACAAGGAGGGAGATGCAATCTCACGTAGCTGCTCTTCTATTTACTACTGTTACACCTAAGGGTATAAAACTTACACAGAAATAGATTCATAAATTTAATAGACTCAGAAAAGACCATCTGACTTCTTGTAGTGCTTATGCTCTAATTACTAGCAAAAATTCCAAAACTTTATACAGAAATCCACACCTATCATGGCTATGGTCATGTGATAATTCTTTTTATTTTTCTTTATAATGGCAATAACTACTTCTAGATCAGACAAACCCTATCATTTAATGACCAGCAAGGTTAAGTACCTGAGGCAATGCCAAGAGCATCAGCCCCTCCAGCCAGCCACCAATTGCCAGGAAATACCTGTTCCTGAGAGCAATTATTCTTAAATACAAAGTATTTCACCCAACTGTAGAAAGACAAGAGAGTATGTTGCCTCACTTGCTTACAGAACTCCAGCTCTGAGTTTAGTTTTTTTAATTGGTGTTCTGCATTCTATATGGGCATAGATATCATAAAAACACTCCTTAGAGGTAGCAGAGAATGCACACCATTTTTTATTCATGAATTGCTCCTTGGGTGTGACTTACAGTTATGGCAACACGAGTCTGTCTTTGAACAGAGACTCCTCTCCAAAGTATATTACACTACTGATTTAACCCACTTGTCAGATTTTGTGGCTGCAGAGGATATAGGGCTAGTTTAAGCTAAGAAATATCCCTTTTCTTTCAAATACTGTAGTTTTGATCCACAAAAGCAACTGATCTGGATGCTCTTTTCATTATACAGACAGGATGCAATAAAAACATTCTCCTGAAAGATTTTTGACATGGACTTATTTTACCCTTGCTGATGGGTTGCATGAAATAACCTGATTATATTAATGCTTAGTATGTACTATAATGTCCACAAACTTCTTCCTCTCTGCCCTGCTGAGGAAGCTGCAATTTGAAGTGATCACTGGAGGGAGAATCCCACCTAAGCCTCAGCTCTGTGTGAGCAGCACAGCTACAGATGTTAATTTTTTATTATACACAAGTGGATTTAAAGATCTCCAAGTATAGAACACATACAGTAATTACACAAAGTCCAAATTTTATTTATCATAAACTACAGTGTTGCATTAGGAGAATATATTTATATGCAATAACTGAAATACAGGAATTTGCTTCCAGTTTGAGAACACAAAACCTTAATGTATTTTAGCATTTTTCAACAAGTACTACTTCTTCAAAGAGTGAAAATACTTTATAGAAATATTTACAACTTCCCCCAGAAGCACAGCTGCCAGATAGCATCTGATTACCTGCACTCACAGCTAGAAGGCAGATCCAGCAGTTTATGTGGCACAATTGTTATATGAAAATGAAAAAAACTGCTGCTTTTGTGGTTCAACACAGGACACAACACCAGCTATTACAAAAGGGCCCTGAATGGATCCTTGTTGGCTCTGCAGCATTCCAAAGGGGTGGCCTAATCCGCAGGCACCCCAAAAGCACAGCTGAATTTGCAGTCCAGGACTCTGCACTGCCATCTGTTCAGCACTCTGAACTGCCAGCCTCATCTTCTTCCAGCCCAAAAATACATTTTTTTTTTTATGGCACAAACTCATTTTATTATGAGCAATTAAGGCAGCTCTAGGAGATGGATTATTACAAGATGCACTTAAGTCACTGAAACGTTAATTGGATATTCTGGACCAGCCAGAAGAAAACAAGTCCATTTTCCCAAGTTTAACTGATTTAGAAGGCCTGGTAAAAACAGCCCAACCTACTGTCCTCAGTAAAACAAATCAAACCCTTCTCTCCTGGTTCCACAAGTGTGCACTTTATCACAGCCACACAGAACATGAATGCAGATGGTAAAGTTACTGGTGTGAAATAGTACCAGGAGCAGAAAGCCATGCAGCAAATTTCATGGAGAATTTTCCATAGATATCACCTGCCCTATCAAGGAATGGTTTGGGTAGGAAGGGACCTTAAAGATCATCTCATTCCAGCCCCCTGCCATGGGCAGGGAGACCTTTCACTAGCCCAGGCTGCTCAGAGCCTCATCCAACCTTGAGCACTGCCAGGGATGGGGTATGTGCCTTGGCAACAAAGAGGGGAAAGAAGTGGGCTGATCTGAATTGGGTTGGTAACAGCACTTTAACAATAGAATTTCTCTTTGAAATCTTCTGTACGGGGTAATTTCTGGGTGCTGCAAGCACTAAGTGCCCCAGCAGAAGAAAGCAAACCATCTCTTTTGTGGCCTGATTTTACAGGGCAGATGTCTGCAGGGGTAAAGCATGGTACAAAGGCAGGAGGTTCCTCAGGACTTCTGAGAGCTGCTATAGAACAGCAGCACCTCCTGCTAGCTGCCCAAAAGGGAGCAGGGATGGCTCTGGAATCGTTCACATGGCAGGACACAAGTGCAAGAGCAGCTCACAGAAGTTCTGCCTCCTGAGAGACCTCACAGCCAAGGAGGTAGAAAATCTAAGAGGTCTCCAGTGGAAATCTGGCAGTGACGTGAAAAAGGTTTATCAAAAACATGGACCCCAAAAACACCCAAGTATTTTTCAGTGAGATTATACATCTCAGGAAGATTACCAGGTGTGGCTTTTCATTCCCTCACCTTTCTTTCCCCCCAGGGCCTTACTGGAGATGTCATTATCCTTTTGTTCCATAAGGAAAATTCCAGATTTTCTTATACCCAACATGCAACTAGCACACCACTTTTGTAAGCCATGGTATTAAGCACAGTTCGCAGTTTTGGTTTGGGAGCTAAGTCTTCTGTTTCCCCACACCTCTGATTGTCCTAACACAAGGCAAAAATCCTCTCTCCTCCTTCCCAATGAAAGGATTTGGGAATCCTATTGGACTTGAGATCCACCCAGTCAGAGCTTGCAGGCAACTGCAGAAGTAATCTTTGGTTAGTGCTGTTTTTCTAAGAGTGTAATGTTGTGTAATTGCCATTTTTATGTATTGTGTTGGAAATCCAGCCTGGAGCAATTGGGGCATAATTGGCTCCCAAGTCTTATTTTTTTAATTTGGAAGTCAAAATTAATACATCAGCTCCCCCTCCCCCCTCCCAAGTAATATCCATTTCACCCCTTGAATATATTATGGCTTCATTTTCATGTTTTAAATCGCTCTTTGTCAGTTCTTGGCTATCAGTCCTCACTTCAAATATTCAGAGATATTAATCAGTTTCTTTCATCATCTCCACAGTGTTTGTTCTAGAAGCCATTACTGTTATAATTTAGAAACCCACTTCTAAAGGGTTTTCTTTTTTTCTTTACTTTTAGCAAAAAATACCTTTATCAAGTTTAAGATTACTAAAGCAAAGAGTGAATAAAGCAGTGCAAAGAGGACTAAGAGTATATAGCATAGCAACAAATTCATGACAAACATAAGGGGGTTGTTACAGTCTTTTAAATGGAACATTCGTTCCCTCACAATACAATATCCTACTCTTTATAAAATCCACTTTTAAAATCAAGGTATTGTCTGCCTGAAACCCTTGTGCAATAGGTAGTTAACATCAAGCCTGAATAGTTAGGAGAGAAAGTCAAGTCCAATGGGCTTTTTATCTACAATTTGCTTTCATTTTTACATTCTTCTGTCCTCTCCACTAACAACAGTTTTACTGGCTGAAAGAAACCATGGCAAACTAATCATTAAAAGAAACCACCAAAAACGACAAGAAAATAACCAACCCAAGAAGAATGAAACCAAATATTTAGCTGTATCAGTCACACTGAAATCTGCCTTATAAATAACCCTTTTCTAATACCAGATGTCTAACATTAGAGATAAAAAGGGGCTAGAGAACAATTGGTACTATCAATATATTGACTGAATACTTAAGGTCAGCAAAACCCAACTCAAAGGACCCTTGAAGCCAAGCAGCCAACATAGATCTCCACACTTCTTTCTACCTCTTAGACTATTTTATCTTAACACAAATGGTCAATCACTTAGAAAACCAACTGTCCATATGATTCCAGAAATAATATCAGGCTTCAGTTTTGTCAAATATACAAAACAGATGATAGAATTACCAAAATCTCTTATTTCAGATTACTGCAAGGGGCAAGCCAACACCTCCCAAAGTACAGACTGGTGTCACCTGTAAAGGAATCTCTAGAGTATTTGTTCCCTCATATATTAAGATAAAGTTTTCAGTGCAAACAACAATAAGCTCAGTTGCATTATCTAAAGGACACCCTAAAACCTATGAGCAGATTAGTGTGCATTTTCCAAAAATCTTGTGTTGTGAAGGCTCAAGTCTAGGTTGTAAACAATTCCATCAGGGTAGCTGGAAGAAGGAAGTAAAAATAATGGGCTTTTCATCCCCATCTTCCTCTCAATGCACAACCAAGTAAATGTTTTCAATGCACTTGATAGAACCTTTAATGATACATTTATTCTCTCAGGTTTCTTAAACCTCTGTTGAGGTTGACTCTAAAAACCCAACTCTCAGAGCCAGGAAGGGAGCAGCCATACAGTTCTACCAGACTGTTCAGATGTCCAGTTCTTCCTTCCCCTGGCAGAGTTTCTGAGTCAGCAGGAGCATCAGCCCTCGAGGATAACTGAAGACACTTCCTGAGTCTCTACTCTGAAATTCTGTCAGTCTCCAATAAACAGAGTCACTCCCAGCTCAGGTTGGGGAAAAACACTGGGGTGGCAGGTTTGCTGACCTCACTTGGCCAGCTGTCCCAGTGGCTGTAGGTTCTCCTCATGCAGACCAGCCTGCCCACTACTAATGCACCAAGTTTTACTTCTAAAATTTGTCCAGCTCACTTATTTCCATAAATGCCTTTGTGTTTGTTTCTAGGATTTCAAGCAATGGATTTTAGACAACTTGAAGAGCTGCTCTACTGAGCAAAGGTTGGTTCTGGATGCAAGTGTTTCCACAACAGCAGTTACTTGGTTTGACTTCTGCATTTTAACTTTACTATTTGCACAGATGTTGTTGCAGCCTGAACATGAAATATCAGGGGTACAAAACTGAGGCAATCCTATGATAACCAAACCTGATGTTTGGCATTTCTACAGAGCTGTCAGATTCCTGCTGCCTGACAAAGGGATCCTACATGTCTCCTGAGAAAAATGGTAACAGAGCACATTATCTAGGGGAATGAGAACTTTCTAAATTGCAAAACAGAGCAAAGATCAAAGAGATGGCAGAGAAAAGGGAGAGCAAAAAAAGATTGCCATGTAGAATAGCAGATTGAGAGCCTTCTGAGACTGTGAGAGAAAAATAGAAACACTGATCTTTATATAGCAAATTAGTACCAAAAATTGTAGAGAATCTACATATAGCATGACTGACACTAATTAACATTAATAAAGAGAACTTCACATTTGAAATGCCTACTGAAATTTTTATTAATTAGCACTACTGATCCTATCTTGCCCACAAGCGCCTCAGGTATCTCACAAGGCACATGAGATTTGTGAACTCTGTTCTGAAGAACTCAAAGCTGAGATGACAGACAGCTGAACTTAAAATGCTGAAGTATCTTACTGACAAGACTCTCCTGCCTCTGCAAAATCAGAGGCTGTTTGGCAAGCAAAATTATTTCACTGTAACATTTTAATTACTTTGCCTCTTCTAAAGCTGTCTGACAGATGTACATTTTAGAGAGAGATTTGAATAAGAATAAAATATCTGGCAAGTAGATATTGCACCTAATGAGTCTGGAATCTAATTGGTTTGCCATAGGAAATAAGCTCCTGAGTCACACTTCAAAATCCAGAAGCAGTGAAAAGAAACCTCACGTTATTTTTTAACAAAACCTCACTTTTCAAAATGTTGTCACAATTTCTCAACATCAACAACCATCTATGCACAATTTAAGTATCACACTTATAAAAGTATAGTATTGACAAGACATTGTGTGGCCTTCACACCCCTGTGTAGAGTTTTGGGCTTGTGACTACTTCCTATAAAATACCTCCACTACAGCTCCTGGTGAAGACTTCTCAAGACTTCTGAAGACATCTAAAGACTAAACTCAACATGATGCCTCTTGGGTTTACTTACACAGACCAGGCCCTGAAAGGCAAACAAGAACAGTGATTACATTAGAAACAAAAGACAAGCAAAAGAGGTTTCAGTCCATGGGTAAGGCAAACAGAGTTTGGACTTATATTTGGAATCCATATTTGCAGAAATAGCTATAAATATAAGCAAATACTGCAAATTCCTTTCCCAGACACTTGAAAGTGTTGCCAGCATTTATTTCCTTCAAATTTTGAGCTGGATTGCGAAAGACTCCCCTTGTTGTCTTCTACGCACACCTATATGTTTTAAACCTTTTCTCCTCCTTCTCCCACTCCCTACAGACTCAAGAAGACATAACAAGAATCCAGAAGAAAACTGGCATTAAGTTCTCATCTTTGAAACCACAAAAGTGAGTGGATTTGAAATCTAGAATTAGTTTTTCAAGAGCCGAACACACGGTGATAGAAAGTTGCAAGATGTGGTGAAGAGCAGCTCTGCTCTCCACCCCAGGGAACATGAGGATTTCTTGGAGTATGAAAACACCCTTTTTTTCCTTAACAGTTCCCTTCTATGTTGTTCCAGAGGCAGGCATATTCATATTTTTCTGTCTAATAAACACTTTAAAACAACTTTCCACTTTTCAGATCCACAAGCCTGGGGGTGCCCTGAACAAAACGAGATTGTTCAGCCGTGGCTTGGTGGCTGGATGTGAACCTGCCAACAGAACTGCTCTGTACCTGCTGCTGCCGCCACAGGAGCAGCTCTCAGGCTGCAAAGGCAAAGCAAGAGATTTAAAACAATAATTGTTCCCATACTCTCATTTACTCCATTTTCAGCAGACTGACACCTGTTGCCATGGCAACAGTTGGAGATCAGAGTAGCAGGGATGCAGTCTGACCCGGAGGTTCCTGGATCCTTTCTGCTCCCATCACACTGACAACAGTTTGAAGACGTGCCTCCTTCTATTTATTGCGTCTTCAGTAAGAATCAGGACCGTGTTACTCACTCATGCAGGAAGGAGGAGCTGAACTGTCTGCTGCTAATTTTTGAGCTGGACTTCCAGTCCCGATTTGCATTAATGAATTTCAGGGGATATGATAATACAGTTCAACATTTTCAGTGTAGCCACCACCTTCTCTCAGGTTCTGCCCCAGCCAGGCATTCCTTCTTGCACAGTTTGTTCTACTCTACTTGAAACTCTACATTCAATCAGCTGCTTCTTCTCATTATGCCCTTTTGGTATCACTAAGATCTGAGCGAGACAGTAACTGAGTTGAGCAGTCAGAAGCAAGTAGTTTTCAGGACAGGAGAGGTGAGAGCTGTCATGCTCACCAGGGAAGGACACAGATGCAGCCACCCAGAGTGAAAAATAGTCTGGAGTCAGACCTGAAATTCGGATACCAACCCTAGAACAGCTTCTGCGAGGCACCACCACTTCAATATCAGAAGATTTAATATATTTAAAGATTCATCAAGTAAATATTAAATATTTTCAAGTCTATATGGCAGCAATTATTCTGGTCTTTTGATCATGACCTTTTCTTTTTTGGCACTGTGTTTCCATAAAGCCTCAAGAGATTTGTATCTACACTTTCAGTGCTCATTGCTACAGAGTTGACTTAGAACAGCAATACCAATATCCACAAGGCTCAGGGATGAGAGTTGTTTTCCCTAATGGCTGTTATTTGGTGGACTAATACCAGGATGCAATTAGATTGTAAACATACTGCGCACAATTAAAAATTCAGTGCAATATCCAGTAGACTTAAAATTATACTTGGGGCACCAGCTGCAACTTGAAGAACATATTTCCTGTGTGATATCAGCATCAGGCTTTCACTCTGCATTGACAACTTTGGAGAAGACACCAAAAATCTTCCCCATTGGGGAGAGAGTTTTGGTACTCAGCTTCTTCCCATTCTGATTTTAATCAATGACAGCTGCATTAGGTCTGCATTAAGTACCCAGGAAACTCATCCTAAGTTTATTTTTGGTATGCTCAGCAGAGAAGTAGGTGTATTTTTTTTTCCCCCTCAGGTATTTTTTCCTCTCAGTATTCAAGATTTCAAAAGGTATCTATAAAACTTCCCTGAGTTTTCAGCACGGATTCCATTGTGCACTTCAGAGACTTTTGCTGTGACACTTCCCTGCAGCTTGCCAAATGCTGTAAAAGGTCTTTGAGTTTGTGAACTCAGGTTCAACTAATTAAAGTGCATGGAGAATTCTGAATTCATGGAAACCATAGCACATCAATAAAACAAAGCCTAATAGGTCAGTCCAGAAGTCAGCAAGTCCATTTGCCAGGCACTGAATAATGACAAGGATGAGGAATGCCAAAGAGCAAAGGGAGCTTGTGGCAAGGAAGGTCCACTCACCCCAAATCCATTGCAGCACAGAGAGAGGGATCCAGCTTGTCCTTTGTCAGTGAATTGCTAAAGGCTGAGACTGTCCCTTGAATGGGCATTTCTGATGCATCATCTTATTTTCTGTGCCATTCTGCACCCACCAACCACAAGTGTGGCCCAGAGCACTGGGATGGTATATGGGGGACTGAGGACTATTCTTTCCCAGGTCCTTCAACAGAGTAACACTGGAAACGTCAGTGTTTCCCCAAGACCCTGCAAAACTGTATTTATCTTTGCAGAGCAAGATTAACTGATGCAAACAAAAAACCCTAGGTGTTATTTTCCCAGCATGCACCAAAAGAAATGAATCAACTCGATGGGAAAAACTATCCTCTCAGATTGCTGCAGCATCCAACTGTCCACACCTCTAAGTTATTTTAATTGTAGATTCTGAAGGGCAGAAAGTTTCCTGCAGCTCACAATCTGTACACAATAAATAACAATTAGAAGCCGAATAGGCTCTATTAGAACCTACTTCTTCAGCCCAGAAACTGATTAGAAAGAGGAGGGCAACTCTTCTTGTTTGGTGTGTCCTAAGAGCTCTCCAGCTGTGCCTGAACCGACACCCAGCCCGTGTGTGGGTGCCAGCACGGCTGCCTGGCATGTGGAGGCGCTGTGACCCTACACAGCCCTGCTAGGAAGTGTCCCCATGGATGCTGCCAGCACGGGCAGCTGCCCCGGCTTCCTTCTCCAGCTCTAGATTGCCTGCACCATTCACTTGCCTCCTTGTCTGTCCCGTGAAGCGTTCTGAATCGCTATTGATAGCCTGGTCATTTTGGCAGGTTCTAACAGAGAATGAGTTGTCCTGTGCCAGCAAAGGCATTCTCCAGTCTTAAGGAGCTCTTGATCAAAACAGACAACACCTAAAGGGCAAGGAGAAGCCTTCTTATTTAGAATTGCTACTTCAATTTGTTATCCTTATGTTCCCCAAATCCTGTGTTCACGGAGGGGTGTACACTGCATGGCCTTGAGCAGGATTACATCGAACAAAACCACCAAGCAAGTGGTCTGACAACAGGTCAATGCTTTCTCCTCCTGGCACAGTCATGCTCAGCACCAGCTCAGAGCCCTGTGCAATTCACTCATTCCACACCAGAATCTGAGCTGGATGACCGGTCACCAAAACAACTACAAATCAAACTTTGGGGACCAGAAAAAACTAGGAAATAATTACCTACAGTTAATCTTTGAAAGAAAAGGAGATGAAGAAAAGGAGATACAACCACAGAAGAAAATGTTAATGTCTTAAAGCTACCTGGGTAAGATTTTGATAAAAATCACAATATAATTGGTCATTACCAGGTTCAAAAGAGGCCATGATTGTTAAGAAAATGCTGTGTGGTTAATTTATAAATTTGACCATATTGAGCAGTTGTTTGTGCTTTGCTTCTGTTATGAGACTATGAGACAAGGGGGAAGCAGGAAGGATTCCCAGCTGCTAGGAAAGGGTGGTAGATTATCAGAAGGGAGAAATGAAAGGTAATCTACATACACATCACATTTCTGCAGAATGCATCTTCTCGGGGCCAGGACCACAGCTGTGCACTTCAGCTTGCACTGCCATTACACATCACATTTATTTATTGTAAGGAATTCTGTAGAAATGGATCATTAAAAGAACACATGCAAGGAAGTCCAGAGATATCAAAGTTCGCAAGGAGAGCTGACAGAAAACAACATAGAGAACATTATGTGAAAAGCCAGCAAAGGAATAAGCACTCTGATGGAGCAGAGGGAGGCTTTTCTCTTCAGCTGCACTCCTTGCATTGACTTTTCACCAAGGTGAAAAATGGCTTTAATCAGGTCCTCAGGGTCTATGTTTGGCTCTATCAACCTTTTTGACAGCAAGCACGTCATTCCACCTCACTGGGAAACCAAAGTGTGGGGTGGAAATGGCAAGATGTGCAACTCGAAGCCAGACTTAGGGGGACTCTTGGCCAGTGGAGTCAACGAAGTCTGTCTCAGTTCCCTCTCTATACAGTGATGAGCCTCTTTGCCTGCTTGTGCGAAGGAGCACTTCTCCAAAACTTTCTTGTTCCTAGTGAGCTGGGGACTTTTCCCACATCAATTGCTAAAAATGTAATTCTGTTTTGTTGCTTTGCAGTGAAAACAAAGCAGCACAATGGCAGATACAAGAGAGCCAGATGACACAGGAGGATGGATAGCTTCAAACTGTGGCACCCAGCCAGGCTGCTTGAAGTACTCACAGCCAGTCTGGCAGCTTGAGGTATCCATCCTGGATTAGGCCATTATTTTGGCAAGTCTAAATGTTTGTCCTTACCAGCCAGAAACACCAAATACTTCAGGAGGAGATAAATCCTTCCTCCTTGAAACAGCTGTCCTTCTTTAGGTTAAAAATCCCACTCCTGACTTGAGCTCAAGATCACTAGGACTTGATGTTTGTATTTAGTCTGGAGTAATTGTAGATGTTACTGATCAAAGCATTCTAAATTCTTTCAAAATCCTACTACATTTGTTTGAAAGTGAAAAATTCCACACTGAAGACCCACTTCATTTTTTCTGGCAAACAAAAAAATTATCCATAGCTTGGTATGCAAAGTATTTTCAGTTATTCCTATAATATTGACCATCGTTCCTTTAATACAGACCATCTCTCAGATTTCAGGGTCTTAGTGACCATGGGATACAGGTTTGCAGCAGTTTTATGCAGCAGACACAGAACAAGCACGCTCATCTCACCTACACTGTAACTCATGGTATTGGGGGTGCCCTTGAAGAAGGATGGGATGGACAGCAGTTTTCCTCCTCTCACTGTTCCAGGATTTACTCACATGCAGGGAGCTGTGTGGAATGCAGTTAAACAGACTGGGCGCAGGGCAGGCAAAAACTTGTGCATGGAGTTGGACTTACACTTAAAAGACAAATTAGACCCTGAACTTAAATCTTGCTGGCAGGGAGACCAACAGAATATCGATTGTGTTGAATTTTCCTACAGCCAAGATTTAGGTCTACTTTAGAAGAGATGCAATTACTAAACCAGAATGAGATCAGAGTTCATGAAGAGCACCAAATGAGCTGGCAGTGGAAACTCCCTGATGTTTAGATTTATCCCCATGTTATACACTATGAATCTGTACAAAACCACTTCAGTTTCAGGAAGATTCATCACTGAGACAGCTGACAAATTCCTAAGGCCACTAGACAGGGACCTTTATTAACCACTTTGTCCTGTCCTTTTTAAGACACAAGGAAATGGAATCAGAAATCTGTTCATATGGCCTTTTTTTTTTTTTTTTAGTAAAGAAAAATCTGGGGCTGTGAGGTATTTCACATTTGGGTTTTGTTGTTGTTTTTTCCATGTACATGAGTTTCAAAACATTCAAGGCTGAAGAATTTCTTTGCCAAATTTCAGCAAGGTCAAACTATTTCATATCCAACTTATAAACCCTCAAAAATTCAAACCTATAAATACTGACAGGAGATGTTATAATAATGGAAATGTAAAATGTTAGCAGTGTAATAAAATAACAGTGGTTATCTTTTCACCTCAAAGGGCATCAAATGAAGTAAAATATGAAAACTTCAAATATAACCTTTCACTAGATTTATCAACACATGATAAAGACAGGAATTCTCAGTTTACACACTATAATGCTGCAAAGAGGTTGTAGCTTACCAAACTAAGATAAACCAACAGAATAGAAAATTCATGTGTTTACTATACCAAACAAACTCAAGAGAGCCAGGTACTCTGTTGCTCTATTTACTGACACAAGGTAATACAGTGCAATATATTTGCTGCCTTAGCTGGCCTTTTTGTTACAAATATTTGGTTCCTCCTGCTGGTCAACTTGCCCATTTAATTTCACTGTTTGGCATAATAAAGGCTTTTCCTAATAGCTGCTCCTATTTCACAAATCATAACAAATTACTTTTCCATTCAATTAATTTTCAAGAGCAGAGTCAAACAGAAGAAACCCAGATAATCCCTCCCTCCCCTTAAATCTTTGAGCCTTGAAATCCCTACAGGCAAAACCACTCTGGAGACCCACAGCCAGACCAAGAACAGCCATTCATAGGGCCTTGGGGGAATTTACACTGAGAGCAACCTGAGCTCAGACCAGCACAGTGCTGGGAATCAGGGCAGGATCCCTTCAGTGTCCTGCTCAGCATTAATCTAGTCCAGCCCAGCATGGGGAGAACCTCAGCCTGAATGGAAAAGAGCTGAGCACACCTATGGCTGTGACCTCACCATGCAGTTGCAGAACCCACCCCATAAACACCAGTGCCAACACTGCTTTGCATTTGGGTCAAGACATGTCTTAGCTGAACTTCCCAATGAGATGGTTCTGACCTCTGGGCTTTGCCCCAGTCAGTCCCTTTCCTGTCTTCCATGATTTTTTCTCCCTATACAGGCAAGGTGCTCCCTATTTCCACAAAAATGCAGCCTTTCTCGGTAAAGCAGACTTCAGCTCTAAAGGCCAGGAGGTGGACGTAAACTGGGTTGCACCATTTATCAAGTGATTGGAAGCAGATTTTTCCAGGCAGGATCTACAGACACTGCAGTAGGACCAATATATAATCAGTGTGCCCAAATGCACATGGCATACCTTAGCAGCAGGAACAGCCCATTGCCCATCACAGCAACTCAAATATATGTCTTTTAAAAGACCACTAAAGCCTCATGCTAACTATTAAACAAGACAAGGAGAGAAGAAATAGCCTGTAAGTATAAACTGGGAGATTTAATGTTGCAGGCAATAGCACTTTGGTAGTTACTTGCTCATTTTAAATAGAGTAGTTTTGGAAATAAAGCAGGGCATCTCAAGTGTTTTTTTCGACTCCCCATCTTAGATTCACCTCACCTGGAATAGAATCATTGATAAAATTTAATGTGTCAGGAAAAAATGCTTCCTTTCAATTTCCTTTTAGCCAGTTCAGTTACACTTTTGAAGTACAGGTGAAATATTGTTGAAAAAAAAAAATTACACCAGGACTACCTTCCAAACTGACTGCAATGTTCACAACGTACCTGTGGCTGCAGCTTTGCAACATTTTGATAAACGAGAGAGAAAATACAGGCAAACACCTGTAACAATATTCCAAAGATCATTTAAAATAATATACTTGTGACTGTATTTAAAAGGAAAAGGCTGGCAGCAAGCACAGAGAGGAACTGAACCCAGTGCTGTCCCACCTCTAACAGCGCTCAGCCTTGCATGTCATTTAAAAGGCATATTCTTGCCTGGTTAGGGATGATTTTTTTTCTACCTAATCCTCTTCTAAGTCCCCCAAAGCCCAGGAAGGCAGCAGTATCCCTGCAGAGGCTGCAGCTGTCACTGCCAAAGCAGCATTTCTCTGGAAATCGGTAAACAGCCTCACCTTTAACAATCTGTTAGCGATCCTATTCCCAGGGTGCCATCCATCCTGCTTTATGTGTGATCATTGCCCCATTTGTTCTTATTATGTTATTAGTGCTGAATGATGTTTTCCATTAGATGGTGCAAGCTTTCAAGTTCTTGCTGGCTAAAAGATGAAGTTAAAGGCTTTCAGCTCTTAAGGGAGAGGCGTATTTGCAAACATTTAGTTTTTATGGAGCAGATCTGTTTTGCACAATAGCTTTACTGTTTGGATTTTCAAGTGTCATACGTGAAATGAAGCTCCCAGCCTACCCAGGATCTTTTCACAACAGCCTTAATAACACCTTAATATTGCACAGGAAGCCTGATCAGTGTATTTGAAATCACAGCTTAAAAAAGTGTCATAATTTAGTATTCAGTAACACCACATCAGGTACAGAAAAAGCAAAATATGCAGGAGTGGCTGGTTTCAGTAAAATACTGGTTCCCAATCCAGAGGGTCTGGGTGTAGTGACCAACAGCTGCTCTTGGTTACTATTCAATAGTCAAGAGTGAGCAGAGTTTGGGCAAACCACAGTCCAAAGCAGCCCCGTGTCCCTGTCACAATGTCCTTGTCACAGCCACCAAGGCAGACATTTAATAGCCATGGAAACAACACCTTTTGTATTTTATTGCAGCTCTTCTGTGTGAGATAAAGAAACTCAGGGTGCTCTGTGCTCCCTGGGCTACTCCTCCAGAACTGCACCAGCCAGGAGCCTCTGGGCTTACTCTGCCATTTACTGTGGGGTGCCAATTAACAAAACAGAGTTCAAATGTGGGTTCTTAACTGGCTGAAGAATTCCTTGTTCGTACATTAAGCTGTCATTTAATTTTATTCAATAAGAAAACAAACCCCACATCACTATGCCAATGCCTTTTAATTTGTCTATAAATGTGCTCATACTTTTAAAACACATACCTCTCCAAGTCCTTCCCACACATGCAGAATATTTCTCATTCTACAGATGACACTCAAAGTGAGGTGATGCCCAGCACCATACTGAGTCCAGGACAGACACAGAACTAGAGCCCAGAACTCCTAAATTCTTGTTTCTCCTGCTACATTCATGATGGATAGCCTATCTGGTAGCACTTTTGTAGGAAGACTAACAGTTGGCGGGAGATGTCCAAGTAATAGTGAAATAGAAAACTTTCATAGGCCAAATACTTTTGCAACTTTATGCCTATATTGAGTTACACATTTGTAAACTCAAACTCAGTAAAGTTTTTTCATTTCTGGTGACAAGAAATAACTCCCTTTTTACCATTAGGATCTCCACTCAGAAAACTGAGACCAGAAACACGGAACCTGAACAAGACACAGAGCACAGATGTGGAAACTCCACTACACGTGCCCTGCTTTTTGTAAGAGGAATGCAGGTCCTGTTACCCCAATCAAACACTGACAGCTATGTCGGCTTCTAAGTGACAAACATAAATGCCACCTAATTTCGGGTTACACCAAAGCAATTCTAAGTGTGAAACCATGCAATTATGAACTGCTATTCCCAAAGCACAAAGCTGCTCATGTAGCCATTACAGCCTCGGAGCACTCCCTCATCCCCTCCTGAAATACATGCTCAGCTGGAAGGAGCTACAAGAGCAGTAACAGCAACAACCTTATCCAACTCTAGTTCTCAGGCACACGTGCTCCTGTAGTTCTAGACACAGAAATTAGATTCATTTTTTTTATATATTGTTCCAGGGAAACCTCTTTTTCCTGCTCTGATTCACACAGCACATTTCTCCCATTGTTTGTACCAAAGGGTTTTGGTGGATCACAGCAAAAAGCTTTAATTTCAGATTAATAACTAGGGGGTAAAGTGTCATAGAAATTTATTTTATATAAAGTTTAGAAGTTGCCAATCATATGATTTTGGCAGTTCTCAGGTAAAGGGCATCATCATCAGCACAAAGTTCCAGGGGAATAAGTACAAGCTTTATTATATGTGAGACATACGTAAGATAAAGGAACTTAAGAACATAAACACACCTTTTTTTGCCTCCTAAGTTTACTGAAAATGTTTTTAGGTTTTTCCAGGCTTTATGAAATGAACTATTTCTTTATTCTTGCACAGAAGTTTTGGGATTACCAATATTCATAAGAAAATATTCTGTCAGAGTTACACGATTAAACAAGGACACCTTTCCCAGGACTGCAATGCAGAAATACAGAATATTATTTTAAAGTCATCTTGCAAGGATAAACAATACAATGTGAATGTGCAAGCCCATAGCGTCTCCAGCAAATATTTCAAACTATTTGAGCTGCAAGTACCTCAACATTCACAAATGAAGGATTTGGAAAAGTAATGCATTGTTCGTAAGGTGAAGCCCTAAATAAACTCCAAAATGATCAGTTTAAAATAAATAGTTCAACTGGCTTAAAACAATCAATATTTAATCATGCAAAATTGTAATTTTAACTTTAAAAGCTTAAACCAGTCACAGTCCACCAATCCCATTCCTATCTTCCAAAACAACAGCTGCTGCCAAAACCTGGGACACTTGGGTGCCTCTCCCTACTGCACCATTATTTGGCTCTGGTAATTAGACTGGATGGTTCTCTTCTACCTCAACACATACCTGATTAACCCAGTTAAGAAGTCCAATTAAAATCAGGCAGCTCCTGAGACTGTCCAGGGGACAGATCCATGAAAGTTGGTCCTGGGAGATGCTGTGGGAGTCCAACTGACACAAACACAGCAGCCAGAGAGAGTCTGATGCCACCTAAAATTTCGAGGACACTTCAACAATGCCAAATAGAACACTTTCCACCCAAAATATATTTGAAAATGTCATTTAAATCACTGTCCAGTAAGACAGCAGATACTTAATCCTAATTTCTATTAAAGGCCCTTATATTTTTAAGTCTGAAGTCACTGGATTGGCCCCTCTGGGTAGGGAGCTAGGAACAGTGAAAATCAAAATGAATCACCGCAGTGATGGTAACCAGAAGGCCACTGCAAATCGAGGAGTCAGTGATGCACTTCACAGTCCCACCCAAGGAGGCACAGGCTGGGCTGTGCTGCAGGCACAGCTTAACCTTCAGGTCTGTGGTGGGCTGCACATAAACCTCAGCTGCAAGACAAACTTAACAAGCCAAGTGTAACGAGGAGGGTGGGCAGCTGCCACCCAGCGCCAACATCCCACTCCCTGGGAGCCTTTGCCTTGACCAGAAGTGCCACAACAATTAACAGAATTGGTTTCTTTTAACAAAAACCTGAAAGGTCTCAAAAGAATCCCAAATTGATGCACAGGTTTTCCACATGTGGGATCTGCCTGGTGTGCCACACCCTGGTTGGAAGCCCATCTGATCTCAAATTTGAAGTCCCCAGGACCTGAAGGGATGTATTTTTTACATATTACTTCACAGAGTCCAAGTGTTGGTTTTTATATGGATCATAATGAATCATCATTTCCTTGTGCAGAACAGCAACATGGAAAAAAAATAAATGCTTCAAGGTTTTCTCCCAGAACTTCCAACATCAAAGCCTTCACTTTGGCTCTAAGCCTAGTTATGTAAGTGTACTCACTACTCAGTGCTTGAGCACTGGGGAACAATAGCCACAACTACTAATTATCTCCACAGAAAGGTATGTTCAGGGGCTTTTCATCTTATGTATGTACATTAAAAAAAAAAAAACAGAAAAAAAGGAAAAAAACAGTTAACTATTTCATTGCTAGACTTAGACCTGAAATATTCAGTGAGGAGTTGAGATTTAGGTTTGCCAAAGGAAATATTCTGTTCTCCTATTCACAGCTAGAAGAAATATTAATCTCCAGCACTTGTGACTGCTTATTCTAATATGCTCCAGCTTTAGGGTGACTTAAATAAGAGAAGTCCTTGGGGCTCTCCAAACTCTGTCTGGCTCCAAACCCCTTGAACTCAAGAGGGGAAGCACAGCCTGCAGAGAGCCTGCAGGGAGGGCTGTGGGGGAACCAGCTCAGCCTGCAGGAGTGCAGCACCAAGAGTGGCCCGAGTGGCCCGTAAAAATCAGGCTGACTAAGAGTACAAGGTGGGAGTTATTTATTGGAGGAAACATTTTAATGGCACAAATTGCTAATGCCAAGATTTCAATTTGGCAATATCTGTGATTGTCCCAAAAACCAGAGAGCGTTATCAGTGGACCAAGCACCTACCCTCACATTCTAAGTTAAGAGCCTATGGAACAGACTCTTCACCTTAGCAGTTTACTACATTGTATTACCCACATTCAGAAGTAGGTTGAATCAATTTTAGCTCTGAACTCTGATCAGATCTCTGTATTGCTATTATTTATTATTTAATTCCTCCTGGATCATAAGAGTCAAAGAAAATAAATTATTATATATTCCTAAATGTTTCCCTATTTTGATATATTAATCCAATAATCCTGTAATTTTTTCATCTCCTAGAGAGATACAGAAACAGGAGCACAGAAACAAAGAAACAAAGGAACACAGGACGGTAAGTTAGAAAATAAAAAATGCAGTAATAGAGCTTTCAGACACAAACTATAAGTGGTTTCAGTGCATGAAACACAACGGGAAATTAAAATCCAGTTGATTTCTCTTGGGTGTGGACGTTGTGACACTTAACATTTGAAGTCCTGTACTCTAAACAAGTTCAGTACTTAGAGAAGTATTTGTGAAGACCCACAAATTTCCCTTGCTAGGCACCAAATAGGATGAGAAGTTTTGGTACTTCTGCTTCTGTCTCCTGAGAGTAGATGGTGAAAAAAAAAAAAAGGTTTTGGCACTTGCCCAGAGAGTTTGGGAGTCACTAAAGCCCCAGACTGCCCAGTCTGCAGCAGAGAGTGGGAACTCTGACAAAGCAGGGGGAGCTTCTTTCCAGTGCCAGATCTTCTCTGGGACAGCCTTCCCTTTGGGAATCAGTTCCCCTGCTGGCAGGAACATCCCTGGACACATTACAGTGCATTTTATCCCATTCCTTAAGAGCCACAGAAGTCCTGTGCCCACTGTCTAACACAGTGTCCAAAGCCACCACTATTCCATAAGGTACCAATACAAATCCCTCCTTTCTCTGGCCTTCTGAAGAAGAACTTTCCAAAATGTACTTCACTTCTGCAAAATTCCAGTTATACTATTAAAATTTGCATTTCCCATTTTAATTAATTGCCCCAGAAATATCAAAATCCTTGTAATTAATGAGCTATACTGTGATCACATTATTAACCCACATTAGTAGTTTCTCATTGAAACAGCTCTGTTAGGTCAGTGGAATAGCTTGTGTGAATGATTTACCAGACCATAATCTGACTAAATATCTCAAAAGGCTCTGAGAAACCTCACATTTGTTAATCCCCTGTATGAAGATGTGATGGATAAAAATTTATGATGTAGAAATGCAATATACCCTATTGAATACCTACTCCTTAATATGTACATTGAGGTAATGGTCCCATTTAGAACCTTATAAAAACCTTTATATAACCAGTTAGCATTTATAGTAATGCCCAGAACAATGCTCCCAGGAGTGGTAATGGCCTGTATTGCACCATTATAGATGTTTGAGATAACTTTGTCAGAGATGACTTAGTCATTTGCATCATGATATTCCGATTTCCGGTGTGTTCTGAAAGGTTAAGTATGCAGAGGGAAACTTTTCATATCTGAAATTTTCTCTGTGTTTTGGGAGGTGTATCTTTAAAGGTCAAATAAAACATGGTCTTGCCATTTCTGTGAACATGTTCTGGAAAATTTACAGGTTGGGGTTTTTTTGCTGGTAAGAACTCCTTGGGGGATCCTGAGCAGTTCTATTATTTGGAGCACAGCAGAAGTCAGCAAGACAAGATTTCCCGTATCAAGCCTGCACCTGTTCACCTGGAAAACTCTGTACTCTTGATCAGATTTTTACCTGAGAAACACCTCAGTTTACACATGCTAAGATTCTGCTTGGGTGTGGCATTTTCTAGGGTTGGACTTTCTGGCTTTATTAGAGCTCTTGGCCACTAATTCTCTATGTTTGGCAGTAAACTTAGAATTCAGTGAGAGTTTTGTGAGGATTCTACAGACAATGTTTCCTTTCTATATCCTGTGGACTGTCAAAATAATTCAACAGTATATGCCGGTGCTTGCTAGGTAGACCATTTCCTGGCAAACCTCATTGCCATGTGACCTTTTCTGTGCTTACCCCTTTCCAGAATTCACACTGAATGCTGTCTGTGCCTTACTGTAAGCACAAAACCTTCACGTCAGCACACAATTTTTAATAAGATATGAATAACTGGCCTTTCGATACCTATGAAAATGGAGCTGATAGACAAGAAACCAACACAGCAATGGCAGTTTTTAAACAATTCCAAGCAGTATTTGAATGTGATGACCTGAGAAACAACAAATTAATGACAGATTCATTATTTGCTTCATTTTAAAAACTCATTCCACATCATTTCAAGTACTCTCAAATTAATAGATCTAATAATAGATTGGCCTTCGATAAACTATCATAATTAGATTAAGTACAAGAGCTCACAGAATCATCAAGGCTGGAAAAGGCCACCAAGATCACTGAGTCCAGCTGTTGCCAGCACTGCCAAGCCTACCACAAAGCCATGTCCCTGAGTGCCACATCTCCATGTCTTTTAAATCCCTCCAGGGCTGGGGACTCCACCTGTGCCCCACACAGCCTGTGCCAGTGCCTGGCGCATCCTTTCAGGGAAGTTGTCCCTCGTGTTCAATCCAAAACAACTCGAGCCAGTTTGCTCTGGTCCTATTGCTTGTTACTTGGGGGAAGAGACTGATCTCTATGTGGATCCAGCCTGCTTTCAGGGAGTTGTAGAGAGCAGTAAGGGCCAATCTGAGCCTCCTTTTCTCCAGTCCAAACATCCCCAGCTCCCTCAGCTGCTCCTCATCAGGTTTGTGCTCCAACCCTTCCCCAGCTCCACTGACCTTCCATGGACTCACTCTAGGAAGCACAGTGTCTGTCTTGTAGTGAAGGGCCCAAAGTGGATACGTAGATCATAAAAGACCCCAGCACTGTCAGCCTGGGCAAGGCAAGTTGAAATAATTCATGATGTCACAGTCATGATGAGTCTGAGTTACAGCGTAATTGAGCTGCAGATTACTTGTGCTTCCTAATTAGCACACTCAGAATAAAACACTCTTTGAACTAACCGTCTCCAGGTACAGCCCAGCTAAAGTTACATGTAGTTATTGTCCATCAGAGAACATACTTTTTAGCCATTTCTCTTGATAGTCTCTCACCTATATCGGTGTAAAGGATTAGATGGAAGTCAGTTCATCAACTCCAGACCCCCAGCACAGCACACACAACCAGACCTACAGTCCCATCATCTCTTCAGCACATCACAACCTATGAAACAGCCAAATCTAAATGATAGGATTCCATCTCATAGCAAAAGTTATTGTAATTAGTCTCTATGTGTTTGACTTTGTACAATTAAACTTCATTCCACTTCCATTAGTCAAGTCTACAAGGCCATATAAAATTTGTAGATGACAAAATGAGAACGTATTGCCAGTATTAGAGGAAGACTGGATCATAATTCAGAAAGAATTGCTCCCTTAAGTCTATCTAAGCCTTCCTAAATTACGACCCAGTCCTCCTCCAAAACTCATAATACTTTCTGTCTTTGTGTCAGACACAAATTTTCTAATTGCAACCCCCTTTGTTCTTGCAACAAGGTCACTAATTGACATATTAGACAGGATTGCTCTCTAGACCAAAGCTTGAGAAACAGCACTAGTAACTTGTCTTTAGTCTGGGACCTTTCCCTTCAGTATAATTCACCAAAGCTTATACTTTAGCAAGCTTTTTATCCACTTCACAGTTTTTTAATTAACCCCCATTTTCTCACTCCATAATAATAATTTCCCTTGAGGAACTATATCAAATACTTTGCTTAAATTTAGACAGATTAGTTTCATTGCATTACCCTTGTTTACAAAGTCAGCTATCTTATCAAGAAATTATAAATAAAACCTGCACTTGATGAAACGATATCACACGTTATTCCTGAAGCCTTGATTGTTCTTTCATTCAAACCCTGGATATTTCGCCTGTCACTGAGGTCAAACTCGTGAGTTTTTGCACTGCTTGGTTAACTTTTATGAGCACGTCATGCTTGTTACTCCCCACACTGCAATGCCAGGATGTGTGGTGGGACAGCACAGCAGACAATGGAACGAGGAGAGAGTGGATTCAGACAGAACTAAGGCTGAGATTTAACCCCAGTCCTTGCTCAGAGACCTGCCCATGAACAGTCACTGCTCCATAACCCAGGCACACACCATGCACAGGCCTGTGCTGCCTTTAACACCAGCACCTGTGGTGAGAACTCCTTTCCATGCTGATGTGCAAGAGCACAGTGGACATGGGTGTACCAGGGAGTGCAGTGCTGCAGAGGGAAAGCATGGCCAGCTTCGTTCACCAGAGGTGAAGAACAGTGAGGCTGGTGACCCTCAAGCACAGGCAGGAGCTGTGCAGCACACCAGCGTCAGTGGGAAGGGTCTCATACAGTGCTGCACACCAGGGTTTCCAGAGTCAGGAGGGACATACACATTCAAACACCTTCTCCACTGTTTTTATTGTTTACTCAGTGATTCAGTCAAGCTTTTCTTACCCAGGTGCCAAAAGAACTGGGATGACCCCAGAACAAAAATAAAACTTCCATGTATGTTGAAAACAGAAGTGGAAGAGTAGCACACATCTGGAGTGGATAGACACTTGGAAAAATCATTCTACAGCTTCTATTCAGTCCCAAAGATCTGCCTGCAGACTTTCAGGAAGCTACAGAAACACCACGGAAATATTTGTAAGATCACTCAAATAAATAGATTTATTTTGATACAATCATAAATATTGCAGTTCATTTTTATTGTCCAAAGTATTTTCTAATGAAAACAGGGCAATACCCTTAAATTTTTTTCTCCAGTAATTTTTTTCCTTCCAGCATATTTAACTGACACAACACACAGCCAGTTTGATGAGCAGTGGAAATACGACTTTGCTGTAGGAATTACTCTGTGTTAAAGTGACCTGAAAGGAACAACCACCACTTTTTCTACTGTTAAACTTAAAATGCAATCACTTTCTGTAGGCACTATAATACCCAAAGCTACACTGAGAAATCTAACCACTATAAATATAGTAAGCAGTTTCTATCTGGGAAAAATTCTTCATGCTCAGGCCAGTGATTCTGTGTGAACTCTACATTGTTAAGAACAAGTCACCAAGAATAAAACAGATTTTGTCATGCCTGCACAAGCTCAAGAGCTCTACAGGTTATTGGTATTGATTTGGCATTCAAAAGAACACTACCCTAATTCTTTCAAGAGGGCCTAACTCAGCAAGAAACAGGGTAGCACCATTTAAGCCAGGGTTGGGACTGTATAATAATGGCAGAGTTTGAGTTATTTCAATTCCTGTCATTGTCAGCTTGAAGGATTAAGCACACAGACAGGAGAGTGTGGAAGAAGAGAGATTTTTGAAAAATAGGAAGCCTTGAGACACTTCTTGACTTCAGCCTATTCATTATTAATTGGCCTTTGATACGCTTAAAAGGTAAAATTGAACCAATGAACAACTCAAAGCCGATGTCTGTTGATAGCCTGGTTGAGAATTTTTTGAGAAAATATTAGAAGACACAAAGTGGACCCAAGAGAATTAATTAATCCCAATCATTACATGTTTAATTCATCTGTATTCCCATATGTGGTAAGAGTAATCAGAGATACCACACACATCATAGGTACCTTAGGAAGGCCAGTTCCCTTTTTATCTACATTTTCTTTTAGTTTTCCATCACTTCTGTTTCTTAAAGCAGGCATCAGAACTGCCCTAACAGAACAAACTAATTGTTTTCTGCAAAGCTGTTCAGAACATCTTGCCTCAGTTATTTACATGCTGGTTATAATTTATGAATAGACAACAATGACTATCATTGTGTTCAAAAGGTAAGCAACAGCCCGTGACAGCAATAAGAAATTGCTTTTTTTTCTCCTTTGTCCTTAAGTAGATGTTGTGAAATATTGTAGAAAGCCAGGAATATCACAGATCTCCTCCTCTTCCCTAATGCTTGACAAGGGCAGAAAGCAACATGCATGTAACACAAACTGGAGAAGACAAAAAAAATTTCCATTTCAAGGGAAATCTTAACTTTAAATTATTGTATATCAATGCAAATAAAAAGGGAACATTCTTTAGGAATAGAATTCCCTCACTGTCACAGAGACATCAAAATACTTAGGCCAGAGGAGATGATATATGCCATAATGAAGGCATGTATGACAGTAACTGGCATATTTTTCCCTATTTCTTCAGCCTCAAAGCAGCACAATTGAGCCTCAAAGGCCAAAGAAACTTCATGGCAACCAGTGTGCAGGAATTAGAGAAATCAGCACAGGGTCTGTTCTCTGCAGAACAGCCACAACTACAGCCCCTGTCAGAGACATGTACAAGGGAAGGGGAATCAATCACTGTCCAAGTCTCACCCCAAAACATATTTTCTTTTTCATCCAGGCAAAAATACCTCCTTTGTCTCTTTGATGCACTTTGCAATACCACATCAACCTCATTACTGCCTACTGCCCATCTATCCAAATGTAACCTCTGCCTAAACATTTCAAGAGTGACATGATTTGTGTTTGCTGTACTGTATGACTCAAGTCAAAGATGCTCAGAGAGAACAATCACTGAGATGTTGCCAAGAGCATGTCATAAATATACTTTGAGTATCTGAACTTTAGAGTCCTTTGATCCACAAAATAAGGTGATAAAACCCTCCCTCAGTAATCCAGTGACACGATTTTACACCCTTGCACAGATATGTATGACAGACGGGCAAAGATACTCATTTCTTTGTGCCTGGTATATCCTTGCCCCTCTATTTCTACCTGAATTTACTCCAAAAAGAAGGAAGGGAGGAAGTAGAGACTGACACCCCAGTACCTTATTGTTGCCACAGTCAGCTGGGCAGCAGTGTAAAGTTCTGAGGCAGAGCTGAGGTGGGCTCTGCCCACCCTCTATCATGTGGCAGTCATGGTGATGAGCTATGGTCTGATGAGCTATGGAAGAACATCCCAGCTCTGATCCCCTTCCTTCTGCTGACCCACAAAGTGCTGATGTTACAAGGATTACAGGTTGAATCTTTAGCTGTTAGGTTCACTTGGATTGACCACAGCACTGATCCTTTGCTTCTCCAACATTTTCTTGGCATGGGCTTCTTACTGGTTACACCTCGACAGCAACAGCACTCGTAGGTTAGTTCCTCAAGGAGCCTGCAGCCATTCCTGAGGCTCTCACTGAACAGTGCACACTTGATAAGCATCCTTTCTGTTCACATTTTTGAGAAACAAAAGAGGGGAAACAGGATTTTCCCCCCTTCCCCAAGTCTAGAGCAGATTCCTTCATCATTACAGAAAGGCACACACGTGCATGACAGAAACAACAACTACACTTTCTTAACCCGTTTCCTCAATACCCTTGAGAACACTTCAGGTTTACACCAAGAATGTTTGTGCTCTAGAGGTAGAAACTGAACAACTGGAGCTGCTTTATATGACAGGAAGGATCTCAGTTATCTAGGTAGAGCAAATACAGGAGGCTACAGACTAATTATCACTTCTTCCATTCAAGTCTTTTCTTCTAGAAATCTTTTCTCCTACTGCCCTGGATATGGGTTCTAAAAAGCAGAAAATAAATCAGTGTCCCTGTATTTTCTGCATCTCTCTTCTCCATTTTTCTGCTTTATTTGAACTCAAAGTGAAAGAACCCAAAATCCCACAGCATCATTTCTTTTGAGACTTCCTCCACTTTCCATCCCAAAGCCCTCTGTGCACATACTGCCATCTACACCTTCCTGCTTCCTTCCCTGCACCAGCCTCATAAAAGAGCAGTCAGAGTTCAGTGAATCCAATCATGTCACTGATCTGATGGAAAACAGGGTGTTTTTTTCCCCTTCCCTACATTATTTTCCCTTAAGAGCAACTAAAGGATCAGCTCCACCTAATGATCTCACAATCACTAGAGCTCAACCTTCTCACTTTCCATTCTGCATATTAATAACCAATGCTCATGGTTCTGCCTCCAAAGAAATTCCACTCCTTTGTTGCCCCTGCAGGCAAAACTTCACCTGGATGCTGAAAACGTTTGTGTGACACTGCCCCATCCCCTTACCACACATAGTAAGAGACAACACAAACACAGCTACACAACACAGGATAGCAGCTCCTTTCAACCAAACACTCACATAAAGTGCACATGCATTACTTCCTGAAGAAGTTCCTGTTAAATCTGCTGCACTGCTTGAAGGATTTAACAGCACTTCTATTCCCTCCATTACTCCCACCCATTTTTCAAGCACCTAAATAACAGGACAATCTATAATAACAATTTATTCAGGCTGTTGGTATTACAACAAAAAGCTTCCCCTACAGCTGTATGTGAACCCAACAGAAGCTGTGGGTTATCAAAGGCAAGAAACTTTAAAGCAAGGCTTTCAGAGACAATTTGTGGGGCAGCTTCTGGTCACTTTTTATTTATTTTCTGTCTCTGAAAGTTGTAACTTAAGTTTACTAGCAATTTGAGTGTATACTATGAGTGTAATAGCTTTTATGCTGATGTTTCACATGAACCCCCAACTTCCACTAAATTAAATAAGGGGGAGTATTAGAAAGCTTTTAAATGTTTTACCATTTTCCATATTGGTTCAGGTAAGTTGTTCTATACTGACTTGGCAAATATATAAAGCCAAATTTGAAGCCTGAGTACACTTCCAAATTAAAACNGGTGGGTGGGAGGGGGGGAATGAGTGTTCCTATGAGCTGCAGACTTAGAGCCATTAACTGCACAAGGACTGCTCCAGAAGCACCTGAAACAAGCCAAGTGAAATAATGAGGAGTTTTGAACAGTCATCTGCTCCCTAATGAGAACATTTCGACCTTTATGAACACACCAGTCACAGATCCTTTAGTCCTGCCTGATACTGCCACTTAGAAAATCATACCATATGTATGGTCTGGAAGTGGTGACTTGATCAAAACAACAAAAGATGACTGTGCCGGGGGAAGCCACAAATGCACACAGAGAACACCCTTTTCTTGTGAAGCCTCAGCATCCAAACAGTTTGCCTTTGTAATAACCCCTGTCTCAGGTTCTCCAAGGGAAGGCAACACCTGAACCCTTTCCGATCAGCTCACTAACACAAACTCCTACGGAACATAAAAAATAAACATTTTGCTGCCTGGTTAATGCCACAAACGTACTGAAACAGGCAGAATACGGAATGTTTAGCTCTTTACGACGTTGAGCCCGGTTAACTGCGGCTCTCCTTGCCGGGCTCCCTCTCCTGGTGTACACGAGGCAGTACAACCCTTCAGCAACATGGTGGGGTTCAGGTGACCTGAACTTCAAGCTTTGCTTCTCCTATTCTTTCATTCACTCCCCTCCCCAGGAAATACAATTTCCCTCATTCTGAAACGCTCATCTATCAAAAACTAGACACATTTTGGCAGTAAGTCATGAAATCAATTATCCTCTAATAAAGCACAAAAAGCAACGTTTGCAGGAGACTTTCTCCAGATATTCTTATTGTCATGGATGGAGCATCCTGCCCAGGCCTGGAGTCCTCAGCACAGGCACCATGGACCTCTTGGAGCAGACCACAAAAATTCAGAGGGCTGGAGCATCTCTCCCATGAGAAAAGCCCGAGATTTAGGAACATTCAGCCTGGGGAGCATCTTCCTGTACCCTGAAGAGGACCTGTAAGAAATTTTTTAGCAGGGTCTGTTGCAATAGCACACAGGATAGTTAAAAACTCAAAGATGGTAGATTTAGACCAGATATAAGGAAGACATTTTATACAATGAGGCTGATGAAACACTGGCACAGGTCGCACAGAGAGGAGGTGGATGCTCCGCCCCTGAAAAAATTCAAGGTCAGATGATTCTGAGCAACCAGGTCGAGTTGAAGGTGTCCCTGTGCACTGCAGGGGGGTGCACTGGGTACCTTCACAGGTCCCTTTCAACACAAACTGTTCTCTGATTCAATGTCTGGCTGCCCTTTATTTGCTTTTTTTCAGATTTCTTCAAATGTGAAACAAGTGTGGATTTTCTAGCAGTGACGGGAAAAGATTGCATGGTGAAAAGAAGATTAAATCCTGTATTTTTGGGAGAATGCCAAGCATGAGAAATTGAAATATACACCGTTGGATAGTGGAAAAGTCCCCAGAGGATCCTTAGAGCCACCAAGATTTGGGGCTGGACTCATCCTGCAGTATCTCACACTGAGAGAATAGAGAAGACAACAGTAATCAGAACAGCAACTCAAAGTCTCTCTTGCCCTTATTAAAAACACCCATAGGAAAGCCTGAGATCCATCCTGTCAGCTTTTCATGTCACCTTCAGATTAAAAAAAAAAAAAAAAAAACAAAAAAACACAAATATAAAAAAATTCAGAGTGCAAATGGATTAATTTAAGGGTTACCCAGCAAAGACAGGTATTACAAAATTGTTTTTCATTTGACACAAACTACTTATTTATGGACTATCACTTTTTAGTTCCTATTGCTGAATATACTGTGTGATTTGGAGGATGGCATTCATCAGTCCCATCTGGTCTTCAACTTCTTTCTGCCAGGAGTTACAGAAATCCTCAACAATTATCAAAAGGAACATGAGGCATGAGTTACTTAGTGATATAAAAATAAAAGCATCTATTTCTGGGTTTCTTATAGCTCCAGAGCCTATTTCCCATGGCTGAGGATCTTCATTTCCACTTCTAACTCGATTACTTTTTCTGTGTCAAACTTCACTTGCATTGTGAAATTATATACTTACACATCAGAGTGCAAGAATTTGTCTGCCCCAATTCCCCAAAAAAGGAAATTTCCACTGTGTTCTGTAGGTGTTTGGGCTTGCACAGGACTCACAACAGGGATCCAGTTCTCTGCTTTAAGGAATGAGAATTTCCCAGTTAACCCAGTGCAGTCCCTGAGATCTGGAGAGGACCAGGACCCTTGCAGGTGACTTCAGCTTCTGGAGGCAGCACAATCTGAGCTCTCCATTCTACCCAGCCCTTGGTTTATTACATGAGTAGCTGGCAGAGCTCAGCATTCCCATCTCTCTGGTATTACATTTCTTATCTCATCATTATGTAGAATCACGAAATAATCAATAGCATAAATAAAAATCAAGTTTTAACGTTATAATTAAGGAAAAACACACCAGTGAAAGACTAGTTTGCAAAATGATTTAAAGGACAGAGTCACACAGGCTTTTGTGAGTAGAACAAGCATTGCCAAGATCTAATCTGAGACACCCATCATAGCAAAAGAAATGTTCTTCCACCCCACCTGCCAGACCTTGTACAGCTCATAACTCTCCTTGCAGCACACCCCTCTTCCTGAAATGTTCAGCTAACCAAGCTAACCAGAAGGCCTAAGGAAATATTCTGTTCCTGAGGACCTGTTTCATTCAAGGTATTTTGACACAACATAGTGAAAAGCAGCAAACAAGTGCCTAATCTTGCAGTAAGTGGAACTCTGTTCTCTACCACCAGCTATTCAGAGAGCAAAACTCCTCCTGGCATAGCACAGGTGGCACATGCTGAGTGCAAATGAAAGCCAGGGCTCCTACACAGCGAGGGTGGCAGTGCCAGCAGTGCCCTGGCCTGGTGATCTGTGCCCTGCCCTGTGACAGGAGAGATGAGATGGGATGGGAGGATGGGAACAGGGCCACAGAGCAAGACAGGTGTGCTCAGGCAGCTGTGGAGGCTCTGAACAGCATCAGGGCTCTAAGCTGGAAGTACATAACCTGCTTGAGTGAAATTCATCTAACCTTTTAAAATCTAAATACTGCAGGCTTTGATTTAGCAGTATTTCAGTATCTGTAAGAGAAGGGTACGTTAAACTATACAGCTCATGGCCAATGTTTACTGTTCCCCTGACCCAGCAGAAGCTGCACAGCCAGCTCTGCACTCTCCAGACTAGTGACAACCAATCAATATGCAAACAAGTAACATCCAATTCCAGTTGGGTACCAGGACAACCTCACACTGGTGAGATGAAGCCAAACTCGTTCTGACATCAGAGACGTGCCAAGGTCGGATTTGCCCACACACTCCAGTGGCCTGAGCCACTGTGGCACAGAATCACCCCCAAACCCAGATTCCCTGGGAATAGCAAGGATCCAGCTCCCCTGGAGCAAAGAGGAGCAAAGCTGCAGCAATTTACAGGTGCCAATGAGATAACATGAACTTCCTCAACCCTATTAAATAACTAAAACAACACACACTGAATGTGATGTTTGCTGCATTTTCTGTGTTTCAATTTTGGCACATGCCTGGAACATTCCTTTTCTTTTCCAGTGAGGGCTGTGCACTTCTGTAGGCCACCTCATCATGTATTTGTGAGACTGCCTTGTTTGCTTCTTCATCTCTGCTGTATCAGAAGGAATTCATTCTCAACACAGCTCTCAAGGAGATAGGGGTAGGCATATCAGTCCATGATGGAAATCAAGAAAAATATATATTTTCAAAACAAGAGAATGGAAAGTACCTTAAAGGTTCCAAAAGCCAAGCTGAAACAAACTCTTATTTTCAGAAGACAGAACACTTTACAGATGCAAAGTCCTTCCTCCTTTTGTGCAATAATATTAGTTCTCTTGGATCAGAATAGTGCTACTTTCTCCTCCAGAGAAAAGAGGGTTCTAACAATAATGCCAAAATTTAGAATGGGGAAATGCAACTAAGCAAAGGAATTTTCTCAGAAGAGGCAATTTTTACATATATTTTTGTAGGAATCTAATATATGTAAAGATTTCTACTATTTTAATTTCATGTATATTAATAAAGAATACATGGCATCATATGACAGCCTTTGGGTCATTGCTCAGCATATTCTGAACACCTTCAGCAAGAAATAACCTGAACAACACATCATGTTGTGGGAGGGAATTCTGACTTTAAAATCTTGCACTGGGCTTTCAGCACAGTCAGACTTTGTCTCTTCACCTCTCCTCGTAGCTGCTCTGCCCAGGTGCTCGGCTGTGTTTACCACAGCAGCTCCAGCAGATTGCTGAGGGATGCCCTGTGGGACACCCTGCAAGAGCTGCAGGACTGAAGCACAAGATCTTCAGTTGAATCTGAGATCAGACAAAATGGCAGAACAGCGCTGGGAATTCTGTTTGCAGCTCCCCTAACTCAGCAGCTGAGCCATTTGTTTGCATGCCTCGTGTGTAACAGCCCAACGCTGAGAGAAGTGCAGTAGAAAACACACGTGGCAAAAGGAGGGCATTTGCAACCAAAAATGACTGGTTGCACGTAAAAAGGTGGAAACAACTTCCCCAGCTGATGCAGCTTGTTAAGCTAGTTTGGATACCTGCACTTGTAAATGTCAGTGAGAATATGGATGAATAAAGCAGGAAAATGAGCATGTTCCTTGTTTCCTGATTCAGAGAAAAAAAATTGTATTTAATAGCTCAAAAAGGAAGAGACAAAAAATCTACATCTCCTATGGCAGGACTGTGTCACTTATGACAACTCTTTTGTTATGGAAGGAAGGACTTTCAGCGTCAACTGTATACAAAGCTGTTGACAGAATGGTCACACATTTATTAGGAGAATGCCATATTATTTGCCTGTTGAAATTCATGATATAGGGAGAAGCACATTTGAAAGTTTTATGCAAGACAACAGTTGGCAATAACAGATTAGGAGTGAAACAGTGAAAGACCACACACCAGGCAAAAAGCAACCTATAAGTTTGTTGGTATCTCAGGAGTTTTCTCCATTTTAAGGGCAGATTAACCTTGTCCTCTTCTTTTTACCATCCTTTTCATCCATTAACACTGTATATTCAACAGGACCAGCTCTGGCACTCACCCTGAACCGTGTGAGGGTCCATGAAATGCAAATCTATGACAACAAACCACAATCGTTATTTTTTGTCCTGCTCACTTGGGCAGCTGCAGGTTTAGGTAACTTCTAACACCACAGACACCCCAATGCAAACACCAGAGCTGGAGTAGGGAACAGCACAGAAGTGGCCCAGAAGGGACTTCATTTTGGAGGACCAAAACACATCCATAATGGGTCAAGTCCCACAGACACTAACATAGGAACCCACAGCAGGATCATCTATGTGGTTTTCTATTTTGTGTTGAAGTGGAGGCTAAACACCAGATAACCAGTCACCTCCTTACAAAGTAAATGCATTTTTTCAGCCCTGCATTTCTCATTTATTCAGTCTTCTCTCAGCAGCAGCTCATTACTGCTCTGTTCTCCAGTGCATGAAATCTGGCTTTCCCCTGCTCCATATTTTCCTTAGTTATGGGCTTTTTGGAACAATTGTATGGATTTCCTATTAGCAGTGCCAATTTTTCATTTAAAATACCACAAAAGATAATTCTATTCTAAATGTGTCAAAAACCAATGCAGTCCTTTCCCATGCTAATCCAGTGAGTGTATCTGAGGACCAGATGACCAGTCCCTGGGCTTTCTGTAGAGGGTACACTGCTGGCACCAATTCAAAGCCAACGAGGATTTTTAATGATGCAATATTGACATATATTCCATTACAGACTCTACACAGAGGCATTCATAATATTTGGTTTCTTTTTTTGTTAGTTTTCTCTCATTCTCACTCACAGATACATGAACAGAATTACATTTTTTGGCAGTTCAGTCTGGTAGCATATAAAGTTACAGAAGGATGTGTGTGTAGAAAGCATCTACCAACGAGCTTCATCCTACAAACATTTGGCATCTTTTCCTACTAGTTTTTATAACAGTTGCTTTAACTTTCCAGAGTTCTCATTTTTCAGCATTGATTTTAGGTATGGTGCACTGCAGAGCTCTGGGATGAGCATTGAATGATACAGATCAAGACTTCATTGCCTGTTATCAGGAGTGACTTGGTGATTCTTTATTGTGTTATGTCCTGCTGGATCTGCTGGTCAAATCTACTTTAACTCTTTCTTTGGCAATGCAAGGGCAGCCACACTTTACAATTGCTGCATGAGATTTTCTTCAGTTCCTTCTTGCTTCTAAGCCCATCCTGACACAGCCTCTTTTCCAGAAGGGATTTTAAAAATCAGTCTTCATAATTATTATAAGAAATTCTAGTTAACCTTTTTCTCCTCTCCAAAACCTAGACAGTGTATCCTTACACAAATGATAAGGTAATGCACGTTTTAAAGACCATCAGTTCCTCTGTAACAAGTGCGAGTGACTGATAAGAGGAAAAGTTACCCAGGTTTTTTTGAAGCATCTCTTTTGAAGAATTCTTATTCTAGCTTAAGGGAAAATTCATTTTCTGAATAAAGCACTGCCAATGTCATTAACCTCACTGAATAGCAGGTCTTGACAAAAAAAAAAAAAAAAAAATCTTTCCCACTATTTCTTTGAACCTAATCATTCATGATTAAAGAAAGCCAAATTAGTAGGAAATGTGAAGTCAGTTCCACAAAGCAATTTCAGAGGTATGAGTGCCTCCATTCTCGCTGCAGAAAACTTTAAGAGAGCCCTTTATGGTCTGCACACAATTCAGCCTTACTATGTATGGGCTCAAGAAGAGGAAATTAAATTTTAATTACGTTTCTCTTAACCTAACCCTCCTTTAAAATGCCTGTTTCTAGGAACACCATATCCATAGATGGCTGAACCGTTCTTGGGTTAAGTAGCTTTATTTTAGATGTGAAATTATTTAAGTCAGGTATGACATTTCCTAGCTATTAATTCTTTTTCTTATTTTTTTCTGGGCATTTTGTTGGAGTTTAAGACTTTTCTTAAGGAAAGTCCATTATCTTTGTAAGATCATCAGGCATACTTTTCCACCTTCAATCCTGACCACCTCACTGTGCCACTTCCTGCAAACTGCAGAGAAATCGAGTTGTTCCAAATATGGCACTACTAACCTCACTCCCTGCATTTCAATGTCCACATATATTAAAGTTTTCAGGGTTATTTTCCCTCCTCTTTTCTACTGTTTTACTGTCTGATTTCCCTTCCTTTATGTAAGAGGCCAGCCCTTCCTGTAGTTGTTTGGTTTTATATCTTCTATACAGGAACAAAAATTAGATGTTAAAGACCCAAATATTTTAAGCTTCCTGCATATGCAAGTAATATTTCCCTCCATGGAGACCCTGCTCCTATCATGCATTTTTAACTAGCTCTTGATTCAAATGCCATGCTTTACCTTAAAGGTTCATAACTTTTATCTTGCGAAGAATCAGTTACTGTTTCTGCTGGGCTTTACAGTATTGGATTCTAAAAGACTAATAGTCCTGCACTGCCACTGAAGCTGCTCACTTATGCAGCTCTAAGGGCTCGGTGCTGGGGTCACACTCTGCTACCAACAAATACCACTACAGAGAATCTGAAAACAGCAAGGAATAGAATATCAAATTTCAGCAGTACATAGTGAATTCAGACTTACTGAAGCTGAAAAACAAAAATCCATGATGAGTCTCAAACATCCGCAGAAAATTCTGGGTAAGACAGAAGAAAGATGAAGAGCTGATTTAGTACATTCCTTCCTTCCCTTCTTCTATAAGATTAGTAGCACAAAGAAGTGACACTGAGGTTACATCACTCCCCCTTATGCAGTGTTTGCTCTGCAGGCACCTGGATCCAAAGGCAGATGTGGCCCTCATGTACAAGGTTAGTCATGTAGAACCAGCAAGAGAATTGAAGCTCTGCTAAGGTAAAGACACTGAAGTCTGGTAAAGCTCAGGGGATGGGGACAAATGGAATTGCTGCTTTGGATTTTTGTTTATTTGAATTACAGATGCCTATGGGGGACAAAGAAGCAAGCCAGCCAGACTGCTCTGCACTGTAGGAATGTTTTCACCAGAACTGTTGTTTCTTTTTCCCTTCTCTCCGTTTCTAATCCAAGCAGTATTTAGGAAATATCTTCTTTAATGGGCTGGACTGCCCTCCTCCTGCTGCAGAAACAGCCACACAAACCTTAGCTTTTAATTTTGATAAACAAGGTATACAAATCATGACTTTCATGTCTGCCTCACTGCATTAAAAACTCCACATATCATTATGATTGCATGTTTGGAGAAGCTTTCTTATTACAAACATTGCCTAGATTAGCATAAGCAGTCATTAGAGGAAACAGTAAAATTTCCCAGAAGAACAGGAGGAAAGTGAACCTGAAAAGAACAATGGAGATAACGTGGACAGGCAAAACCAAAAAGCTGAAGAGACTCAGGCAAGCTGCAAGCAAAATGAGAGTTAGGCTAAAAGCCACTATGTCAGAATATTTCCCTGTTTAAACAGGGCTACTGAGATACCCTTTTAGACTCGCTTGGGTCTCATGGAGACAAAGTTTTGCTCAGGGGAAGAAGTCCAATAACCATCTTCCCTTAGACCTAAACACGCAACAGAAAAGCATAATGGATTTCACATTAAGACAGAATATAGTAATTGGCCACACCTTCCTCTCACCTCTCAACAGAGGTACCAAAGCTATGGCCAACATGAGGACACATTGCTCCCAAGCATCTGAGCTACCCCAGGACTCGAACTTGTGAGTGGAACTGTCTTCTCTTTCAGAGGACACAACAGCATATCCATGAGAAAGGTTTAGGAACAACATCTCCCTCCTGAATGGCTTCTAATGAAAGAGACAACCAATGCCTGAAGTGCAACCAGGCAGATGTGGCCTTACTCTGAGGTTTACACCTGCAGCTACAAAAATATGAGCAAAAAACTCTGAGACTGAGCCCCTCCTTCACACCAAGATAGTTTCATATTCTAGTACAGTCCTCACCATACTCCGATCACATCATTAATCCAAATGGCCCCATAGCTAAGAAAATATCCTCTTCTTCAGAAAGAACAAAACAATACTGAAAGGTCAATAGGAGTAACAGCATGAATTATAATGCCAGGCAATTACATCCACTGTGGTATCAACAAGGCACTCAAAGTGGCATCGGAAGGTGCTTGATGAATGACTAGAGCAGCAGGATAAATGAGCTCACCAGTGACAGCCTGGGTGACTGACAGCTGTTGGCAAATGCCTTGACTGCAGGTGCTTGAAGATCATCACTATTAATGGCAGGTTCCCACCTGGAGGCCTCAGTTCCGGAATCCCAGTGGGATGAGTGGTTAGAGACAAAGATATTTCTTTAAGAGCTCTGCTAGAACATTGATGCTTGGGGGTTTGGATTTAATGGTGCATTTTATGTTCAGGATTTGGACTGGTAATTTTAACTACACTCAATTGCTAAGTTTCTGTTAAAATCTTAAAGTCTACTCCCTTTAACTTCAAGAAAGATATCACAGCTTATCAGACTATTTCAAGGTAACTGTTTTAAGTGTGACTGGGTTACTTCACATCAAGAGAAAGATGATGCAGCAGCTTTCATAACCATTGTGGGCTGTTCTGTGTGTGTTGCTGCAGTAAGAACTCCCTCCTGCATTATCCACTGGGAGATGCAGTTAAATACCTTATGCACAAATGTAGAAATGTTATTCCATCCCTTTTGCAAACTTTTCTTCTGTATCAAGTAACTCAGCTAAGAATTCCTTGCACACAAAATATAAATTGTTCTAGTCTTAAGCACCTTTTGCAAAAGCATCCTGCAGTGAGGGTCAGCACGGTGACAAGAATTCTATAATGAATTACAGGTTGCAGAATGAAGAACTAACTTTTGCATTCCTATTTCAGCAGAAATCCAAATTTCTAGATGAAGAGGTATATCTGAAAGCAACATATGGACAGTTTCCACTTCTCAATTTCTGCCTCTCCATTCCTCTACTTTCATACAGATAAACTGGCTTGGCCTTGTCAACTCCTTAGCCAAGAAATGTTTGCAGTATCTCACAAAGAGTTACACAATTGCTGCTTTTCCCTATCTGTTGGATATATCAATTTAGACATACAAAGCTTCTATCACTCATATTTCCCATTTAATATACACAACATGCCAGTAATAACTGGGTATCATCTCACATACTGCCCAAGTCATTTTGGCAACATGTTGAATCTCACTAGGGGGAATTTTGCAAGTTTTAATGGAGCATGCAAATAACTACAATTACTTATGCCACAAAAAAAAAGTCAGTTAAATGTACTTCTGAAAGTCATAGATCTGAATTTATTTTTACAAACCATGAAAAAAATATATAGAAGTAATGCCATTAACTATACCCATAATTACATTTAATACAACCATGAATAAAGCTTTAGTAAAACCCACTTAAAGTCAGCCTAACACTCCTTCCTGTTGACCTCACTGGTGCCTTTAAACACGCTGCAATAACTCTGTAGCTTGCCCAGTGTTAATAAAAAATATGCAACAGACCAATGGTCTAATGCATCAATCACAGAATGCAAGTGCAGTAAAACAATAACCAGCCACATCTTCAATAATGTGCACAATTCATGGTCAGTGTCAACAATCCAAGAGTCACACACTGGTTTTCCTGAATAACACCTTTACTGTAAATTTAGGGGAATGAATAATATTTAAAACCTCATGCAAGTGACATCCACATGATATTTTTCTTATCATTCAGCAATAAATTATTTTTTTCTTAACCAAATCTCTACAAGAATAGTAGTCAGGAATTTATGTTGTGACATTTACCTTCATGTGTGCTTCTCAAAAATATTATTTCTCCACAAAATGGAACATTAGAAATAGGATAGATTATTTCTTCAGGGCAATGAAAATAACATTGTTTACTGCTGTTTTTCTAGGTTTTCACATGTTATAAGACTCTGAAATTAGCTCCTTGGGAGGGTAAGTGAAGTAAAGTAAGCCCATTTGTTGTACGGCAGAAGCAATAACTCGTTTTAATCCCATGTTAATATAATTTTGCCTGGATTTTTTAGAAATAAACTAATTCTGCTCCATTCTGGTGCAAATCATGCACTCAATGCACACACTGAGCACGCCTTGATAACCAGAGATTCCATTATGTGTTTAATAATTGACTATTCAATAGAGCACTGATGCATTTTTGTCTGGAACTAATTCACCTTTGTCTGTGTATCAGCACGAAAGCACAGTGAATCACAGAGATGGTCTTGAGATGTAAAGGCCATATGCTTTATTCATCTCAGGGTTTTTTAAACTACATATTCATGACAGGCACTGCTTGGAAATTAATGCCCTAACTTGTATATGCTAGTATATATACAATATGATTTATTAGAGCAATAATTCGTTGAAAAGCACCTTGAACCTAGCAGGAAAACAGCACCTTCTGTAGCAGGTTTGACCCCAAAAATAAATCACTCATTGCTGTATTTGCAGAGATGTGTGAGACATGGCGTACTAACAAACACAAACACTGGTGAGAGTATTTAAAATATCACGTTAAAAAAAGCCACAGAGACTGTTGCTGTGACTCAGACATAGGAATATCTTTGTGCAGAAAAGCAAGCACAAGAAAGTCCCTGTTGTTCAGAAAGGCCTGTCACCCCATCATCGCCAGCTCAGGAAGATAAATCATTTTAACTAAGTGCTTATTCTCAAATATAGGACCATGTCACCAGAAAATAAGCATCTCCATCACCTCTGTTCTCACCAAACACCAAGGTCAACCAGCCTTGGTGGTTTCAAGCACAAATGTATTGGTTCAGGCCTCACAACCACACTCAATTCAGCTGAGAATGAAAACTAAGACTAAAGAAAACAACCTCCAAAATTTTCAACACATTACATTTAACCTCAAAGAGAAAAAGCACTGATTTTCCTCCATTGGCAAAAATTATCTTTTAGCTCTACAGTATAATTTTTTTTCCCCATAATTGGAAGTTGCTGTTGAGTGTGTCAGCCAAGCCAGCACCTTCAAGGGCAATATTCACATACAAACTATTTATGTCACTTTGCCACAACTGCACTGTTGGCCCAAAGGTGCCTTTGAATTTCCTCCAACAATAAGCAATGCCTAATGCTCCAGGAGTAAAGCAGCAATGCCCTGAACTAAGGCATCTGCTACTTCTCTACTGGCTTGTCAAGTCATAAATGTAGATTTGTCAGCAATTAAGTCTGGTGAAGGCTGACTTGTATTTAATACCAGCTTCACTACCTTATGACATACAGAAGTCTTGTTATCCTACATGGTAAACAATTGGTAACGTTCAAGTCAGCATTTTAAGATATTTCAGATGCAGACTGTGGTAATGACTTGATCATTATTAGCACTTATTCTCAGATAAATATAGGCTACATTGCCATTTCAAACATCTCTTGGCAAACTTACCTTAATTCTTGATGCCTTCCCAGCCATCCATGCCAAATCTTTGGTTCTACCCTATTAGTATGTTCACTTCAAACCATAGCACTTTTCCCCTTACTTTGTAGTCATTTCTTTTTCCTCAGGGGGCTTAAAAAAATGCTTTAAACTGCAAAATACCTCATTTGTCATTGCTAGATGACAAAAGGTAGCAGGAACACTTTTATCCACCATCATGAAGCTGTGTTTTGAGAGGGTTTTGATAAAATTAGGTCATATATCTCTCTCCAAAGATCCCATATGAGTACACTGTTCCAAAGTCCCCACCTAAAGGGGCCCACTACCACAGCAACAACTCACACAGGCAAACTCAAGGTATCCCTAAACTAGCACATTTGTTAAATTCTCCTCCAGGGTTACCTCCAGATACCCCGTGTTGGCTCACTGACCTTTCAAACCACCAGAAGGGAGCTGCTGTGCTCTGCTCAATCTGTGTTCTTTGTCACCCACCTGTGGCTGCTGCTGAGGAGGTGATTCCATCCCAGGTGGGAAGGGTTTCAAGCCGTGTCAGCTGCAAGCCATGGGCTCAGCTGGAGCCGTGGGGCCACTCCAAGTACTCCGTTAGCTTTTAGATCTGGAGCCTCTATACAGGAGAAACAAAACACAACACTGAAAAGACCTGACCCAGGATTTTTAGGAATCTGTGTTCAAACTTTTATAACCCATTTGCAATGTCCAAATTTCACTTCCCCAAGGACTGGGGGTTTGCTTCCATAGCTATCCAAGTGTGAAACAGTTTCATTTGTGACTGGATGCCTATATGTGATTTTATATTTATCTGTTAATGGTGGAGCCCTCAACAGGTAAAGTCAATTTAGCAATTTTCTGAAGAAAACAGAAACTTCCAGGATGTGAACTCAATTCATGGTTAGCTAAGTGTTAGGAATCTCTTCAGTGATCTTTCCACATGTTTAATGTGGTCCTGTTGTAGTTAAGAATATTTCTACTCTTTCACACCCTTCTTTGGTGAGAATACCCTTGAGAAGTACCATTGATTCCCAGTGATTTATTTTACTTCATGTCTATTTAATAAGATAGCTCTCTACTTATTTATATTGCATTACAGCCCTGATATGTTGCACTCTCACACCTATACTTCTGTTTTTGTTGGTTTTGTGATTAAAGATACATGGGCAACAAAGATAGTGACCACTGAAGATCTTAATTACATAGCCTGTTTTTCCTTGGATTTTCTCCTCAGGACAACTAATAGTCATTTATAACACAGACAGCTGGGTTTTTTCTGTTTGCACATAACTCTGTTATGTTGTCACTGCATTTAGTAAAACACGTCTTGTGAAAATGCTTTCAATTGAATAGTTCAGGAGATAATGCTGGTTCTGCATTAGCTGGAAAATTACTGACATTTCACTGCATGAGGGATGCTGTTTTCCAAGTGGACACTTCACCTTTCAAAGGGCTTATTACAAGGTTGGCTGTATGCTGTGCCATTACACACAGATTTTGTCTTTTATCAATAACAATGGCAAGCAACAACACTGCTCTAAAACGCCAGAGGCGTTTCAGCTGCTGATGGCCTCAGTAGTGGAAATAAAGCAGTGGTTTCATTCTTGAGTTACTTTATGTTTTTCATAGGGGGCTGTCTTGTTCTTTGCAGTGTAAATAAGTCAAAGGCCCTGTTAAGACCCGCCCCAGAAGGCGAGGGTAACCCAGGTTCTTGTTAATAGATCCCTTGGGGTGGGTTAAAGTGATGCAACATTGTATAATCAGTGTTTGTAAATCTATGTATGTGGGGTTTATTTTAGAACAATTTGGTTTCAAAGGAAAACAGGTATTGTAACCATTTTGGGTGCTATCATCCACAGCAATACAGTAACATTAAAGCTTAAGAATAACACTTAAGAAAATGTATAAGGGAGAGAAAGAAAGAATAAAACTAGAAAGATATCTACACAGCCACCACCCACTGGATCCAGGAACAAAACGTGGTAGTTTCAACTGTTGGATGAAGTGGTGGTTACAGTCCTGTCAGAGTGATGATCTTTATCCTTTGGGGGCAGGAGAAGCCCCCAAAACTCCACCATTTCCTGAGTTATATATACTCAGGCTCAGGGGGGACCGCCTAGTACCTTCCCTGGGCCAGGGAGTTTTACAGTGGATGATGCAATACTGGATCAGGGGATGTGTCAGGAGTCTCTGACACTTTCAGAGACCCTACAGCTGCCACTTTTATCAGCATCACTCATGGCCCATTATGGTCCATCACTGGAGATGTGTAGCTCAGGAAAGGTATGAATGTCTTCCATGCTCCATGGAGGGGTTTTCACAGCCGAGTCATCATGTGAAGGAGGATATTGGCATGATAAGAAGGTCTATCCCACCTTGAAGGATTTGCTTCATCAGCCTCTTCCCTCATCTGGAAATCCAGTTTGTAGGTTCAGGTATGCAGGCCCTTCTGCACCTGGGATAGTTGGACAATAGTACTCCTCTTATGTTATCTCAAGGTCCATTTGCAATCCAAATTAGGAGGCATCTTCAGGGATGGTTGGACTTCCCTCGATGAACAGCTGTTCTCTTTGCAGTTTGCTACAGTGGACAAAAGTCTTTTGGTGATCTTAACAACATTTAAGTCATTAACCATTTCAGTCTCTGACACACCCCACCCAGGACTCAAAATGGAAAATGCACTTTAAAATATGTGAAGAAGGAAGATTTCTATTAAAACATTCATACCTTTAATGAAAAATAGACCCAGCCCTACTTATCATAGGTTTCTATCTCTTTTTTTAATATGCATATATTGTCAGTTGTTAGCACACTATGTTTGCCAGCTATGCTATTTTGCAATAATAACTAACAATGACAGTTACACAAAATTTTTATGGCTCTCCTGCAGGAAAAAATCTTGACACAGCAGTAATGAAAAGTAAAAAAAAAACCCTTAGGTCTGTTTTTCATAGAGCTTCATATAAAATATTCTTCTCTGCAAGGGCTTATTTCATCCGTGATCTCTGCAGGAAGAACAGAGCTGCAGATAAAGTCAGGAACTGCTGCTGGATCTGAATTGCCTGTGTATGGACAAACCAATTAGTGACTAGCAATAAGTCATCAGGTGCAATTGAAAGGAACATGCAATCTGGCTTTCCCCTTCTCAAGAGGCACTTATCTGCTCATCTATTGCAGCTATAACTTGAAACTCCTCTGCAGTTGCCATCTGGCATGTAAGTGTGGATCTGGGCCTAAATGAGGAACAATAAAGATGGATGAAGCCTTGATGCTTTGTGCTGCACAGAACTGCTTTGTAAAAGATCCTTCTATTAAATTATACTGAAATCAAGATTTTAAGCATTAAATTTATGCCTCATTGTATCATTTCAAAGTTTATATAAAACAGATTAAATAATCTCCTAGCTGAGTCATTAAAAGCTAGACTGGTGAGGGCTGAAAGAGAGAAACCTTCTAGCTGCCCAAGATAACAGAAACCATAATTAAAAATTAGTAAAATGTGGTATTTAAAGCACATTCCATTTTTATTCTTTAAGGTTCAATACTGTATGCTCTAGAGAAGTTTATGAACACAAGCAAAAAATAATTACTGGTTTGTTGTTTTTTTAAATTAAAACCACATCATGCCATGACAGTCCTTGAGGAGAATGGCAGTATGAGGTGCAGGCATCTCACTGACATGAGGGGCTGCAGCTGCCCACCTTCCAGGGCCTGGGCACAGCTTGCTGAGAGCAGGAGGTACCATCACCTCACGTGCACAGAGGGAACCCTCTCGGGGGCACTGCACTGCCTGCCCAGAACACAAACCCCACGCTCTGCTGACCACTTTCTTCACCCACAAAAACCCTGGGGTACTAACAGTAGGATCAGTTTAGGAGAGGGCAAAAACTCCCTCAGTTTCCTCCTAACAACTCTAGGAGAGGAGAAGAAAAGGAGGTTATGTAGGGGGAAAGTCTGTAAGTACATTTTGCCCTCAGAAAGCAGCAACAAAGTTGAGTATTTCAGCAGACCTGTGGCTACGGCAGCAGGAATTGAAGCCTGGAGTACCTCTGTTATTTAGGGAGGGAAATGATGTACCTTTACAGCAATTCCTCTCAGAAAGTGATAATGAAATCCACACATCATACCTACTTTTTTCCTATGTTACACAATTCTGTGTTATGGAGAGGCTATTCTAAAAATTACAGAGCTCCCAAAAAAATTACAGCTCTGCTTCACAACAGACTTTCAAGGTTTCAAATTAGTCTTTGTTCTGTGTTGAAAGAACAGAAAATTCTCTCTGTATCTTTGTAGAATGGTACTGTGTCAGATACCCAATGAAAACCCATGTGCTTTCCAGTATTACACTTGCTTGGTTTTCTCTCTGCCCTGTCTGTGCAGTCAGAAAATTATCGGAACACACAGGTCACCGTGATACACTTCAATTTTGACTCGTGCTACCATCACCCTCATTGCAGGACTGTAGAGACAGAGATCCAGCAAGTGCCAGGGTGGGAGGGTGGCACTGAGAGAAGTTTTAACTCTGCTGGTTTACCCATGTCACACAGTGGGGATGTCACAGCACCTTTGCTGTACAGAAAATTTGCCATACATAAATATACCAAAGTATGTTTTGTCTCAATCCTTTCTGAATTCGAACAGAGCCATGGCAAGAAAACAGGAATGGTTTCTTTTTGATAGCGGCATCACTCTCACTTCCAGCTCAGCAGAACTATTAAATCTCAAACTTCCAATGATATGGAGACTTTAGGTACAGAAGAGCAGACATTTGAGAAAAACGGTGCTGTGGTTTCCAGTACAATTATTAAAAATACCTGCAGGTGAAATTCTGCAGGTTACAAAAGAACACAGCACATGCTACTGTGCATCAACAGAAACCCCAAAGAATTTATGAGGGAAAAGCAAGGTGCCAAATGCTTTCATAAAATCCACTTAAAAAAANAAAAAAAAAAAAAAAACACTGTTAAATTTCTCTTGGACTGGATATATGTTGTTGTTACCTCCAGATACAACCCTGCAAATTTCTTTTTGGTTGTGATTAAAATACTAAACAATCCTAATGTTCAGATTTTATCAATCAATAATACCACTCATTGTGCAGGAAAGATAATATGGAATGTCATCTGAAACATTATGCAAACAAAACAAGCTATTTTAAAGCTCTTTTAAGCTTCACTAAAATTCAAAATACAAGCAAGTAGAAGCAATGACAAAAACAATTGATACATATTGATATAAATTTACAAACACTGGAGGATTAAGGAGCCAGGGAAAGAAATCAAAATAATTTAAAATGCACATGTGACAGACTCTCTAATAACAGAGAAAGAAAGAAAGAAAGAAAGAAATGAACCAAACATTCCATTCTGTTTACCTGTGCCAAAAAAACAGACCCTGCTTTCATGGTCATGGAGCCTAAAACAAGTGAGAAAATGTATCTCCCTTTCAGTGTTCGTATTTTATTTTCTAGATAAGTCTTCCTTGCAGCCAAGTTAAAAAGTTTTATGGTTGTTTTTGAGCCCCTTTAAAGTTGGTTTGTTTTTATTTCTCAGCTTTCAGACACAGCTTTGTGTTCTGTCCTGTCTCTTCGTCAGCTCATTTATCCTCTGCAGCTTCAGAGGCATCAGCACACTGGAGCCTGCTTTGCTTGGTTTCAGTACTGCATTTTAGCCTTTTGATTTCTACTGCTCACCCAGGAATAATGGATTTGCTAATTTTGCCTTTAATTCTAACAGCAAGCAAACCACTGCATGATTTTAATTTGCACAAAGTTAACATTTTCTTGTCCACCTGTGCTTGTAATATTTGATATAATGTTCAAATAACTGTAACTGCAGTATTTAAGTCACTTGAAGATAAAAGCTGGTGTATATATTTCATCGGTAAAGCTGAGTGACTGATCACTAAGACTTCAAGCTAATGCTTTCCACTTCTGTTATGGAGGGGAAAGGTTAACGAACACTTCTCTCATGTTTTGCTTCTCCATCTCGTCCCAACAGAATTTTCTTCAGATCTGAACCACACATCTGGACAGAGCAGATGCCAAGAACTGAAAGACTTGCCATGCTGCTGTTTTGGCAGATTTTACAATTACAAGGCCTAATTCTACAGCCTCAGAGTGCATAACACATGTAAGACCCTGGGAGCCCTGTGACTCAAGCACTGCATGCAGTGCCAAATTTTCTTACAACAGATTCACAGCATCTGGGACAACTCTGGCTTGGATTTTCATACTCACAGTTTTACACCTTGACATGGGTATTCTGACTTATGTTTTACTTAATACTATTAGAAGAGTAACAGAACAACATGTTGCTCCAAAGTGGCACTGAAAGGAGGCCAGAATTGAATCCCATGAAAATACTACTATGATAAACAGCAGAAGCCAGTGCAGTGATCACCATTATCTTTAGGTGATTGTCAGAATGCCGCATGATTTTCTAGAGGTGACTTTGTCTTCATTTAACTGCTGGAAGTCAGGTTTTAACTAGATCATCTTTCATAATCATCATGGAACTTTCTGTGGTCATTTGCTCTTTCCTTGTGGTGTGACATCTCAGTGCTTCAGCTCGTGTACAACTTTCTTGTCTGGTATTCATCTCTTCCCATCCCTTTCACATCACTGCACTTCAGTTACAATTTCATCCACTTGAAATCCTCAGTGGACGACACAGCTCAGGATCAGATCTACTGCTTCCTTTGTTTACTATGAGCAAATTATTCTCAGTTCCAAAACCATTTTATACATTAAGCAATTCGCTAATGTGAAATGGAAACTTTATGTTTAAAGGTAACAGACAAGAAATAGTTATTACTACAACTGTAATTCAGTTTACAACAAAACTGGTATAGGAGAGAACCTCAGTCAGCACAGAGCAGTTCCCACGGAGGTCAGCTGAGCCACATTAATTTATGTCAGATCAGCAGCTCATCCTTAGTTTTCAGTTTGATGTACAAGAGTTAATCCTTGGATTGGTCATCTTTTTTGTAAGTGAAGGACAATGTTTCCTTTTATAGGGAATCTTATTTATTCCAAAACACATAACACCAATTCAACCTCTAGAAAGTGGAGTTTTTAATCCTAGCTACTCCTTTTCAGCATATGCTTTATATGTTTAGTACGCCTGGTCAGCCAAAATAAATGGTCCATTATGCACTAGGATGCCAACTTCATGAAGTGGTTTTTTTAATGGATTTTTGTCTCTCAAAGGGAGTTGGGGAATTATTGTTGTAAATCCTTTGATAAAAAGATATTTATATACACACATTAGTTAAATTCAAAATGGCAAATCTGGTTTGCCATTATTATACAATCCCATAGAATTGAAACTTGAACACCTGTAATCTGGGCTGCTCAAATATCAGTAATCATCTGTGTAGTCCTCTTGTCCCACATTTTTCCTGTTTAAAACAATGAAAAACATCACCAATAGCATTTCCCCAAAAATTCAAATTACAAGTTGCATTCTAAAATTAAAACTTCATGTGAAGAGGGCAGGACAAAGAAAAGCAAAGCAATGCCGTGGAGACAAACACAGCCCCACACAGGTAATGAAGTTCAGCACAGCCCACACTGCTGCTTTCGTCTCCCTGAAGCATCAACAGCTCCAGGGCCCATCTGCTGCTGTGAGAAACTCACCATTAGGGAGGGGGACCCAAAGCCTCAGCCCTATCTGCCTACAAGCAGATGATCTGATACTTATACACCTCTCTGGACTGGTTTTGTTTCAGCTTGTGCCTTGTCTTGGGGAGTGGAATTAATGATTTCAGACCTCTTGCAGCCAAACCCCTGCTCGAGCCTTGAAACGAAGAGCCAAATGTCAGCATCATCCCTTGGCCAGCTCTGAGCAAGGCAAGGCCAGCCCAAGGCCTAAGCCGGGCCCAAGGGCTCAGCCCAGCTCAGCTCCTGAGTGCAGCTTTAACATCTGCACAAGCACTTCTTACACTAAAGATTAAAAATGCCATGCACAGTCCCGCTTACTTTTTACCCCAGAGTCAGGCCAGAGGAGCAGCTTTGTTTCCCCTCATGAACAGGAGGTCTAGGGCTGATTCTCAGCCTACATGGTGACACTGACATATCGGGAAACTGCATTTGACATGCCCAAGAATGAAAGAAGCAAATAAAACTCTCTGGACTTTCGCTTTTCACAAAACGCATTTAAGATACGTTTTATGACATTTGTGTGCAGTTGGCCAAATACTCCGTAGCCGACAGAGAAGGCGGTGACTGCGAGGCCCCTGGACACACAGGGAGCGCTCAGCTCCATCACCCCGGGCAGCGCTGCGGAGCTCAGCGGGCCCGGAGCGGAGCGGCCGCAGCGCCGGAACCGCGGGACGGCGGCGGGAGGCGGGGACGGGGCGGCGGGAGCGGCTCCGGCCGTGAGCACCGCGGAGCCGCGGTAGGGACGGAGGAAAAGGGGGAGGGAGGGAAACAGAGAGGGAGGAGAGGAGGAGGTGGCGGCAGGATCGGGAATCGAAGATCGGGGACCGGGTCGGGAGGGCGGCCGGGCTCCGCCGAGCGGGGCTGAGGGCGGGCCGCGGATCGGGCCTGCCCGTCCCCAGCTGGGTCTGCGGTCCCGCCCAGGCCAAGCACAAGAAACACGTATCCAGGAATGTATATATATGTGTGTGTGTGCGTATATACGTGCATTTAAAACAGAAAACTAAAACGCCTTTTTTTATATCTCTCTCTTCTCCCAACTGCTCCCCCGCACACCTATTCAAGTGCCAGAGGAACAGGAGGATATATGGTTAGTCTTTGTTTGTTTGTTTGTTTGTTTGTCTTAAATCTATGTAATTTACTCATCTCTCTCCTCTACATCCCTTTGGGATGTTCTCCCCTCCCCGTGCAGCTGCTGCTGGTTCAGTGAACACTCCCCGAGGGTGGTTTTCTTTAGGCTGCTCCAGTCCAGTCCACCGTGGGCCGAGCAGTAAATCACTGCGTGCCTGTAACTCCACCAATGCAAATGTTAGACTTCAGCGGAGCTGTGAGATGTTAATGAGCGTTCTGAGGAGCTACAATACCTTTGGGGAAGTCTAGAGATGTCTGAGGGGGGCACTTAGTACACAACAGGTGACAGTCCTGTCAGAGGGGAGTTCACTCTATTTGACGTTCTGCCTTTTAAAATGATTTAATGAGACAAATTGGACTTCATTGCAGTGATGATTCTTAAGGACTTAGTTCATAAAATGTTTCAGCAGCTATTGCTGCATGTGGAGCAGGTTAAATTGGCTGGGTGAGGCTGATAACCCACAGCTGCCCTGAAGGAGGACTGTCTGCCTGAATGCCACCAGCCACCTTCACTGCTGGATTTCTCCTCCCGTAGTGTTGGTTTAGTGCACTTGCCCCTCAAAAAAATGTGAGGATGTCCTCTCACCAAGCATTGAGCATATTTCATAATAGGAACTAGAATAAACTAAGATAAATAAGGTATTTAGGCTCAGTGTACAATGGAGAGCTTCAAAGACAGAAGAAATGCTGTCCAGCCCAGTGATCTGTCAGAGGCAATGGAGAGATGGAATTTAGGGAAACTAAGTTGGCCTCTTGTTTTGCTTTGTGTTCCTGCCACCAGCCACAGCTGCCTCCTTAGGGATACCATCTCAGGGTGCTCTTTTTGCCTCTTATAAAATTTGGCATTGCTTTCACTGACTGCCCTCTAGATCTGATATTGCAGGGGAAAGTTGAGAATTCAGTTTAACCAGTGCCTTCACCATTCTATAAAACCCAGCTTTATCCTCCCCCAAACTCCTCCTCTCTAAACCAAACAGTCCCTACATTTTTCACCTCTCCTGAGCAGTGGTAGCTCCATTCACTTGGCCATTTGAACTGCCCATCTTGAGCTGAGACCAAAACTGCTCATAGCAGTCAAGACTGGTCCCATCCAGGTTTTCTGTTGTGCTAAAACAATGTCCTGTGTGATGGGTTTGGTACTTTTCCTCATGATGCTCAGCATCTTGTTGGCTTTTTTGCCTGCCACCAAACAAAGAGGAGTTTTGAAGTTAATGTGAGGGTATGGTTATTAGTGTATAAGTTAATTATTGTAATAACTTACAAACATTTAGGTGGTAGTTGCAGTTGTAATTAGGGGCCTAATTCATTGTAGTTGTTTCAGACTCTTTCTTCTTTTTAGAAATCCACACACAGATGCAGTGTTCCTAAAGAGGAAGCAAAACATTTTGGACAAATAGGCATGGCACATGCATGCTTGTATAGTTTCTGAATTCTTTGGTTGTATGAGACAAAGTTCTAAAGTGATCATTTAATTAAAATATAAAGATAAGAAGCTATGTGAACTCCTGAGCCTAGGAGCCATTTACTTAAACTGCTTCATTGCTATGCAAAATTCTCAGTCTTAATAGGAAAATTAATCTATTAGTGCAGGAAATGCACATACTGCTTTGCATTTTGATGGCTTAAAAATTTAGCTGCAAATAGCTTTCTCACTGTCAAGTGTGTCACACTTAGGGGCACCTGAATGCTGCCAAGGGGGTGCAGGAGGGCACATTGTTTCAAGCAGCAGCTTTATATATTCATTATTAACCTGAGTTGCTGAGCTGGGTTTGTTGCCTCTGCCAGTAACTAACAAATGAAGTTTCAGAGGAAAACGAGACCTCTCAGGCACGTAACAAACTGAGCGGTTCTATATATTGCAGAATCCCTTCTTGCTTCCTGCAGGTGGTCGGGTAAACATTGAAAGACAGCCCTCTTAGTTATGATTTTAATTTTTTTTAGTTCTTCCCTTTTCTAGGAGACCTGCTCCATGTAACTGTAGGGCCAGGGAGATGTTCTTTCCTAACTACCTAAACAGTGTCTGGAATTAGTTGCTCCTAACACAGCATGATGGCAAATAGTTACCCCTTTTTTGAAACTGAAAAGTAATTAGTGGGTTTAAGGATGTTGATATTTTAACTTTGGTCTTGCTGTTTGTTCTGGAAGTCCTGCAATTCCCTCTTGTTGCTATGTATGGTTATTTTGCATCTGAATGTTCTGCAGTAGCACTTTTAGAGGTTTCATTAGTTTTCTTCTTCTTAGAGCCAGCATTATAAGAGCAGATTTTAGTGATTGAAGATGTTTTCTTTACCAAAGTTCTCCATTTCTCTGCAAGCTGTATTTCTGAGATTGGCCTTAGGTTATGCTAAGTATATCTCACTACTTGTAAGAAAATTACAACAGTGTTGTTAGATTAAAAAAAAAAAAAACACTCTTAGTGGCTTCTCAACAGAAACTCTTGAAATTTTAGCAAGAGATTGTTTTGACAGACAAGTTGGTGTTTTCACTAAATCAGCAGGTTGTTTGCCCAAAAATATCCAGCCTTGGTTGCAGTTCTGCATGTGTCCTCTTTTCTCTGTAAATCAATATATTGTTCTTCGTGGATGACTGACTCATACATGCAAGCAGAAGGATGATTATTGGCTTCACTTAGAGTAGTTTATACAACTGTAGGAGAAGAAAAAGCTTATTTATTAGTGTGATATGGGCACAGGGAATAGGAAGGGAGTTGAGTGTTACATGTTGAGTGATCACTGGGAGTTATTGGATAGGTAATTATAAGGCTCATATGCAGTAAATACAAGAAGATGCCAGGAGCTGATTGTGTCCCTGTGACCTTGTGGAAATGCTGCACAATGTGCAGGGGCTGCTGTTGTGTAATGCAGGCTGAGATCCTGCATTGCCCACCAACCTGGCTGTGGGGAGCTGGACAAACTGGTCTTTTTTTACTTAATTTCTGCATATTTCTAGGTTGGTGAGGTATCATTGGTTTTGTAACCAGAGAGAACTGCTACAGACCTCTGTGTCTAAATGTTGTCAAATGCTTTATGAGCAGTTGGGATGTAAAGCCTTTTTTACAAAATGGGGATTATTTCAGTTTTTTCTAAGAAAATGCAGAAGAAGAAAATTAAGAGCATCATGCTTTGGTTTTTCTTTGCATGTTTACTGTTTAAGGATAACAGGTAATCTAACAACCTCAAAATACTTAGTAAATGCACGTACAGGCATGTTAAAAATATAGGAGTTTACTGTTGATATGCAGGAATGGTGGTTTCTGAATTCTCTGTTGCCAAGCTGTTGCATCCCTTATTGCTGTTCAAGCAACAATCAGCCTTAAGCATGATTGTTTTGCAGAATGATTGACTATTAATAAAATATAATATTCTTAATATCAAGGAAAATAGATCTTTAGGATATTATCATGGGAGCATCTCTGTGGACTTCTTGTGGGCTGGACTCTGCGACCCGGCACTCTGTGCCCCGCTGTGTGATTTTGGTTGCAAGGTCTAAACTTGCAACAACTCCCAGCCTTAAAAAACAACATTGCTGACTTGAGCTCAGGGACACTGTTTTGTGTGTGTTATGAAGACTCTCTTTTTTAAGTTATGCTAAAGAAGATTTCTGCTCCATTGTTTTGCACTTAAGAATCACTGAAGGCAATACCATGCTCCTTATTAGCTGGAGATTCAATATTTGCATGTATTCCAGATTGCTTGAGTCTTGTGCTCAATTTATTGTTTATGGGTTTTGTGCTTTGTCCATGTGCACTTTTTATGGTGAATTTTTTAGTTTACTGCCTTTCAGCTGTAGGTTCTTTGTAGCAATGGAGCAGAAACAGTTGGGAATGGAATTGAAAGCAAAGAACTGGGTTTTATTCAGAAAAAAAAAAAATCATTAAAAGTGAAAGCAACTATAAGTCACCTTTAGGTTGATTACAGAGATGTAACTGATGAAGAGATTTTCTGAGAGGGAATTTCCCCACTGATAGAACCTGAAATAAAGGAATTGCAAGAGTGAAGTATTGAAGTGTGATTTGAAGGATTTAATCTCAGGAGAGGAAGAGACATTTCTGCTGAGGCTGCTTGAGTTTGGGCCACAGACATATCACAGTCTTCTGTGAGGTAACGTGTCCATGGAAAACTTTATTTTTTTCTGGGAAAATATCTGCCTGGACAGAGATGAAATGAAAATAGCAAGTACCTCCAAATTAAGCAGATCTTCTGTTTTAAGCAAGAGAACCCTATGCATTATAAAAGACAATACTTGTTGTGCTTTGAGCCAACTTCAAAGATACATGTGGAAAAGATGGGATGATTTTTGTAAGATTGTACAAGCTGCTGCTCTGGTGAATATTGCAACCAGCTTGGAGGTGGTTAGAGTTTGGGGTTTCTTTGAAGCTCCAGTGGGACTTGCATTCTCTGACTGACAGTCTGGTGTGGGGATTGGAAGGATTAACTTTGTACTTCTGATACACTGAATCTGGTAGAAAGTCATGTCTCTTATCACACACTTTGTTAATGACTTTCCAAAGAAATGAAGTACACTTGAGTCACTGGAATTTAACAATAATAAGACTCACCATGTGGCCCTGAAAAAGCTGTTTCATAGAATTAGAGTGTCATATTGGGCTATGTGTAATATATATGTGCACCTCGAAAAATTCCTCTTGGCTGGAGGTAGCAACTTTTTGATGAGTAAAAAAAAAAACCACCCTAGATTATACATTTTTCATTTTTTTTTTTCTCCCCCTCAGGTATTTGTGTTCATTATTAAAGTGGAAGGTGGGGCTGCACTGGTAAATCCTTGTCACTGTTGTGGAGGATTGATTTCAGTGATGGCACATGCTGGGAACTTACTGACTGGAGTAACTTCTGTTAAGGGAGTTGCTCTCATTGTTAAGAGTGTGAGAAAATCTCATACCCAGTCATATTTTTAAGGGATATTTGTGTACTGTTGTTTCCTATTATTTTGGTCAGCTACTAAAATGTACTTTTTATTTTCTGACTTTGAAAATACGTCTCACAACTATAATATTCTTATAATGCACTGGGTGTAACTCAGCTGGACTATATAGGAGGTAATATATAGTAATATATAGCTGAATATATAGGAGGTAATGATGTGGCCCAGGAAGAGAATGGAAATGGGCAGCTTTGAACTTGTTAAAATCAAAATTTCATCTAAATTAATCTAGATTCACCCTCACAGGAGGCGATAGCATTTTAATCCTGTGCTAAGGTTTGGGTTATTTCTGCTCTTTGCAGGAATTTTACCTCAATGCTGAGTGCCTCAGAGCATGCATGTCTCAGTGTCTTGTTCTCCAGTTTACTGATTTAACAGGTCATGAATCAGCCTGCACTGCTCAGCACTCCGTTGTGCTGCTGATAATTAATGAGATATGGCTCTAATTCCTGACTTTCAGCAGAACTTAACTGTGGTCATCTGTAACATCATCTCTTATTGACATACTGTAGGAATACAGGCAACACAAAAAGAGCTTGCAAGAATTTTCTAATGAAGATTATAATGATTTGTCCCCCATAAACCTTTTTATATGGCTTAAGTTTGATGGTAAAAGCCCTTTTATGTATTGGCACATGATGTACCATGTTGTTGAAAGCCTTCCCAGCTGCAGACAGTTGGGGGTGTGGGAACTGGCACCTACAGAAAGACACCTGCTTGGCCAGGGCTGTGGGTGTGTGTGCCCAGGGCTGTGGGTGCGTGTGCGCAGGGCAGGGCACACAAGCTCTGTGCTTAAAGCTGTCTCCTGTGTTTGATTTCTCCAGAGAGCTCAGCTCAAAGATCACTTATAATGGGAAGGGGCTGCTTTTTGTCAAGTTTGTCTTTTAATTTTTTTTTCTTCAGGGTGGAGTTTTAATGTTTTGCTGTCAGGATGAAGAGCAGAATACCTGTCATACTTCTAGCCTGTGGCTCCTTTAACCCCATCACAAACATGCACATGCGGTTGTTTGAGCTGGCTAGAGATCACCTGCACCAAACAGGTCAGTAAGGTGGGCTGAGCACCACACAGGGGCTTGCTGGGCAAAGGAAGAAAGGGTTTTAACACTCAGTTTGGATAAGCTCTCACTTTATGGCTGGCTCAATTGTGATTCTCCTTACTGATCATTTAATATGTGGCCTTCATGGCATATTCAATATGGGAAGTCTGGCAATACCTCTGCCCTTGGCTCATAAACAAGTATAATGAGTGTTCATGCAAATAAAGTGAAAGTTTGGTCAGCAATTTTGGGATCATATTCATGAAACTGGCTGGGCCTTGTGAAGGGGTATGCTTGGTAATTCTGAAACTTAGAAGAATCATTTATGTTCACATTTCATGTTTTTATGATACCCTGCGTTTTAGTAATAATAATAAAAAAATACCTGTGTTACAGGTAACAGTTCTGACAGTCAGGTGAGACTGGAGAAAAGATGAAACATTAATTATTCATTATCCATCTTCACTAAGAGGCATTTCTCTATCCTGGAAAAATGATTTCTTCATAAAGGAGATCAGAAAAGCAAGATGTCAGCAGGCTAGGAAGTTCTGGTAACAAAGGAGTAAGTGGGCAACATTAGGAACTAAAGCAAGAATCAGAACTGCTACTGAGAAGCATTGAACTCTAGGCTTGATCAGCTTCTTAGTTGCTGAGGAGTTTTTGTTTTTTTTTCATTTGCCATCTCAAGTATGCATTTTATGTTTCTGGAAGCAGTTGGGAGGGAATTTTAGTTTATTGGACTCTGTCAGAAGTTCCTAAGGAGGTGGTTCAGTAGGAACTTGAACAGCAAATAATAATAAAGGGAATTTGGCTGTCAAATTGACAATGGGGAGGAAATCGGGTAACCCACTGATACCATTATGCATTATAAATGTAATAACTACATACCCTGTATATTGTGAGAATACCTTGACTCTCATGAGGAAGAATTACAGAGCTGTCTCTGAGGGAAGCCTCTACGAGTCTCTGTTGTCCTATAACTGTGAAATTATTTTGTTGCTTCTGGAACACTGGAAATAAAGAGTTTAAAAGAGATTTTAATTACTTGTCTCATTGTAATTTTATAACTGCTTCTGCTGCCCAGGTGTGTGAGGAGTAGAAAGGTAATATGAGACCAATTAATAATTCTATTTAAGTCATATATTTTAGCCCAGTACATTTCTTTGCATTGAAAGGATTTGACTGGGATATGAATTACAATTCTATGTGAATTACAATTCATCGTTTAGTCTACTCCAGGGTCTGTGTGCCAGGACTCCACCCCTTACTTAGAGCAAGTCATTTCACTAAGTCCAGTAAAAATAATATTAAAAATGAAATTGGGAAAAGCTGAAATGGAAATTTTGCATTACGTTGCACCTGTCTAATGTCAGGGCTTAGTTCTGAACGGGGTGTGACTTGCCTTTTGACTTCTTGGTTTAATGTGTGAAGACTAACTATTGTAAAGATTTTATGGATTAGAAAGGCCTTCATTTGGGTTTGTTGCCTACAGTGTTGTCACTGCACTTTCTGAATGCTTAACCCAGCAGGTCTGCAAAGCAGTAACCCTCAGTTACCAAGCCCATTTTATATATGGTTATACAAATCCCCTGTTGTGTGGCCCTTCTTGCCACGGTGAAGATAATTTCTGAAGAAGAAGGGGTTGACAACATGCTGTAAAAATGTCTGATTCTGGATGCCTATTTCACAGCAGAACCATTCCTACCCAGGAAATTAATTGGTCATTCTCCCATGATTTTAGTTCTTTTCCCACTTCTGCAGTTGCCCAGGGAAGGCGGGGAGAAGTTGGAGCGTGTTTGCTGAGGAGCATTAGCTGCAGATGGGGAGCCAACAGTGGAGCTGGAGAACAGGGGTGAGGCATGGCTAGAGCTCGTTTGAGCTGAGGGAGTAAGCTGCTGTATTGCCAGGGATCCCCTCCCCAGAGGCAGCAGGGCACTCTGAGGGCCTGGGAGGTGAGGGGCAGCAGTGCAGAGTTCACCAGCACGAGGGACTGCGAGAGCCACTCCAGTCGGTGCCACTGTGGTTCTGCTCCGTCACAGATCTGGCCGGAATGGGGAGTTGAGCAGGAGCTTGGCTGGAGTTCACTCCAGTCACAGCACTGGGAACATCCAGGCCTGTGGATGTGGCACTTGGGAACATGTCTTAGTGATTAACTCAGTGGTGCTGCATTAACCATTGGACTCGATGATCTTCAAGGTCTTTTCCAACCGTAATTCTGTGATTCTGTGACTTCAGAGCCAGGTTTTGCTGTTCTGAGTGTCATGGCTATCCCTGTTGTGCACCCTGACTGACATCTCCAGTAATTCTGTCTGCCAGCTTTTTGTACATCACTTCAGTTGCAAATGCTGCCTAGTCTTATTTTTCATACATCCTTATTCCAAGTAGGAAATTGTATTGAGTTTCTGGTACTTGAAGCAGTATCTGCAGTTTCATTACCACATGTTAAGTAATTCATCCTTTCTCTGCTAATATCAGCCAACAAATCTTGTCATGCTGCCTTTTAAATACAACAGACATATGCCTGGATGACTCTAATGAACCTCTTTATCTGGATTTTGAATCTACTCATGCATATTTGATGCTTTTACACATCCTCACACACAGCTAAAATTTTCTGAGATTCAATCCCTTGTTTTAAAATTGTTTCTTGAACCTTGCTGTGATTGTGGCAAATACCTTCCCAGTCTGTTAATACCTAATGTCAGGTGCATTTGTTTTTCTTTGACTCTATTTCTCATTTGACCATAAAGTCCAAAGAAATACCACTCGATTCAATCTATGTAAGACATTTATAATCTTGTTTCCCAAATATTGCTAGTGGAGGATATTTAGATCACCAAGTTTCCAGGTAAGACAAAAAGGGATAGAGGGCAAAAGAGAAGGGGATGAAAGACAAGACATTTCTATCTGTGACAAGATATGCATGGGGAGGGTGTAGGATAATAAATTACTGTCATGAAAACTGGGGGAAAATGTGGCACCATCGGTGGGTTGTGTCAGGTGCAGTGCTGGACAGCAGAGCTGAGAAGTCCAAGGAACAATTAGTCACTTACCAGCCTTGAGAATTTGGAAGTTTATGTTGTTCAAGGGCTCTGTCTGATTGAAGTGGAATGATATTTGCAAGGAAGGGATAGGACCAGACTGTAACACCAGCAAGTGCTTAAGTGCAGGCTTCAGTCTTTGCTGCAACAAGTCTGAGAGCTGGAATTTAAAAAGAGCACAAACCCCCCAGTTTGATGCCACTGTTTTGACAGTATAGATACAGAAGTTGAATAGGATCAGGTCAGCTGTAGTTACTCACTACACGTGCAATAAATATTGACAGACATTAGTTAAAACTGCTTCAGCTTAAAAAATGAAAAGGAAACAAATATTTGATGATCTTCTTTTCCTTACAAGATTACCAGCAGTGCTTGCTTGACTGGAGCAGTACCTGGTTAATTGTATTAGGCTTTACCCATGAAAGGTGCATGAAGAGGGACATGTGTGGCTTAGCATTACAAAAGAATTACAGAGTGCACTTTGCAAAGGGGAAAAATCAAAGCAGCAAAAATATAAATTTAAGACACCTCAAGACATACCACATCCCTCATGAAAATACTTCTGTTACATCAAGCTCATCTTCTGAATACTGTTACCAGCACGTACAGTTTAAGTTCTAACCTTTTTCTGAATTATGCTTTCTGAAATGGAAGGAGTGTGGGTGTGTTTCTCTTCCATGAGTCTTCTTGTCTTACTGAACAACCCAGCAGAATAAAGGGTGGGCATCCCAGCTCGCAGTGCTGTGTGTGTTAGCCCTGTATCTGCCTTTGGAATCGTAGCCTTCTGTTTTGTAACAGCTCTGGAGAGAACCCTCCCTTCCCACTCATGCTACATGGGTGAGAGCATTGCACAATAAGGTGATTTAGGAGTAGAGCTACAGTGTTTCATTACTCAAAAGATGATGGTTTTATCCACTCTTCCCAGAGGAAATAGTCATTTTCACAGATATTTTCTTTCCTCCTTTTTGTCCAGACCCAGTGAAGGCTGTAGGAGTGAAGCTGTACTTTGAGATCTTGATAGGAAGGGTTTGATGTTGATGTGATGTGTGGAGATGGTTGAGTGTTTGTTTGGGGACTGGGGGCTGTGCCTGCTCTGTGTCTCGGCTGCAGAAGGAGCTCAGCAGTGTGTTCAGTGGCTGGCTATGGAGCTCAATCTGCTGATGTGTTGTTTGTGACAACAGACAGTGACCTTTATAACAGAAAATTAAACACCTATTTTCCTTAAGAGTCGACTTTAACATGTTTAAGGGACAGTTTTTGTTTCATTGCTTTTGTTAGATTTAGTTTTCTAGCCACTAACAAGTTTTCCGAAACAGTTCTCAGAGAATGTAAGTTCAAAGCAAGAGGAAATTTTTTGCTGCTTTTGACATGTGTGTTTTGAAAAACAAAGCCACTTAAGGGCCTGGAGGAAGGTCTTATATATGCAGTTGTAGGCCAGACTAGAGACTGAAGTCTTTCCAGCTCCCAGGGATATGGCAGACCTGTATCGGTCTTGATTAGTGTGATCTCACAGAAACTTGTAAAATAGAAGGGACCAATCGATATCTGTAGGAAACTCAAATGTGGAAAATAAAACTACTGTGTAGGAAAAATCTTTTAATAAGGTTAACATACTAATGAATTCAAATTTCCCTTTAAATGAGAAATGACTTCAAACTGTAATTTCTTTCCCTTTAAGTGACAATTTGTTATAGCACTGTATAATATCAGAGTACCAGAGAATAATTGTTGTTCATATATCAAGTGAAATTATTTCCAATTTCACATCAAGAGATAGACTTAATTATATGCACATCTTTGTATGTTTCTGGAAAGTTTTATCTTGCTCAATTTGCCTATAATGAGAATTTTGAAAACAGAGGATGTTTTGAACTGACATCTTAGGATGCAAATCTCATCAAATCTTAATACTATTTTTTCAATTCCAACTCAATGAATTTCTTTTGAAAATTTCACCCTATTGCATCAAAATAAATGTGAAGTTACTGAATGGTAGTTTTAGAATATGAAATTGTCATGTGCCAGTATCAGAAATTATGAGTCCAGGGGTATTGTTTTCATTACAAAACAATGGAGGTAACAGATTGCGTTTAAGTTTCTTTGTTAAACAATTGAATTAGAAAACAGAAAGATGATTTTTTCCCCTTCTGTATCATATTTAGCATAGCTATTTAAAATGCATGTGTTACATTAGAAATAATGTTGGGTTTTTTTGCTCAGTTAAAACACCTTTCATTCCATTTCTTGGGGGTTGCAGCTTAGAGAGGTGGTTTGTCAAAATGAGAGCTACATTTCTGTTTCCTGATTTGAGGGCAGAACTGCAAAATCTAACAGAAAGAGCTTGTTGTGTTAATGATTGCATGATGTTACAGGAGTAGAAAAATATGGTCATATTTTCAAATTTAGTTAACATGATCAGGCAGATAGAAGGGGTCTTTAGTGGCTGCTAAGATGATGTTTGTAAGTCTCATTTTAGACTCCATTAGCCCCATCTTTGTTCTTGAATCTTCTGATCTGAGTCACATTAATCACAGCTGCAGTAATATGATATAATCCTTTCTTTAACTAAAGGAAAAGGCACAATGATTTTGATAAACAAGCATCAAATATTTAAGAACAAAGTAGTGGTCAGTTAAGTAATTCATTGTTCTGGTTGTGTCAAAGCTGTACTTATTGGACTATGAAACATCATCATATCTAACAATATTGATTCTTTGAAACATAAATTATGAATATCTCTACTTGTTCATCCAGCTTCCCTTTTTGGATCATGTAATAGGAGAAATGTGTTGATAATAATTGTGAGCTGTTCGCAGAGAAACAAAAAGGCTGCACTTTAATTGTGTGATTGCTGTCAATGTATTAAAACTAATACCCAAATCAAGGTGTTCATATTGTCTTATAATTTTGAATTTAAGCATGGAAGCTCACCTTTGAAGAGGCTGGACTAGATGAGTTCCCAAGGTCCTAGCCACCCAAAATGCTCAAGGTTCTGTGCAGAGGAAGTAATTTTATTTTGTTTTTTTTTCCCTTTCTTTCGAAAGGAAGGTACCAGGTGATTGAAGGCATAATGTCTCCTGTTAGTGACAACTATGGAAAGAAAGGCTTGGTTTCAGCAGGGCACAGGATAGCAATGGCTAAACTGGCACTGGAGACATCTGACTGGATTCGAGTTGATCCGTGGGAGAGTGAGCAGGAGACATGGACAGAGACAGTCAAAGTATTAAGGTAATTACATTATATTTCTCCTGTCTTTATGAAATTACTGACTGCCAAAAATCTGTCAGTCCCCCAGGTCAATGCACAGAACTTGCTGTAAAACACCCAGGCAAAGCAGAACACGTCTGTTTATGATCATTTGCTATGAGATAAAGTATTGTACCTGTGAGCAATGAAAATTCCCAGCACTTTCCTTCAGAAAGGCTACATAGCCAAGATTGCCCACCAGGAATCTTTCCTTTGCTGGTGCAAAGCAGGTCCCCAAACCTATGCAGTGACCACAGCCGTGCACTAATGCCCTTTAAGTAGTTAGATGCATGTGGAAAGACTCTGCAAAATTATGGCCACTGAAGGAGTTCTGCAGGAAAAGTTCTTTGCTCTCATGTTATTTTTCTGCTTTTTAAGTCTCTAAATAGGTAATAGAGAGAGTTTAATCAGAAAGTGAGAGAGTTTACGAACAATTCTATTCTTCAGGAGCCCCCTATTCCAGATTAGCTTTGTTAGTATTTTTGTGCCTCCAGGTTTATCTATTCACACATCCTTGAAAAGTTTTCTTATTAACTTTAATGGCAAGTTAAACCCAAGCTCATAACTGCTGATGTTTTCTGCAAAACCTCTTGACTCTGCTGTGACTTTGTGCGGGAAGGAAAAATTAAACAATTTGTCCAAAACCTGTTAACTTGATGCAAGGACTTTGACACGTCTTTTCCCTTATGGTAATAAATGCATTATGGGCCAAGGTATGAAAACACAGCATTTTGTGCTAACCACCTTTTGGAAACAGGTGCTACAGCAGTCAACGGCTACAGTTAAACTGAAAGACTTCCTGATGTCTACAGCAAGTGTGCTCTAAGACCTGGCACTGATTTTTCCTTTCTATCTACATTTTTTGAAGTTACTTTCCAAGTGGAAACAGCTGTTGATATAGCTTAAGGCTCTAAACTGTGCCTTCCAACAGCTGACTCTAAAGCTCTTATGGCTCTAGGTGAAAGCAGTTAAGAGCCAGACCTGGTACTTTACAAAAGCATAGGTAAGAATTAACTAGAGATGTACAAAACAACTAGAAGAGCCTTTTAGTTCTGTTTTTATTTGCTTCACTGAGGGGATATAGACATCCAGTTACTCCTTTTGCCACTTCCCTCCAGGCAGCAGAGTAAGATTGGGGCAGGAGGAAGAGTCTGTCTCTGCAGAAAACTCTTTTCTCTAATCACAACTATATATTCCAGTGTGAGAAATCACCAAAAGGTCTCTCCTGCAGTATTAGCTGGGTATGGGATTTTTGTCCTAAACTTCAGTGCTGTGAAACTATTTTCCTCTAGAGGAAACAGTCCCAAATCTAACAGATCAGGTGATCCTACTTACAAAGGCTTTGATCTTGCACAGCTCCAAGTGAAGCGAGTACTACTGGCAAGATTGGGTTTGTAAGTTATAAATCCCCTTCAGAGTTCTTTAGGGAAAGAGGAACAGTAAATAAAACCTACAATTATAATTTTCTGCTCAGGCAGAGTAGTATCAATGTGGTATGAACAGCCAGCCTTCTTGTCTGCCTAGAAAATGAACCTCTGGTTTTATGAGTATGTTCATCAAATGTTAAAATGGTTGCTTGTTAAGGAGAGAAATGAGTTTAAATATTTTTTTCCCAAATATTGACCTGTGCCAATGAGGTGAACCAGTGCTGACTCCTGTCCCTTGAATGGGGAAGCAGCATTCTAATGAAATAGCACATGCAGGTTTTTGTGCTTTAGGTTGTGCTTTAAGTGTCACAAGTAAAAAGATTAAAAAGAGGTGGTTTGAGATCTAGAGCCTTACTAAGTATAAATTGGCAATGGTTTATTGTGGACTTGTTGTTTTTCACATGTTTTTGAGGTTAGTCTATAGATTCTTCCCTGCTCAAAGAACCAAGAACCCATTGCTGCCTTCACCATAAGCTCCCTCAGGTAGGAAATTTCAGTACCAATAGAAAGATTTTCCTATTGCAAGGCAAAGGTAAAAATCATTATTGTACTTAAATGTCTCTTCTTATCAGTATTTTTGAGTTGTACACTTAACTGCAGTAGAACATTTTGTCCTGGGATCCATGAAAGGCCTTTTCCTCCAGTACTTGTTTTAACTGAGTGTGATAAAAATGTCACATTTCATCAAAACCTGTGGATTTTGCAGAGGCTCCCAAGTAGTTGTGACAAAAAGAATTTTAAGCAGCAGAGCTCATATCCCATTTCTGGTGGTGCTATTAAATGAGCATGGAAATTTTGGAAATTATCCCAAGGCTTTTTATCAAGAGGAGGATGAAACATAATAGAGCTAATTCCCATTACCGGCTGTTTGTGCATATTCTTCCTAGACAAGGAAGTAGTATTGTCAGTAACCAAAGACCCACATTCCCTCCTCTTGTATTGCAGATTTGATTGTCATGCAGAGTTACTCTGAAGTAATTAAGAATTGGCAAAGAGCTGCATTACCCAACTTTTGTTGAGTCGTGCTTGAGAGTTCTATAGTTTTTCAAAGCTTCATATGCAGTTCAGAAAATGCTTAATCAACTGACAGATTGGTTTGTACTTTTTGGTGTATCTTTAGAGCAACATAAGCCTCCCTGCTCCAGCCCTTGAAACGCCTGCTGAGCAGCCCCTGTGCAGTTCAGGTTGTGCAGTGCCTGTAACATCATTCCTGCAGGGGGCTCTTCACCAAGTGTTCTTATTTTTGAATCATGGCCCAAGAATGTCAGACCACGGTACACAGTTGGTGTTCTCGACTATACATAGCATCAGCCTATTTACAACTAGACAGGTGTAAAATTAGAAGTGTAGGAAGGCACAGACCAAGCTACTGGTACCTACTCTCCAGTCTTATATGTCCCTCACCTCTTGTCTGTGGAGTTTCTTTTGCCAGTGGCTGAGCAGCAGAAATTACTGGGGTTGCTTTGCAGCCTGTCTGGGTGTAGGTCCTGGACATGTGTGCAACTTATTCCTCTGGCTAAAGTATTTGCATGATCTGAAGAGTGTACTTCTAAATCCCTACACTATAAATTCACTCCTCACACCAGACAGTCCAAGGGTTGTCCCTGGCTTTGTACATGTACTGAATTCAGAGTGTACCTTGCAGCTCATTGTCTTTGCTCCGAGACAGTTATACAAGAGCTGATGGCCCTTCCAACTCTCTGTGTGCCAGGCACATTGGACACTGACTTGATTCTGTCTGCCTGTCCTGTCTAACCAGGAGCTTCTTTCCTGGAACAATTTTGGCTCATGCCAATATGAGCAACACTTCAGCATGGCTCAGAGTGGTACAAGTCAGGGGCTATGCTAAACAGGCAAAGCTGTGCTTTAGGTGTTTGGATCTAACATTGGCACTTGCCCTCATGATCAAAGAAAAGGCCACTACCACAAGGCAGCAATACCAGTATTGCAGGGGAACACCAATGATCAGGAGCAGCAAAAGAGTAAAGAAATAGAAACCTGAAAAAACTGACAAAGGGATCCTTGACTGCCTTCATGGATCTGAACTCAGTCAAATTAGAAGCACAGCAGATGTCAAAAATCTTAACTGAATTGCTTATTTTTAGTTCCTCAGAATTCTTTTAGTTAAAATGAAGGGGAAAACCACAAGTTGGAAATGTGGGAAACATATTTTTATGAAGAAGAGGAGGAGAGAGAACAAGAATGTCTCCTCCTGAAAACTGAGCACATGTTATAAAAACATGATCAGGAGGGGTTGTGTTTAATCAAGAAATTATATCTAATTATTAAAGTATGATGTAATCCTTCTTCAAGCAAAAACTTCCACAGTGTATTTTATGTAATGTTGCTACCAAAATTACCATAGTGGTAGAATTTCAAAAAGGATTTAAAAACCAGGGAGCTATTAAAGGAGGTTGCTTGTGAATTCCACAAAATGTTAACTACATTGCTACTAATCTTGTGGCAGAATGAATATGTCAGATTCTTAGCAAATTGTATTCAAATCCAAAGTGCATAAAAGCAGGCTCTGTTCTTGAATGGCAAAGTGCCAGGTAATTGCTTTGTTGCATCTCTGAGCTGATTATCTCACACAGAAGCCTTTCTTTTAAATGCAGGCACCATTATAATGAGTCCCTGAGATTGCTCCAGTCCAAGAAGGAATTCATGGCAAACAAACATCCCATGGAAAGATCTGCGGGGGATTCCCGTGCGTGCCCACACCCAGGTCGGTTCATCACCATCAATGTGACTGTTTAGCTTTAAAAGCTGCAGCTTTACCAGATTGCACTCCTCAGTGAACAACCCTGAACACTTTGGAGTTTTGAGGGTTGGAGCTGCCTGCCAAAACCAGGCCATGCCAAATGCCAGTGTAAGTGCTGGTGCTGTGTTTTGCAATAACTCCCACTCAGATAGGAGACCTTGGGGTTGTATTAATTCTTGGGTTTACAAGCATCCCTTTAGGTATGTCAGAGATGTGTGTTGTGCCCTGCTCGTTTTGCAAAGCACAGAATATATGAATAAAAAATATCCAAGGGATTACTTGGAATTCTAATTCTAGTATTATACAAAAGACAAGGTATATGGATACCACAGCAGTGCTGCTGATGCCTTGATGTTTCTGGCCAGAAAAGCTTCTGCTGACAGTAGAAGTATGGCAGGTTCTGAAGCAATGTCAGTTTTCAGTTTGCTGTTTAATCATATTCCCTAGCCCTTGGACTTGCTAGGATGCTGCTAGATTTTTGATACATTGCATTTTTCCCGGGGTGTTGCAGCATCTCTTGGACATGAATAATACATGTAAGTTGTTCATGGTTGTTGATGAGCTATATCTTTACAGTTGGTAGAGGAGAAAAGGTCTATTTGTGCATCATCACTGGAATGTTTCCTGTTGTCTGAATTGCTCATTTAAGGTGTTTGTGGAAGACTTGCAGATGTGTTAACCACTTACAATCTCAAATAAGTGTAAAATGGAGGCAATACCCCCATCCTTCCCCTTCATTTCAAGTGACTACAAGGCTGTGACAATACCTAGTCAATGTTTGTAAAATGCTCAGAGGGAATAATGATGTAGAATTATGTAGAAAAAAATTGAGGAAGGAGATAGTTCTGTGCTAGGGCTTAAGCAGTGGACAGCAAATAAGAAATGGAGAGAAAGCAAAGAAAAATTGCACTGATGAAGTGTCATTCTTGGTCATTATTCAAGGTACAGCAAATTTGGCTTTAGACCTTTTTTGGACCAGAGTGAAAATGTCATGGCCGCGTGAGACAAAATATCTGTAAAATATTCTGCTGATTCAAAGTTATCTAAAAATGAAATCAAATTTCATAAATCATTTAACTAGCTTATTGTACCAGTAAGGTACTTGATTAGATACACTTTGTCATAATTCTCTGTATTTGCTTCTCACCCTATTGACATGCTTGAGTGGGGGAAGAATTCTCCTTTGACTTTGTACAGAAAATATTTGATATGCTGAGTGATGAAGTAGGTGGTAAAATAATTGTGACTGGACACATAAAATCTAAACTGATATTTTCTTGCAACCTTTTGGAAAAAAAAATACAAGATCCAAACTGGAGTAAAGCTAAACTATTTGTTAAATGGCTGAGGTGAGGTGGAAATAAAGAAGTGATGAGTTAAAACCAATTTTAAGTATAAACTTTCTAGAAAACTGAGCAAGGATAGACATCTTATTTCCTTTTGTCTTTCTAGTTCTCCCAGAATTAAAACTGCTTTGTGGGGCTGATTTTCTGCAGACATTTAAGACACCCAATCTCTGGAAGGAAGAGGACATCAAAGAAATAGTGGAGAAGTTTGGTTTGGTCTGTATTAGCCGCGCTGGCTCCGATCCCTCTCAGTATATCAAGGAATCGGACCTTTTAACTCAATTTCAGCACAACATCTTTCTGGTGAGGGAATGGATTCAGAACGAAATCAGTGCCACACAGATACGCTGGGCCTTGTGCAGGGGCCTGAGTGTCAAATACCTGCTGCCAGACTCTGTGATCTCCTACATTGCACAGCACAACATCTACACAGAGGAGAGTGAGCGCAGGAACGAGGGGCACCTGCTGCAGCCTCTCAAGCTGCACAGCACAAGAGTGACCCCTCTGAGTGACTGAGGGGTCTCACCTGGACACATGGGGAGTCTTTTCGTCTAAATTTCTTCAGAAAGGTGTTTCTTGTTAATAAAAAGAAAGCACATCAGTCCAAAATGCCTTGAAATCATGTGTTGTTTTAAATACGGGAATCCTTGTGTGGTAGTGCTTAAGCAAATGAGGATGCTCAGCTGCACAGCTTAAAATATAAGAGCTGCCTCCTTGTGAAAAGAAAGGAGATCTTCACAATAAATATTCATCTTTAGTAATACTTAAGGGTGAAACATAGTACTTTCCTAAACTGTAATTCTGCAAACCTACAGACAGTTTTAGCATGAAGATGCCTTACTGTTTGAAACAGCAAAATATAAAATATAATGAACCATAACTTTATATATCTATAAAGATATGTTTAAATATAAATTACTGCTAAACTTTTACTTTATAAGACCCTGAATAACTCTTTGAGTTTTGGCAGTTTGGCCAAGAGATGGAAATATATCTTTCTTTAATGCAAGCACTTGAAAACACATGGACTACTTATGACACTGTTAAGCCCTGCATTCTCAAGTGACAGACAATCCTCATCCCCACATTTAAAGTCGGTTTCTTTGCTTCTCTGATCCAGATTCTCCTATAAGGGCAAGTAATTGCCAAAGCCCCAGAGTAGATAATATATCCAAGGGGAACTTCAGTTTTTCCATTTGAAAATACATAGTGAAAATTAAATGAAAATATCACAGGCTCAGTATTTGAGCCTCAGTAATTTTAGCCAGAAAGAGTCTGTTCTCTTCTATGTTAGTTGCCTGTTGTGCTGATTCAGTGTTTCTCATTTCTGACAGAAGACAACTTCAAAGAATACAGACACTCTATAAAATGTTATGTTTGGGTTTCAAAGTTTCTTACATTAACTGAAAGCATGCCTTCAGTAGTGATGTAGCATTTATCAGTATATAGAGCTAACCACTTTTTATTAATACAGGCTCCCACCTAACTGGCACTTTTGAGCCCTCAGTTGGCCAAACAGTTTCCACTGGTAGCTCTCTAGAATTAAGGAGCTTGGGGAACAAGTCGAAGTAAAGCCAGACCCAAATTGATTTCACTGAAAGAATCTGTATGATCATTTTCTGGAAAGAAGAAGGTATTAAGTAGCTGAAACATATTCAAGAAAGAAGAATTTGCCTCAAAAGCCACACAAGATAAGCACTCATAGCTCTGGATGAGATGCTAAACTAAAGCTATTTAAAAGGGTTTTTTTCTGAGAATGAGAAATGGAAGAGTAATATGGCTAAAATGGATCTCCCTTACACAAGTTACATGAAAGGTGAATGTTTCATTCAGTTTAAATCAAGCCATCCTGCTGTCATTAGAAAGCTCAGAAGTTCAGCCTTGTGGAAGGACTTAAAGGCAGCACTTCAGCAGTAATCGGATTAGGAGGACTTGCATAGCCACATGGGCTAAAACAGATAAAAGAGAGCAGAGTTGCAGCTTGCCCCAAGAAAGGCAGTGAGCTGTGTGGGGCAGAATCAGCCCACGGTTCTGAGGCTTTCATTTTGCCAATTACCCAGAGCAGGGATGCCTGCAGATTTCAATGGGTACTGGAAAATGGTCAGCAATGACAATTTTGAGGAGTATCTGAAAGCACTAGGTAAGGTCCTCTTCGTACTTCTTCAATAAGTAATCAATAAATGCCACCTTGGTCTTTACATTAATCTATTTTTTCTTGTGCAGCCATAAATCATTTTTGTGAGAAGTGTTTTTTTTTCAGGAATGCACTTTAAGAATTGCCTTAAGCAAAATTATTTTGCCTTAAGCAGCCTCTACTTTTTACCATCTTGAAGGTTGCATTAACAGGGATTAAACTACGTAGCTTGATAAGGTAAGTGGCAGATTTCAAACTTTAAAAAACAACCATAATTTTAAAAAAGTAACATTTTTTGTCTTTAATAAAGAATCAATACTGTACATAATGCAATTTTGTGTTTGTATTTTATGTTGTTAATATTTCTGTAGGAATATTGAAGGTCTTATTAACTGTCCAATACAAATGGTATTTTTTTAAGATTCTACATAATGAGAAAATCAAAACATTAAGTTACTGAAGTTAAAAGAATTAGATTATGAACTTTTTTCTGATGAGAAGGCTGGTCTGAAAGATCTGGGCATTTTATTTATCTTTGTTCATTTTAGATCTCCCTAAAGGTGACAAGCCTCTTTTTGTGGAAGACTTTTCTGCATAAACATAATTCTTTTTCTTTTTCAGATGTAAATGTTGCCGTAAGAAAAATAGCAAACTTGCTAAAGCCTGACAAAGAAATCCTTCAGCACGGGGATCACATGATCATTAAAACTCTAAGCACTTTTAGAAACTACATCATGGAATTTGATGTAGGAAAGGAGTTTGAGGAGGATTTATCTGGGGTCGATGATCGCAAGTGCATGGTAAGAATTAGAACTGTAACAACGGGCAAAAAATGTGACTAGTGCTAATGTGAGGCCTTTCACAGACCTCATCTGGTCTCCTGTCGCTGTGGCTGTTCCTAAAATTTCTTCTGCACTTCTCAGTTTGCCAAGATGTACCTACAGTTCTGAGCATGCCTTAACTAATTTTAGTCAGGAGCACAAAGCAGTTTTATCAGTGAATGAACAGTAACTGCAGTGGAACTTTGCTCAGTTGTACCAGGACATTTGTTAGTCAAAATGTTCTTGGTTCATTGTCAGAATCTCATCGCTGGGTGATGTTTTTAGTAGAGGAAATCCACTGATTGCAGGACCAGGCACTTTGTCCCCATGTGTAAGAATGGCCAAGTGCTTGAAAAAGTTATGTAAGTTAATTAAAGTTATAAATATATATTAACTAAAATTATTATAAGCACTTATTAGAGCAGACACATTAATTACTGGAACAAATCTTATTGAAATAAATAAACACTGAGGATTCTGTCTCTGAACTCTGGCTGTTATGGCTCTTTTTGCTTGCCAGTGGTACAGTATTTTTTATCTTATGACTGATACATATGAATTAATGGGAAAAACTTGACAATGCCAAGCTCTCACCTGTTAGTTTGAAAGCATGACCCTGGCACTATTCTGCAGTGAAGAAGCTGATAAATCAAAGACAATTATCCTGTTAATTATTTTGTTAAGAATGACTTAGGGATGTAACTCCCCCAAACCCTCCAGAGATTTCCACATGTCTCTGTGGCCCCCAAGAAGAAGTGCCAGCTGCAGCTGTGCAGTTCAGGTCACCCATTCCTGGGTCTTTATTTGCCTTGTAGCAATGTGTCATGCTTTAAAGTCTTGAGTTTTTGATCAAAGAGTTCTGCATGAGGCCTCTGTTTTGTCAAAGGCAAAACCGTACAAGAAGCTGTCTTTCTGAAGCCACTTCAGTCCAAATCTGATAAACATCATGACAGGCAAAATTTGCAGTTCTTAAGCAACAAAATAACTCCCAACAGTGCAGAAAGTCTTGTGAGAGATGGGTCATGGAGGTTAGAAGAGGTACTGGACCACTCCCCGAGTGGTGTTATGAAGAAAAGCACCATAAAATCAAAGGTTGAATATGATTCTTGGTGTTTCCTTTGCTCATCTAGAGCTTGTGGAACCACATGCCATAAATGGCTTAATCATTACTAGTCAGCCTGTGTAATGGGAGAGATTGTGAACCAATTATTGTTATTTATATTGTGGACTGAGCAGACCACTGGGCAAGTTTTATCCAAGTAGCTCAATGTATGAGCAGTACAAAGTAACATGGATAAGACAAATTGCACATTAAACATTAATCTATATAGCAGAGCAATCACCAGGAGACTGGAAAAAATAACCTTAGAAGTAATTCACCCTATAGGTATAGATAGTTTTTTCTTTTAATGAAGAATATATCATCTAACCAGAGTTAACATAATGTTAGCACAGTGCACAGGTTACATCTTGGGTGTAATTCACTGAAACTGTGTTCCCCTTTCACTTGTAAAACATATCCTTGAGTCAGTCAGGGTAGAGTGTAACTACAGTAATTCCAAATCAAAACTGTCCAGAATGAGAAAAGGCTAAAAAGCTTTGCTGATCCTTATTTTAGATGTAAGGTGAAGTTCTGACACTGGGAATTGGTACTCCTGTGACAGTACAGGCCCTCTCCATTTCAGTGAGGGTTTTTCCATTTTTAGAGTTGGGTACTCCTGGAAACCTGTCTGAAATTTATGGATCAGTGAGTTAATTGCGCAGGATAAACCTCAGGAGCTTCAGTTTGTCCTCCTTTGGACCCTTAAGTGTCTCGTTCTTGTATGCACGTGTTTTTAGGTGACTGCTTTCTTAGGGATGTAGGGAACAGCAGTTGGTGACATCAGGTACTTTAAGATTTTGTTTCTGTGGGGAAGTGAAAATTTGCTACTTTGGAATCTTTAGAAACTCCAAAGCCCTGCTAGTTCCATTAAAGATGCAGTTTCTGTGTTAGTTGAGCACACAGGAGAGATCCCAAGGTCACTGCCAAGTGCTTCCAAAAGACAGTTGGCATCAGTGCCTACTGAAGCCATGTCTGGGTGAAGATGCAGCACAGCCTGGTCCCCTAAGAAATGCAGGCAAGATCCTGCACCCTCTCAGCTCCATAAGGGAGCTTCTCCAGCAGCTTTCCCCCCAGAGATTTTATCTCCTGGATAAAAGTGAAGTGACAGTTTCTGTGTCTGGCATTGTCATCAAAAAGGTGTTTCTGCAGGTTTAATCAGACTTAATATTCAGGGTTGTTAAAGACTTGGCAGTTTGAAGGTCAAAGGTAAAACAAAAATTTATGTATTTAGGAGCATCTTTTATTCTTTGCAAATGTTACAAGGTGCACATTAGATGATGTAGAAAGAAGGTGAGAACACTGTAGTACATTTTTTCTCACATGATGTGATTTAATTGATAACACAGATCAGATGGATGATGTACTAAGACAGAAATTGAAATGGATAACTCAGGCTCTGGTATTTCCTGTACTGAGTATTTGATCCTGTTATCTTAATTCTCAGTGACATTCAAGTCTCATCATGAAATTTCCTCAGTTTTAAAGATAATGTCTGCTATCCCTAGTTGTGACTAATTTAAAGAGTGTTTCAGATATTGCACTACATGTGAAACTTTCCTGGATGTAAATGTTACTGTGGAAAAAAATTTACTGTGCACAAAACAGACAAAACTTTATTTTAACAACAATTAATTAGAAACCATCTCTGAAAATATATCTCATTCAGCAGACAATTTTGCTTCCTGTTTTCAGCATCAGTAGTAAACAGTGGAGCTGGGGAAACATCTGTAATATGAAATATGTCCCAGCACACATAACGGGGCAGGATCTGACATAAAGCAGAAGATAAAAGCATTATGTACCTCCAAAGTGTATTTGCTTAGGACAAAGTCAAAAATTTATGACAAAATGAATTGAGAAAACTTAAAGGCTGAAACAAGGGCTGAAGTTTCACATTCCAAGTCTTTGCACCCAGTGAATCAAAGCAGTTTGAGAATGGGGTAGCTCAGATGCAAAAATTACTTTTCTAATAATTTTGCTGCTGAAGTTGGAGGAAGCTTTTGCATTGTAATTTTTCTCTGCTGCTCAAGCATTTAACTGAATTGCTTTAGGCCACACTACGCAGAATGAATCTGTCCTTTGACAGAGACTAAGGGCAAGTGATCTGTTTAAAAAATCAAGCAAGATTTTATGTTCTAAATATAGACCAGCAGAATTTCTTGGATAACTGAAAACAGTGTTAGTTGCATTAGAACTGAATATTTGGTCGAGCAAGTGAGGGATGCCCCAGTAATTCAGAACCTTCTGCTCTCTGGCACAGTAATTTTCTTCTTCCATTGAAGTAGGAAATGAAATGGCAATGACTGGGAGCTGGTAAACAGAGAAACCAGCAGGAATTTTAAACTGATTGTGGGAAATAATACATATTAACCATTTAGTTAACAGAAATTGAATGCAGTAGAATATAACCATGAATAAGTTATCAAATGGGTGTTTTGGGCTCCTTTATTGGAACTAATAAAACTTCTAGTCATGATTAAGACTTGCTGGGGGGGGGCGGGGCTGGATAGGGAGAGGATTTGGGAGTTGTAGATCTATTATCCATTTTACCATATGAAGTATCCTCCTGAAAATAGTGTCAATTAATGTTTAAGACAGCCACATAAGGACTGTTCATAGGGACCTGACCATTCTGTTACATGGGCCTAATCCTCTAAAAGGAGATAAGTTGTTTGAAACTGCACTTTTAATTAACAAATATGCCTGATGTGACATTGATTTCTCTCTGGTGTGTATGAAGTTTAGTTGTTGTGATCATAATTTGACCACACCACTGCGAGGTCAGAATCTTGTTACAGATTCTGTTACAAAATCACATGGTTTATGAAGCTTATTTAACTATTTAGGCAGGGTTCCTCTGTTACACAAATGGAACTCACAGCTCTTAATCTAACTTAGAGTAGGTTTTCAAATTAAGACTTTGTTGCCAGAAAAACAACAATCAAGAAACAACATTTCAAGTACTTGGAATGTCAGTGGGGATCCCCACAGGATGAGAAGACTCAAAATAAATTGTGCCTGTCTAGTAAGATGCAAGATCATCCATATGTCTTTACTTGATCCCTCTGGTAGAGCTGCTCTGTTTCTGCACCCTTCACATGCTGTCCTTTTTGGCTGGTAGGTATTTTCTTGTGTACTTTGTTGGATCAACCATTGTTGTAGAATCACTGTTGCTGGGACAACAGTCTGCTAGAATTTGGGTCTTCTCTCAAATTTAGTGCCCCCCCTCCCCTCTGCAGTACTGTAATTTCCCCAGCTCCTCACTAGCATAATAACTGATTTTTATTTTAATATTTAAAAGAGTCAGACTTCACGTTGTTTTCTGTTGGTATTTCTGACCTTTTACAAACTGCTCTCCACAAGTGGGGAAGAAAAGCCCTCCAGTGAAGCCCTTTGGGGTCCAGAGAACAGCGGTTCACTCCTGGGTCTGCCTCAGGCTCTCTCAAACTCTGGTTCCTCCTGTCTCTGTGCCTCAGCAAAGAGGAGCTGTTTCCTCTTCCCTGCCTTGTCCCACCCTGCCTGCTCTGTTGGCATGACTGTTCATGCACTGTAAGTGACATGCTCAGCACATTTGTGCAGTGATAGCAAAGGAGATCTCCCAGATCATTTGCTGTATAATTTAAGATGTCACAAACTTCAAATTTTGCACTGCTGGATTCATGTCTAAAATCTGAGACTGATCAGAAGCTTTTGAGCTAGTTATTCACAAAACCACTGCTAGCACACTGAACCTCTGTAGGGAGAGTGATTTTGGAGGGGCTTGGCATTTGAGCGTTTTGTGAATTCTGAAAAGCTCTAAGAGTTATGAATGCAGAAAGTACAATCAGAAGGAATCAGCTGAAATGCTGAGAACCAGATGCAACAAATCCAATTTTGAATGACAAGCCATTAGTGCTACATACAATTGCATCTTGCTAAAATTACACAGGGGATAAATCAATTACACACATTAATTTAAACAGTAAGTGTCTTAGAATCGATTCTGATACTTGCACAAAGTGAACTGGATGTGCTGGTTTTTCTTTTTTTTTCCTGGCACTGGATACACACAAGTCTTCCTATTTTTGCATTACTTGTATACAATTTTATTTCAGTAAGGAAAACCAAAACAGAACACCATTTCTAAGAAACGAAGCAATATGCAATCTTTCTCCCACATATTGTCAGCTGCATAGCCCAGAGCTTTTGCACTACTCCCTGGAACACATCTTTAGGCACTGCTTTCATTTTTTGCCCGTATGAGCAAGGATTCAAAATAAGGAATTTGAGCATTTAAGATCTGCTCCTATCTGACAGCAGTTTACCTTTGATCTAAAATATGTCAATCCTAACCCCCTTTCTCTAGCAATTCTGGCAGTGCAGATGCTGACAATCATAGAAGCAAAGAAGACTCTCATGACCTGGGTACGGTGTGGCTGCTTGTGTACAGCCTTTGCCCAGCAACAGGATCTTGGGATAAAGTCCGGGAATCCTACCACTAATTTTTCTGTTGGATTTGTTGTTTTCCCAGTAGTTTATCTCTCTCTTCACCAACCTGCCAGACGCAGATTGGAAAAGATGAAAGGAGCCTAGGATACAGGAGGTGACAAACCCTGGCTGTGGCTGCAGCCTCTGGCAGCAGCGTGCTGCCTCCTCCACAGACCACAGCATTACAGAATGCCCCTTCACAGCTACCTCAGACTTTGGCTGGGACATCAGCGTTAGTTTATTCCATCAGCACTTCCTTTGATGAAAATTTCACCTGTAAACTGCTTGCCAGAGGTTTTTATATCACTTTGATACTTAGTACAGATGAAAATGCTTTATCTTGAGAAGCTAATTAGATACCTTGTTGGATATACTGCCGTAGTTGACCAAAGGTTCTAGGATATTTTCTGGGGTGTTATTTGTAAACACTGAACAAGACACAGTTCAAATTGGATTTTCCTGTGTCATCTGACGTAAAAAACGACTTTCCATTGTTTGATCCTTCTTAAATCCTAATTACAGTTGTAAGATGACATGTCATTCTCACAAGCAGGGAATTGCAGGATGGAGATGGAGCACAGAGTGTGTTGTGCACTTTCAGAGCTCTGCAGTCATTTGCTGCCCCACATATAGTGAAAACACTCTGAAGGGAAGTAGGAGAAGAATAGAGCTGGTGCTGCTGTGTTTCTCCTGCAGATGGGAAATCAATAACATATTTTTGATGCTGCAATTCATATTTGTAAATGCAAGGTGTCAAAAATCTATGGAGCATTAACAAAAAATGTTCATGAACTATTTTGAAAAAAGTTCTTTTCTTTCATTCGTCTGTAAAATACATTTATGTCCCTTCAGCTGCAGAGCACCTGCCACAAGCCAGCACAGTAGGAACAGCCAAGGGGAATGGGAAACATTATGCAGAGCCAGCATCAAATGTCTTTGCACTTAGACCTCATTGGGAAATGCAAAGTTCTCTGATAACATGTTTGATGACTTTTTCATTAAATGACAAAAGTCACTCTCTCTGCCTGGGGGGCAGTATCACTTGCCACCAGAAGCTGGAATTGTGCAAGACTTCACTACTGGTACTGCTGCTAGAGGAAAAGCAAATATGTACTCAATAATGGGATTTGGTTTTATGAAATATTTAATAAATCTACCTTGTCTCATAACTAAAAACAGTAATGAGAATATTCAAATCATAATTTCTTCCAGTTTTAATTTTCAGGAAGATAGTGTTGCTATGCACAACTTTAAATCTTCACAGCACAAAGAGATTAAATCACTAACAAAAGTGTGTGAGTGACCAAGTAATGAAAGGAAAATATCAGAGAACATAAAAAATGTAAGACTACAAAGCTCATACCATAAAACTAAAGAAAACTTGAACTTTTTTGTGTTCTCAGGCTTCAAAGACTTTTGCACTTCTCAGAGGAGCTCCATTCTCTATTATTATACCTCAAGAACAAAGAGTATATAGTCTGAAAAATGCAATATTGGTGGATAGAATTTTTGAGAAGAGTTAAATTAAGGCAAGACTCGCTCTTATTTATCTTATCCCATTACCTTTTCTTGTGTTCCTTCAGTATTTTAATAGCACTGTCAACTAATTGCATTAATCATTCATTCTCTGTTGAAGTTTCCTACAGAATTAGAAGCATCTGACCAAAGAAGTAATCATCTTAGGTTTAAGTATGACCAGGTAGTGAGTAAACAAAATTTAATCTTGCTTATGATGAACTAATTATATATTACCTATTTGGAAGGAATAAATGATGTCTTCCATTTATCCTGCAAGTAGCACAAGATGCTCAGTCTTCAGTTCTAGAAAAGTACTACGTTTACATCTAATTGAGTCTGCTGCCATCAGGAAACTGCAGCTTTCCACTGTCCTGTGGGATTATGTACCTCTTCTTGCTGTGGAGGAAGATGAAGACCAGGGACTGCCTGCCTGGCTGTGCTGTGGCCACCGAGCCCTGGCAAAGGTCTCCAGCCATTCTGGGTAGGCAGCAGTGGCTCAGTGTCTGTAATCAGGCAAGCCTCAGTAACACTATTAGCAAAATGAGGGCAAAAAAGGTTAATTAAAATGCCTACTTTTCTAAGAAAAGTAGCTTGACATAAAAGCTAAAGTGTTTCTTTATCTTGATAGTTGCCAGCAGAGGGAAACAACAGCAATTCAAGGGTCATACAGAGCTGCCTCAATCTATTCAAGTGCTTGGCTCCTGATTACACTGTGGTGAAATCCTGATCCAGTCTTTAAATATAAATCCTTGCTTTTATATACAGCAAAAGATATGATATATACACCAATATATATATTGCCCTACAGTGGTATTTTTGGAGTATTATATTCTGACTCAAATATTTAGGAATGTTATAGGGCAAGCATTGCTCTGCCTTAGGTGTTGGTAGAGGGTGCACATGGATCAGTCACAGCAGCTCTGACTTCAACTAACATTCAGTGTGTGTCTCAGTAGAGATATTTGGAGTGGAAGAATTTGTTCAGTCTGAGTTGAAAGAGAGTTTTCTAGCTTCTGTATTAGTGTCTTTAATAAAAGAGACATTGAGACATTACGGTTTGACCTAAAGAAAGAAAAGATACAGGTGCTGCTGATTAATCTCACTGTCATAAAGGGGTTGTTCTGCTAACAAAGAAAAGGGCATGATGTTCCCCTGCAATATAATGTCCTTTCTAGCCTTCAGAGTGAAATAGCTCCATACAAAAATCAGAAATGGTGTGGTTTACTCATATCCCTTCAGTATTGATGTTTCTCAAAGGGAAAGCAGAGGATGATAACAGGGAATGTTGTCGGATAAACAGCCTGGTTAACGGCCTGTGGTATTGCACTCTTTGTGGTTATCACCAAATTGCAAAAAGCAGTATCTAATCTTGACTGAGAAAACAAGAAAGCCAGAGAAAAAAGTGTGTTGTTTTCTGCAATGAAACAATTTCAGTCACCCTTGGAGGCTCAAAAGTTACCATTTCCTTGCATTGCTACACATATTTGTCAATTGCCTCCAATATACTGAGGCGGGCAATGTTATCAGGCTAAGAACTTTGACAACTGACTTGGAGCATTAGTAGGACGAATAAAGTTGCACTTCACTTTGTCATCGTATATTGTCTTGCATTCTCATATAAACCACCCAAAATTAACTATTTATCTAGTCTAATGATGAAACTATGCTGAGTTAATACTCAGTGGATACAAATAAGTGCACTTACGAAGCAAAGTTACATATACAAATGCTTCATTCCACAATATTCCTCACATGTACAAGTTGTTCATTTTCTGTTATACTGATTTTTGGAATCAGAAATTCTTAGATATGTTGGCTTATAAATTAAACATTTTTCACTTTGCCTGCTCTTATTTGTTATCTTCTCTCTCTATGTGGATGTTCTACAGATTCGAACAGATATGGGAGAAGATTTATTTTATGGGTGAGCACATAAACTGTAGTTGTACCCAAATGTGTTGCTCCTTCCTGCATTAGCATTTTTTACATTAAGAAGATACAGTTTCCTTTAAATGTAATCTACTACTTGGTTCAAGTACATCATTTGACAAATGCAAACAGAGGAATTTGTGAATGTATTTTCCAAATTGAAGAGATTTTTAGCAAGGGCACCTGAGTTTGTCTTTCAGAGACCCTGTGTGGTGCAGACTACATGGGATCAATCCCAATGCCTCGCCTGTGCCTATTCTGGCACTCTTTCTACTGATTCATTTTCCATGCTTGTTTAGCCTGAAGCTTCCCATGGGAGGAGCCTGCTGGCTGTACTCCTGCAGAGATAGTGACTATCATGGTTATCATTTAAGAATTAATTGTTTGTGACATACACAGATTAAATAAATAGGACTGCATAGCTCTTGAGTGTTGAACTGGTTATAATTCCCAGAATGAAAAATGGAGGCTGATTTCTTCTCTTAGAAACTGCACAGGATGGATGCAGTAAGTTTTCTTTAATGACACATCAGAATTCATCATCGCTCTGTGTATGGCTGCTCGTGCAGGCAGTGGCTGAAGGCTTTTACAAGATAGGCAGTAATTCCATATTTAGTCCTCAGAGCCACTTCAAATAAGGTGATTTAAAAGCCATGTGCTAATATTGATGTTAAACTATCCTCATGGAGCACAAATTGTCACTGTTCTTCCCTCTTTAAATATTTTAAAGGGTATTGTTCCTCTTTATCTTAGGGAGAAATGAAAGGCAAATTGTCAGTAAACACTAACCAGAATAAGAAGCCGTAGGATGCACTGTCATACATATAAGAAGTTCTATGAATCAAGCTTTACTGAACTGCTCAGGACAGCACCAACATTCACAGAAGTGCTGTGTTAAATACTGCAACCCCTGGCTCTCACTCTCCTTCTGCCAGTCCTGGCTCAAGTAGTTCTCCAGCCTCAGTTCCAAAGGTGGGATGCTGGGACAGTTACCACTGATCCTTCCAAACCACTCTGCTCAATAAGGGAAGGCAGATTAAGATGTGTGGAAAAACCAGCTCAGTATTCAAAAGCCTTTCTCATCCATATGCCAGTAAGTGGGAATTGTTTTCATGTGGAGCAGCTGGGGAATAATTCTTAGGGTGGGAAAACCAGTCTCAAGTTTTCAGCTCCTTTTGTAAATGCAGTGTTAGGCTGCAGAGCCTTCTGCTGCTGGGTTTGGCAGCCGGGAGGGAGGACTGTGCTCTCATCAGCAGTGATTCTGATGATTTTTTTTCTTGCATTTAAACAACTTTATCTCATCCTTCCAGTTTTTGGGAGGCAGTTGGGCAGCAACTTTCTGTTCAAGCTCATTTCTTTAGTAGTTATCCTAAGTGCTATAAAACTCTACAATTCTTATGAAATATATTAATTGTTAATTATGTTAGAGATAAATTGTGCTTCATGGAAACTAATCATAGTATCAGAGAATACTAAAGTAACTACTGAACATGTCTATTTTGTTAGACCACTGTATCTTGGGATGGAGATAAACTTCTTTGTGTACAGAATGGAGAAAAAGAAGGCCGTGGTTGGACCCAGTGGATTGAAGGAGATGAAATGCACCTGGTAAGATCATGTAAGAGGTTTTAAATGCCACTCTATTAAAATGGTTAGATGTAATACAGCAGAGGATGTTCTGTTGGTTTGGCTTACTTGGCCATTATTATATATTGGTGCAGCATTTGACTTGTTTCTAAAGCAACAGTTTCATCTGGAGCCCCTACACTGTTGTGTCCCTTAGAAAACCTGGTGGTGCCAGAGCACTGCTCTGTCTGTGCAGACATGCCAGGCTGGAATGTTCACTCTGAGGAAGGCATTTAACACACTGTCCCTCACACAGTCTGGGAATACACAGTATGGGAGCTGCTGAAATTACTCACCCAGCAATGAGGGGAAAATGCCCCATTGTTCTTTTAAAAGCATTACAGGCCCCACTGCATTATAGCCTAGACAACTGAAAAAGCAATTAAGTTTTTGAAATGCATGTTCTTTCAGATCGTCATTTTTATCTTTCTAAATGAACAGGACCTGAAAGAAAATGCTTGTTCTTTTATCCTGTAACTCTTTATAGCATCCTCACTCATCAGTGTGGGTAAAAGGCAGCCTTCCTGCTGAGATAATAAAATCCAGCCTCCATCTCTGTTCCCTGCTCAGGACTATTAGCATTCAGCAGCCTAAATGGATGACCTCAAACTATTCAAATCAGAAGCAGAGTTATGAAATCTTTGCAAAAGTACCCCAAGCCCCTTATTACTAAACACACTTTTCAGGAAGCCTCAGAAACCAGTTCAGGAAAGGAGTGTATGTGACATCTTACCACCTGGACAAGGTACTTGGTCTTGTGCAGGGAGAAAGTTCCCATGTAAGTGATCGCTTTGTAGCTGAGGTCACAGGCTCACCCAAAGCAGGGGATGAAGCAATAACAGGGACACTCCAGAGTCTCCCATGCACACAGTGTGCCTCTGCTACGCATATTACAGTGTCCCCACAGTACCCCCCAGCTTCACAACAGCTGCTGCCGTGGCACTGGGCATCAGCCCCTTCAGATCTCTGCTGGCAAAGGGGTTGCAGTTCCCCATGACAATGCCTGGCCTAGGGAGTTCCACTTACACCTTGCTGCACTCACCTGAGACACAGATGCACACGGATGGAACAGTAGCACTACTGCTCTTGGATTTCCCTGTTCTGGCATCCTGGTTTCTGTCCCTTGCCAGCTCTGCAGTCATTATCTCTTCCCAACACCTGTTTCTTTAGTCCTGATTTCTGCTGTTCTTGCTCTGATTCCTGTTCTAGCCACCCAATTGTCCATGGACTTCCAGCCCAAACCTCTTTCTGTACTTCTTCCTGTCAAGAGGTTGATTTTAGAAGTCAGAAATTCAGGTTCGTTTTCTCAAATATATGTGTCTAGTGCCACTTTAGGCACCCCAAGGTAATCTGACTCATCTGAGGCTCCTTCCAGAAGGCTGGGAAGGGCTCTGGGTCACACTTGCCAGCTCACGCAGACATCCATGCACTCTTGCACAATTTATCACCATCTGTCTCGGAACTCAGTACAAAATTACTTCATACAAAAAGTATTTTAGAGTCCACTCCCCAATATCTCAATTTTATCACTTTTTATACTTCATGAACTTCAAAAGACATCTTCTTTACTTCTCTGAATCCTTGTTAATGTAACTCTCTCCATTAAACATACAGTAACGAGTCCCATTTAGTATCTTACTTTTGACCAGCTAAGATTACTAGGGCCTGTACTTTTGAGAGTGCTTTGATACAATGAGCAGTTACCTCCAAAAAATTGATACTTCCATAGCTTTATGATCCTGTTGAACTTTACACAATGAGCCAAGTGTTAATTCTTTCCACAGTTATGTGAGAGTAGTATCACATCCTTTAGTAGTTTATTGCGTCCTATTTTCTTCATTTCATTCTGTGGTCTGCACTTGGTAGTTCTTTCCCCTCCTTAGATTTTATTTTATGTGAGTGACTTATTTGACCATTCTCAATTTCCTTTTGAGTTTTACTGCCCTTTTCTATTGTACTGATTGCTTCTGCTCTGTAGGTTTCTGTCACTGTCAGCAGATCTCTTAGCCCTTATTTCATGCTCCCTCTTCTGGGTTATCTATAGAGTAGTGAACAAAACAGGCCCTAACTGGAATCACTGCACTGGTCTGCTTGTTTCACCAGTTCCTCATGAAGCACTTTCTCTTATTGGGGTCCAGCAATGTATGTCAATAAGGTCATTGAATTAATGTAAGGCTTTTCATTGCCATTTTTTCAAAGTTCCCTATAAGAAATGTGCATACCTTCCTCAGAATATTCCAACAGCTTTATTAGAAGTACATCCCTTCTGCTGGGTCATAATAACCTTTGTGTCACTTCAGAGCTTCCACCCTATTTTTCTTCCACCTAAACCATCTGACCCATGCACACATCCCACATGGACACATCCCACATGAACACATCCCAGATAGACACATTTCTGAGCACTTCTCAGGTTGAACTTACACAGTTGCAGTAATGCAGAAGGGCAAGCAGGTAAACAGCAGCAGGGCTCACAGATGAGAGCCCAGGGTGTTGAACATCACTGCACCTGCCCAGTTCACAGGAATCCAGTGAGGGGCAAGTGGGGATTTTTGGGAAGCTCTTGGAACACAAAGGACGAGCAGACAGCATTAGGCATCCAGGGTGCTGAGATTCAGTCAGAGCTCACTGCTGTGCTGCTTTAGAGACCTGGATCAGTTCTTCTGTACACAGATACCTGTGCTCTTGCAGCCACCCTGTGTTTCTGATTTTGACTAGAAATGTCCATTTCAAAGACATAAGCAGTTGTATACAGTGCAAATAGAGAATAATGCACAATATTCCATCCTTTAAGATCTGAGATCCCAAAATAACTTGTCTTACAGAAAACAAACCCAAACCAGATGGTTTCTTTTAGGATGAAAAATAGTCTAAAATATGTAGAAGCCTCCCAATCTAATTTAATAGAAAATCATAGATTCAAATTATGGTGGAAATACACACAAATCTGTAATGTAGGTGTTCTAAGGAAAAGCTGTATTTTATAATGATTTTCTCTCCCTAGGAAATAAGAGTGTGTGGAGTCACGTGTAAGCAGGTCTTTAAGAAGGTACAGTGAGCTACTGCTGGTACAGAAGAGGAGTAAAATTTACAGACTCACCACCAGTCTCCAAATGCTAGTACTGAACATCATCAGTGACAAGAGCAAACACAAAAATTAAGATCACATTAGAACTGGATAGTTAGAATAAATATTTTTAAGACATAATTTTGAAAAAAAAAAAAAACTGCAAATAAATGTATTTTTAGAAATGCCAATAAAGATACTGAACTCTATAAATGTGTGCATACCATAATTCTTGACTACATCAAATTAGGGCTGTTAGGTGTAAAATAAGCGGCTGAAGTTAAGGCCTTGTGAGCTAATTTTTTACTCCCAGTAGAGATCACCCTTCCATAGCCTTGCCAAAGGGCCTCCAGGTGGTCTTGTTTTCAACAGCTGACCTGTAGCTGTGGGGAAGCAACTGAGAGCTGGAGGATGAGCTTGCACTTAAATCCTGTGTTCACTGAAGCCACTGAGCATTTGACCATTAGCTCCAATGGAGCAATCCTCCACTGGAAGTGTTCCACCAAAAATAAAAACCTGATTTCTCAAAACGAGTAAAGTTATGGATCAGTAGTCTGGAAAAACAGTACTTGCAGAAGCATGGCTAAGGGACAGTTCTTTTCTAAATGCTTTAGCAAATATCTCCCCATGCTTTTATTTTTCTTTTTATTGTGGAGAAGCTGAGAGTCAGATCCCTGCTAGAAACTGTATACAACTGTAAACACCCCACACTGGCATTGCTTTGTACAGTATCATTTGCAGAGGTTTTTATGACCCCTCACAGCCCTCCTGTGTTGACTGAGCACGTAGCAAAGCTTTGGCTGAGCAGTTTCCACCACTGATTTAAACTTTATTTGGAGGAATAATTTGCAAACCATACTGTTGTATTTTCAACCCATCAATGCACTGGACGTACAATGAGCACCACCACTTCACATCACGTTCAAAAAGAAACAAGGACCTGGGGTGCCTGGTTGGATCAGACCTATAGCAAGTATCAGGATTCCAAGTGTCTCCTAGAACAGCTGCTACTAGCCATTTTCAGGGAATCACTCAGCAGGGAAGTTGCTGTAGCAGACTCTGAGGTGTTTTTAAAGTGTTCTGAGGTGTTCTGTCCTTCCCCACTTGGCTGCAACTCCTGTGCATAGCATTGCGTTTGCCTTCCCTGGGGACCCAGTGCTGCTTGAGAGATTTTAGACATGTAAATGGGAACAAATGCCACCATTCTCTGCTAACAAGAGACCATTATTAATCCTGTTTAGAAAAGTTAGGAGCCTGATGTAACATCAAGAAAGGATGTTCAGAAGCAGCAATTGTAAACTCTAAAGTCGGCACAGCAGAGATGATAAACTTTCTGAACAATGGTATTTTGGTAGTACTGTATGTGCGGTGAGTGTAGCACAAGGTGTGCATAGTGGACATCTAATTCAATTTTCTAAAGCTATGGGGTTGGCTTTCCTTCAAAAAGTCACAGGAGATATTGACCATGAAGGTTTAAGCATCCCCACATAATAAACAGGTGAAAAATACTCCCTCTCCATGTAAATTCCTGTATTACCATTGCAACAGCTGTGGCTCATGCTACTTAGAATTACAGACATGTAATGCAATTGTTTACTTTGGGTTACCCTGTAATATTTTTTTTCTTGGCAATGTTGATGCCTCAGAAAGTCTCTGGGAATTATACCTGAGCCGAGTCAAGCAGACACATGCAGAAGCTGCTTTTCTGTCATGGAAAAGCATGTTATCTACCCAGCTGTGTTTGCATAGCTAAAAGGATGTCCTTCCTGACTGCCATACAGACCAGCAGCTAATGGTGACTAAGTTTTCTTGTATTGAAGTGGGACAGGTTAGAACTGGTTACAGTTAAGTAAGACAAAAAGGTTGCAGGAGAGGGAAAAGGATCTCAGGTGGATCTTGGGTGGACCTGTCAATCTTGGGTTAAATACCGCTCTGCTTAAGTGAAACTGAAATAGTTGTCTACTTAAAACACTGCAACACAAGACTGGGGATGGCCCAGTTGCCAAATTTCAGTGTATCTGTCACTTGTTTTTCTTCAAAGATTATTGGACGCAGAAACTTCTTTCCTTCAAGTTTCTAATTGTGGATTTCATAGTCATGGACATGCTCCAGATACCTCTCCACTATTCAGCTTCAAGGAAAGCAAGAGAACAGTGGAAAATAAGTAACCATGTAATAAAGTGATGGTTCACACCACTATCCAAAGTTAAACTTTGCGTAATTCTTTTAGTGCTCAGCAGTGACTAAGACCTTTTTTGAAATGTAGTTTTCTTACAATAGAACTTGACAGTTCATAACCCTTAATTCACCAGCTGTCTTCTAATTTTTGCCTGCAGCTCTCTGCAGTCTCATGTAGCATTCACAAGCTCTTTTTGCAGAAGGTTGTAAGTAGATCAATTAACATCTAGCTAAGTAAATCCAATTGTTAAAAGCTATTATTATTGTAATCAGACAGCTTTTCCCCTTTGGGTCATTTGGTACAAGGGCACATTTAGCACTGTACTAATAACTAATGGCTTATCAACCAGAAGCAACATAACCTGCTTCTAATTATGGGGAAGAGACCAGCTCACAGAGTACTTCCACAGCTCATGGACAGAAAATACAGAAACTTCAAGAATATTTCACTTTGAATACATTTGCTTCAAATCATCCCAATTGCTTGTCATCCTAATTGTAACCTCTTATCTCTCCTGCAGCAACCCTTTCAATTTGAAGAGGAAATTATGTTCATTCATTGCTTCCACGATGCTGCTTTCCAGCTGATGTGTATACAATTAACCATGCTGCTTCCATTAACCTTTAACAACCTGTTACCATAAAAATGTAGTTTAAAACTTTCTGCATAAAATAGGTGTTTGCTGAATGTAGAACATTCAACAAACATCACCCTCCCTGATTACTTTCATAACTGCTTGGTAGCCAAGACCTTCACAGTTAAATCATAGCTAGATTTGCTTACTACTCAGACTTCATATTGAGTTCCTTGATCTTCCACAGGATTTCAGCTTTGGTTTGCCAATACCAAATCTGTATTTTTGCACCATTGCATTACTTCCAGACACTGGACATTTTTCATTTTGTAGGGAAAGACCAGTGCCTACTGCAGCAGTGTGAATGGAAAGGCAGAAAGGTGCATTGCACCATTTCTGAAAGTCCAATTCAGTTCTGATTTTATTCTCAAAAACTCTGGGTGAGAAAAACTGAAGAGTAAAGGCCAATGTGTCCCATAAGCCTGATTGTTCTATTTCAGTTCCCTGACTGTTCTACTTCAGTTCCCTCAGTCTGGGATTTCTGTGCACTTTCTACATGGGTATGATCTTCTGAGGATAGTTGGGGAACTCACTGCTACATTTTATAGTTCTGTGGCTTTTCAGTGAAGGACACACAGAAAGAATATACACTTTCTGTCTCTACAGCTCAAGAAGGCATGTTGCGTGTGTGAAGTTTCAGCTTTACAGGAGAAGTAGAGATAACAATGTTTTTAGCAATCATGGTGCAAAAGAACAAAATTTGGAGCCTGAATGTTCAGGATGGCCAAACTTGCTGTGAAAACAGAAACAGCAACATGTGATCAGCCATGAGCAGCCTGCTTATCTTTGCTGAAGATGCAGAGAATTAAACAAAGGGTTAACTCAGGTTGTGTGCTTAGGATACACGATGATTAAGAAATGAGGCCTTCACAGAACAGAACATGAAAGGAGTTTCAGAAGGATTTGAAAAGCATGACATATATACGAATGCAAAGGATCAAAGACAGAATTAACACAGAATCATTGAATGGTGTGAGTTGGAAGGGACCTTAAAAACCATCAGTTCCAACCCCCCTGCCATGGGCAGGGACACCTCCCACTAGACCAGGGTGCTCAGAGCCCCAGCCAGTTGAAACTTTTTGTAGTGGCATGTAAAGAAAACAGGATGGTCTTTTAAGAGTAGGAGAAGAGGGAAGGGTGAGAAAGAAGAAATATTAGCAACACTAACATTTTTAATAAATTGGTTAGGGTGATAGAATAATCTGACAGATTATATTTTCATTTGGAAACCCTTTTTTTTTGTTTTATATGAAGAATTCAAAACATGCATATTAGTTTTAGTGGGGCAAATAAATGTATAACCATTTATCTCACTATTGGAAGACTGGATATTTGATATGAGTGCAAATCTAATCTAATGTATACAAAATACACGTGTGTCCAAGTACTGTTAATTTTTTGTTTCTGTATTCTAAAAATCCAGTATTTTTTAATTGATACCAAAATATTTTACCAGCAGAAAAGAACACAAACTAAGCAAGATTCCATTACCTAAACAGCTATTTTAATATCAGTTAGTGTTATTAAATTACTGGTATTAATGAATCTCTTGAAATACCTTTAATGTTGCCAGAGTGTTTCGTGAGGAGCTGGACTCTGCAGTGCCACCACCCTTGGTGATTTCCATAAAATTGGACTGACATTACACCTCAGTGTTCCCCCAGACCTCACTGAGCTGTTGCTGAAGCCAGAATATGTTGTCTTTGTATTTAAAAGCCTTCACCATATTTTTTTTCCATTAAATTGTACAATGACTTAGAGGATGAATGTAAACAAAACAGCCTCTGTCCCTTGTTGAGAAAACACCTTTTTGTTTGCTTGAACCTACTATTTGCTATTATAATGTAATTTCACCTAATTCTTGTAATGCAAGAGATACCAAACAGCCATTCCTTGTCTTGTCCATGTCACTCAGATTTTCTTTGTATAAACTTGACTGTTTTCATTTCTAGAAGCTTTTGTTTAGAACATCAGAATATCTGTTCTCATTTCAATTCACCCCACTGAACTACTGCATGAAAACACATGGACTAAGAGCAGCTTTTACAATCTAGGCCATGTTGGGGTTGCATTCTTCATTTATGCAACAGTCCAACTTTGAAAGATGGAAAAGAGATGCTTAGTGTGATCTGTGTAACAGTTTGATTGTAAAACAAGCATGAGGGGACTGAATGGCAAATACCTTAAAAGAAGGAGGTGTATTGGATTCCTGAAGAGTCTCCCGTGGGACTGAGAGTAATGTTCTTGGCATGGCATGAATGATGTGCTCCACTAGATACATCCACTTTTCACCAATCATTTGGTTGACTCTGTTATATGAAACTGAAGTTGACAGTAAAAAGCAACAGTCCTCCATTACAACATTAATAAAACTTCCTAGTATGTATCATATTGTATTATATTCTTTTTTGGCCAGCCTCCTCTGTAATCACAGAACATATTCACAGCTGTGCATCCTTTTATCCTCTATTAGTAATACATTTGTCTTGGAATACTATCTATGTGGTACAGCTATTGCTATTTTCAGTAGGTTTTTTTAACCTCAAAGCAAATATTTATTTGAATCATTTACTCTTGCCTTGAAAAAGTGCCCAAAAGTAGAGTCACATCAGTGCTGTGTGCTTTATTACCAGGGCCAGAACTTTCTCTGTATTAATAGCTAATTATGAGTATCCACACTGAACACTTACTCAGAATGGCACATGGTTCTTCACCAAGCCCTTCAATAGGACAACCTGACAAGTTTCTGCACCCTGGAGGCAAAATAAAAGTCCCTCTTTCAATGGCAACATTCTTAATAAAGGAGTGGAGAAAAGAAGGATAGAAAGTGTTTTGTGGTTATTGACTCTACAGTTATTTACATAACAAGAGACCATTTGACTCATGGTACACCACTACTCCAATGCTGAGCAAATGAAAAGGTCAATACTGTGACAGGAGCATTTCAAAGATGAAGTATTTTATTGAAATGTTTAGCTGTTTGACAGTTAAAGATTGGAGCAGAACCATGAGCAGTTATTTATTTATGGGTCCATGAGCACATGGAGCAGCTAACATTTAGAACTGGTTTGTGACTGTGCAGAAACATAGAGAGCATTATTGTCATCAGTGCACTGCAAAGATGTGCAGTGCTTAGGAAAGATTTGTCAGTATTGTGGACTCCCTTTCAAAGTTTTCTTGTAACTGTTTGGCTGGCCCTTCTTTCCCCTCCCCTTTTCAGCTACACAAAGCAACTGTACAAACGTGCAGAGTTTGTACATGAGAAGAGGTGAAGAGTGAATGCAAAATTGTACTGAGACTGGAAGTTACACTTAAACTGGGAAGTTCCTCTCTCTCCTGATGTTCCCACCAATTTTTTCTCCAGTGGGAGTCAGTGGATTTACTGAAAAAGGAGGTGTTTATTATAATGCAATGCAGTTGCCATTATAACTTGGTGGGGCTTAGAACCAAAGCATATGCTGATAGCTCACTGAAATTTAACCTTCAATCAAGGGCAAGAAGACTCACAGTAGTTCCCTGCTCCCCTACTCTGACTCTAAATCAGCATGATTCAATTTATATTTTCTTATCAATATCTGGCGCTTATTATCCATAACCATTACAATTTCCAACACATCTCCAGCTGGGCATGTTCAGAGCATGCAGAAGTTAACACAACTCAGCAGTCCTTGTGTGAAATGACTATGTGACCTTTCACTCATCCTGTCAAGAAACATGCTGCCATTGTTGATGCTGACATTTCCAAGTTTATTTTTGTAGAGGAAAAGGAGAGAAAGTTGCCATTTTATATATATATTACAGCAACACAGCAAAGAACTTACTCAAACACAGCACCAAGCAGCTCCTCCAAAGACTCACTTTTAGGTAAAACACTGTAATGCAGTCAGTCCTCTCCATTGTACCACTGATGCCAGTGTTCATCAGAGACATTTCATCACTCAGGACAATCCTTAAGGGCAACATATGGTCTAAACCAGCACTAGTTGGAGAGCTAGTCATCATCACTCCTTTATTCCAGGACATATGTTCCATTATTTCAGCTATAAACACAGATACTGTCTCAGTTGCTCAGAGCTGCTCACAGATTACTCTGAAAGAATTGCTTCAGTTTTAGACCTATTACACCTAAAACACAGCCAAAAACACAGAACAGACTCCCACAACACTCTGCAGCAGTAACAACCATACCAACTACAACCAATCTCAGACACGGGGGTTGACTGAGGAGCCAGACAAACAAGAGATGCAAACTAGATTTCACACTGTCCTAAATGATGCAGAAACAGATGATTCATTCCCTATCAAGCAAAACAGAAAATAAGAAGAACATTAGAGTTCCATTGCAAAATAGTCTGTGAAGAGGCTGGTTCCACCTCCCTAAGGACAAAAAAAACCAAAAACAATTTCCATTAGAAACTTTCCTTGTCATCTTTTGTACAACTGAACACAAACAGAAACAGAATTATTTCAGATAATTTTTTTCCACATATGCACAACCCTTTCTAATGTATTTTTCTCACACAGCAATTCCACACTGTAAACATTAGAAGTATCACATTACACACAATTCCATTTCTGTTTCCAACTCCCATCATGGTGGCATCTATTTTTGACCACATTTATAAAAGTGTTTTGGGAACCAAAGAAACAGGGAGGCACTCAAACTGCTGAAGTCAGCCCACAACCCGTTGCTTAACTGTTAGTTAAAATTAACAGGTGACAAGTTTGCTTGAACATCACATGGGTTTTTTTAGGAGAGCCTTCTTCTCTCTTGAGGTACAAAAATGCTTTGAAAAGCTGGCCCAATATCCTGCAGCACTTCCCACTCCAGCTTGTGTAACTTCAGGAGCATCTTGCTGCCTTCTCTGTCACATATTCCCCTGAAGTGGCTGGTTTTAGGTACTCATCAGACACTAAAACTTTGAAAAAGGAATGCCTAAATCTTAGTGTAGTGGAGGCAAATGTTGAGGAAATCCCCAGAATAATAACACTGTTTTCTTTAAAATCCTCCCTGAACAATGAAAACAAAATGCCCACAACAGCAAAACCATCAATAGCAAAATAAGTAGAGCTTTCAATTACAGAGCTGCCCAAAGGTTCCCACAGTTCATCCCTGGGGCATAAAACCTCCAGCCACTGGCTCATGTGCCTGAATACAGGATGGCACACTGCTTACCTTGACTGGTAAATTCTCCTCCTAAACATGTCTGCATGAGCCAAGAGAGAACAATAAATGGAACAGGTGGCAACAGAAAAGGGCTCTTTTAATAGGAGATAGTTCTTTGTGAAGTAAAGGTCTTCCTGGAACTGCTACAACTCTTTTTGAAGTTCATTTTGTTTGGTTGTAAAACATGTGCATCCCATCAGACAAAAAATTTGTTGATGAAACAGTTTGGGCAAAGCAAGAAGATTTTCTTTTCTTCATACTTCTTTTCTTTCTGGTGCAAGTGCTCCTTATTTTTAGATAATTCGGTTTTGCAAATCTGTACCATGAGTCCTTTGGTGTCTATTTGCTGATAATTTATCTTTTCACAATGAAAGTATTTTTGGAAATAGCACTTTTAAATTTTTTTTTCCTGAAAAGGTAGCAAAACTACCTGCAATTTCACCAAGGGTTTCAAAGGTAGGTATGTCCATGTTTAAGATTAACACAGGTATGTTTTCTTGTTGTAATTAAACATCTAAATTTAATTTACTGTCTGCATTGCACGTGTGCTTGTATGGGATTCTGCCAAGTACTGAGATCTCTACCTTGACATGAAAACTATTAAGACAAAATGCTATGCACTGACAGAAAGCAAAAAGTTTTTTCTGTGCTGGCCAGATAAAAGGCAGGTTACTCATCACCTACATAGTCAGACATAGAGGAAAAAGACACGATTGAGGGGAAGCGAAACAGTTTGGGGCTGCTTTCTATAAATCCAGACTTTCAAAGCATCCAACTAGAGACTCAGTCTAATGAGTGTGTGTTTAACAGACACCATATAAATGTTATAATAATGATCTGATGTCTTCTTTGGAACTTCAGCTATGTCCCATTGCCACGCAGTAACACAACCTTTACTCACGAGTGAAGGGTATGTTGCTGAGCAGAGATAGCAAATCAGCCTTCAAAGGCCATGAGCACATTCCAAGAAATGGCAGGACAAGGCAATTTCACAACTGGCTGTTAACAGGGCTCCCAGACCTTCCAAGCACACTGTACTTTGTCACTGTTGTAACATGGTGCTGTTTGAATTCTTGGGACTAGTGGCTGAAGATGTAGCTTAATAGTCACAAATAGGAAAAGGCATCATTTTTTCCCTCTCTCATGCTGAATAGTGTTCTAACAGACATTTTTCCTACCTTGAAATGCCTGTTAGTTGCAATCTCTTTGTAACAGAGCTAATTCAGGCAGCAGTCCTCTCCCCCAAAGGCTCATCTTTCAGCTGGGAAGCAATGGAGCACAATACTCTGGTAACCAAGGCACTTTCTTTTCCCTGACAGGGTTGCCTTTTACTAGCAACAAAGGCAATGATAAACATCATTCTAAGAGATATATAGCTTACTGCAGCAACTTCTGTTTATGTTTGGCAAGTTAGGACAAACTGCCCAGTTATCTCTATTTTTACAAGTAACACTTTTCATTTCAGCACACGGCTCCGTTTTCCCACTGTCAGGAAGGGAGACTCCTCGTAAGAAGACACTTCGTGATGGTACTGGAGAAATACTTCCCAGCTCAAACTCTTTTTTCATGGCTGCTGTCGCAGAGGTCAAAGCTGGCACTTCTCTTGCACTGCTTTCACACATCTCACAGTCTGTGTCTACATTCATAAAAAGGAGATACTTGTTTCCACACTGATTTTTTTAATCTGCTNCCTGCCTGCCTGCCTGCCTGCCTGCCTGCCTGCCTTCCTGCCTTCCTGCCTTCCTGCCTGCCTTCCTTCCATCAAATAATTGCCAACTCAGAGCCAGAAATTCATCACAAGGACAGACAGACATCCAAACACCACTGTTACTACAGCAAATTATTTTTCCAGTAAGTTCAAGGATGCATTGGAGAGTTAAACACTGGTTCATTCCTCAAACAGGTGTGGGTAGGATGAATCCTGAGCCTTTCCCACAGCAGTGGTGCTGTTGTGGAGCTGGAGATGCAGCCAGAAAAGAATGACCACACAGCACTGGGAGAGGAGTAAAATCAGATTTACAACACAGAGCACCCCTTAATCAACAGGAAAGAGTGACTTGTGCCTGTGCTCTGCGAGATATGAAACAACATGGGATAATTGCATTCAGTTACCATGAAGACTCTGCCCCTGGGTTACTGAGCTAGTGTGGGGTTTTTTTCTATTTGAAGCAGTAAAAAACTGTTTTGTGACAAAAAGGCATTCAGGAAATAGATACACTCACTCTAGGAATTTTCCCAGGACTAAGGCAACAGTTCTGTAACTGCTCCACACTGGAAGCAGCACAGTGAAAGAACACAGAATATTATCAAGGATTTTCATCCATATGTATGGACCCAATTCACAGTTCTTCTGGGACAGTGGCTTCAGATCCTTCAGGTTATCACAAGAATGGTTTTAATCTTCTTCTAAGAGGCTACAGTGAATTCAAATTTGTGTACTAATTGCAACAATTGATACAACTTTTTCTGTTCATCTGGATTATAGAACTTCAAGGAAAATCTTTCCATCATTGAATTAAACCACTTATAAGATATGTGAAAACTTGAGGTGTAAGATATTTGTAAGTATCTCTATAAAGTGTCCTTCAGATGAGGTAAAAAGGGCTTTTTCTGTTTGACAAAATTGATTCTTTAAAATATTCTTCCAATGGATGAGACCCTGCATTAACATGACATTTCAACTTTTATGGTCAGACTAAAGGAGCTAAAGGAGATCCACATTTTCACAGCCAAATTGTGCTTGTCATAGAAGTATCAAAGAAAAAAACCTCAGATAGCATTCTATAGATTCTTTTCATTCAAAGCCCATCCATCAGTATTCCAGTCCATTGTCTGAGTAATGCAACCTTTATCTGACAAAGATAAGAAGTGGCAGTTGCAATTACAAAACTTTGCCACAGAATAAATACAATTAAGTTATAGATTACAGTTACAGATATTAATGTGCAGCTCAGGCAGGGAATTCAGGTCCTGAAAAAAATCTTTGAAGGGAGAATTTAAGCAGCCTTAATGGCAATGACAAAGCATTTAGTCTGGGTTCAGGTTTTCCATCCACACTGAAGTTAGCCCAGGAGGAAGCATGATTTTAGGGGATAACATAAAGGGTTATACTCACTAACTTGCCCTCCCTCGAGGCTTCTTTCATGACCTCAGCCAGACCATGTCACTCCCCAAGTTTTTCTGATTTCACAAAGGCTAATGATTTTTGCCTGCTTCCTCAAAGCCCAGGAAAAAGAACATTGAATAAGTGCTCAGGAGAATTAAGGAACAAATAAATTCAGTATTCCCTGTTTCTCTTGAAAACCAAGGTCAGTTTTATCCATTGGCTAATATTTACCTACAGCATAATTTGTCATAATGTAAACCACTCTAATAAAACCAAGCAGGATCCACTGGATGATATTTTTTATATTATCAAACTCAGTATCATGACTACTTGTGGCATTATGAAGTCTCTAAATGCTAAGCCAAAGTCCTTAGTTAAGGAGGAAAAAGTCTTCTAATTAACAAAATGTGTAACATCTGCATCCAAATCCATCAGCAAAATCAGATGGAGTAACACAGGAATGACTGAACATAAACAGACATTGATTAAAAAAAAGTGAGGGGGGGGAGGGGGGGCAAAAATCCAAAGGCTGACAGCCAATTATTTTATCTCTGGGTGATTAAAACCATATTGTTGTGCATTTATGTTTCAGCTGAAGGTAAACACAAATTGTGCTAAGGTGGCATAACTGCAAGCTGTGTGTGCAGTGTGTGCTGTGTGCCCGCCCTCACCCCACTACAGCACTGGCAACCTGAACCTGTCCTTCCCGTGCTGTCAACAAGATGTCACACGTGCTCCTCTGCTGGGACAGGAAGGAAGGAATTCTCCCTTCTCTTGGATGTCAATAAATAGTTTGTTCCTGCAGATTTCTGTTTAGGCGTGACCAGCTAAGAACTGACATCAAATAATAAGTGTTTAGATTTCCAGTCCTTCTCTGGAGGGTCCAGGCCTGAACAAACAAAGCTCCAAGTCAGGACCCAAACTCCAACTGCAAGGCACTGAGTCTGACCCAGCAAGAAAGCTTTTCAGCCAGGGATATCCAAGGGAGTCCAGTGACATTTGATACTGGGGGAGGGCAGACAACAAGGGGGCCGTCAGATCTGCTCTGCTGAGCTCATTTTGCAAAGAACACCTTTCCATTCTGCCCTCTCTTGCTGCTCCTGCGGCTTCTTGCTAAGGTCTCTGCCCAGCAACTGAACCCCCAAGCCATCCCACACGCTGACAAGAAGAGGGTTGCCTCCTTCCAGTGTACTTTCAGTTGTCACCACGTGACTGCTCATGTTTGTGCAGAACAGAGCCCCAAGCCTGGTGAGACAGCACCTCTGACAGCTTCTGCAGAAGCAGCCATCACTGAATACATTTCAAGTGGTTAATTTTCTTAAAAAAATAAAAATAAGCCTAGCGAGTGCATATGTGATAACAAGTTAAAAATAATAATAGGTGTCTGTGACCATGCTTCTTCTGTCTGGATCCTTCAGGAGAACTGAGTTGCTAAGAACAACTTCCACAGCTTGCCATATTTCCATGTATTAAACAACAACCAAATATCCACAGGCAAAAGTCCCAGCTGTCAAGCATGAGGAATGTAGGGGCTGCTCGGGGGAGTACAAGGCATTTTTCTCCTGTGTTATATATGCATATTAGATAATCTAAAAGGAAAATGAAATGAGGCCAGAACAGAGTGGGAAGCATGCTGCCATCTCTCAAAAATTCCATGCCCAAAAGTTTACAGGAAGGAATCCATGTGACTGGTCCTTCTGTGCTTTATGTGGTGTTCCCAACAGTGCTTTACAGCAGAACTTCTCCAAGGAGAACACACCACCAGCTCTTTCAGAGAGCAAGAAGGCTGAGCTTTGTTCAGCTACCGGGATGGAATTTCTCTTCTGGGCAGGTCTCAGACACAGTGAGAGGAACTGGAGGCCAGTGTCAGGAGTAGCACCCGATTCATTCCAGTCACTTTTCAGTCTTGTCAGTCTAGACTCTTTCTATGAGATTATTGTTTTCAAACTGCCACTAATCAATACTGATTCACAGGAAAGAGGCAATGCCATCTTTGTTTTTTCACACACAAATAAAGACTGAAAATGTTACTTAGGCTTTTAGCAAAAGTAATTTGATGTTTCATGATTCACTTTATTTCCAAAGTCTCACTATTCAACCATAAAATTTATGCCTCTGTTGAAACCTGACATAAAAGATATGAGCTCAGCATTTTCATTTTTAACATATATATTGGAAAACTGGGAGAAGACACCATTCCTGGGGTTCAGTACCTGGTATGTATGTCATCCCTGGTGGCGAGAAAAGGATGCTGTGAGCAAGATAGCCATGGCAATTAAGAGAAGACAACCTTATCTTCATTTCCCCAAACATAGACTTGTCCCAGGGAAAGGAAACATTATTTTGCCATTGTGGAAAGTTTGTCTCTATGTATGCAGTACAGAAACAGTAAATACAGAGCACATTGAATAATTTCTAAGATTTCAAATTAATAATTAGTCAAAATTTTAAAGCTGAAATGTGATGAGAGGCAGGTCAGTATAACTAGTAAGGCACAGACCCAAGACTTGCAATTATCCACCAAAGGCTTTAAAAATAATTGTGTGAACAGTATCCAAACTGCATCTTGGCACCAGATGGTTTAGGCAGGTGTTTGACTGTGGTAGAGGTTTTACTGTGTACCAAGATACTGATTTGTAAACTGAAAATTCTCTTTGTGGACCATAACACAACACTCTTTAAAAGCTCATGAAGCATCACAGAACTCTGTCAAGGTGCTATTTCATGTTTTATTAATTCCCTACTTAGCCAGTACTTTGATTAGTTACACTTTGTGTCCGTAAATCTCCTCATTGTACATTTACCTGAAAAGGCTCAAAATGCCATTTTAGTCTAATGGAAAACATGAAAATATACACACTGGGGAAAAAAAATTAAAACAAAATAATAAGGGATGAATATGACCAAAACCTCACAGGGGAAACCTGTACAATTATATGTGTGTGGTGTTAATTGATTATGGTGTTTCATGCAAAGGATGTACTCATCTCATAATTAACTTTCTCTGAATGTGCCTAGCTCTGCATATCCACAGCAACAGGACCCTCTGTGACTTCATTAGTTGTTAATGGACATTAATTGCTGATCATCATACGATACAGTTTCAGCCTCCTCCACATCTCACCAAAATGACTGTTATGTAGGAAGCAAACTACATCAGAACTAAAATCAATGAGCACAGAAAACCTCTTCCCATGAGCTTCAGCAAATGTTCTGATTTTTGGAGGTAATTGTAGACATTCAGTCTGGTTACCTCCTCATAAATCCACCCCTAGGCAATTGGAGCTATAAGGCAAAAAACCGAGTACCTGCTTATGAATTGTACATCATTCCTTCAGTATCCTGAAGGGGAGAATAACTTCCAGTTGGAAAAACAGTGTGATAAGGCAAAGATTATTATGCATGTGCACAAGAGAACTGATGGTGCTTACACAGCTGATTTTGAGTGGTTGTGAGAGGTTGACTTGGGAATGATAACCTTGGTTTTATAGGACCTTTTAGTACATACACACAATGTATAAATAGTAATATGTTTCTTGACATTGATGCAACATGGAGGCTAAGAAAGTACACAAAGATATGTAAAATCAAACCTATTGCATAGCTATTACATTACGTCACTACAGAACTCTGTTTTAGGCCCAAAGATTTTAAATTTTCACTTCCAACACAACAGCTCTCATAGTGTTCCATCTAGAATTTCTTATAGTGGGAACAATAAGGAGATGTGCTCAGCCCTATAAATTGTGTTTGAAATAGGACAAGAGGACACGGCCTTAAGCTGTGCTAGGGGAGGTTTAGATTGGACATTAGGATGAAGTTCTTGACAGAAAGAATGATTGCGCATTGGCAAGGGCTGCCCAGGGAGGCGGTGGAGTCACCATCCCTGGAGGTGTTTAAGGACAGACTGGATGTGGCACTGAGTGCCCTGGTCCAGTTGACAAGGTGGGAATTGATCACAGGTTGGACCCCATGAACTCAGAGGTCTTTTCCAAGCCAGATGGTTCTGTGATTCTGCAAAATGAGATAAATGCTTTAGAAAGCCACTCTCCTGCTTTGTAAAGATGTCAATGCTTACCAAAGCCTGGGGTTAACTGGTCTCTAGAGAAACTCTCCAGCCACAAATGCAGGAACCTTCCTGTGGGCATCCACAGAGGAATCCACCCCACTTCGCCTTCCAGACACTGCGATCCCTTCAGCCTTTGGCTGATGTCTGATTGAAAACCCTCTGACTCTCTCCTGTAGGTGCAGATCAAGATACTTCTACTTATCTTAAATTAGGTCCTTAAGGCATTTTAAGAACTCAACTCCCAGAAACTCTCAAATTTCTTTAGTTTTTGGTGGGTTTTTTGTTTGTTTGTTTGTTTGTTGTTGTTTTTTAATGTCTACATAAATTTTCAGCAATTGTGGCATTCTATATTAAATTTTAACAAAGTGCAGGCATTGAGCAGACATCCAAAGATCAGTAACTATTCAATTTGCTTATTTCTGAGTTTGAATTCTAGATCTTAATACTTTTTCGAGTAATTTTTAAAATAATATTCCTCAAAAAAAAAAAAAGAACAAAGAGGAGGGAAAGAAAGGCAAAGAGTTTAAGGAGTTTTTTACTTCTGATCTTTACAATTACTCTATATATAGAGCCATCTGTAAGTTATCTTGACTGATTAAAGCCACATAATGTAAAACCTTATATTAATTTGCTTTTTGTACTTACTTTAAATTCCAGTAAAGTTTGACTGCACGTTCACATTCTCTACTCAGACACATTCTGAATGTGATTACTTGCACAACTGAAATCTGTGTTTTTCTCCACAACTATGTAATGCCAATGGATGAAAAACATCCTTTTAACACAAACTGCCATGTTTCAGAGCAATTTGAAAATCATTCTTAAGGCAGGTTTGATACTAATTATGATTGATTTTGACTTACTTTACATGTGATAAACCTGCTGTTAAACTGAAACAAAAATATGGAAGTGTAGTTGGTAAAAGTACAGCTATTGGTATACAGATACTTCGAAAATCAAAGGAAAACAAAAATATTTTCAACAGGAATATTCCCTTTTCTGCCCTGTCTTACATTTGTAGCACATTCAAGACTTCCATAAATTTTAAATGGGCATTCTGATGTGACAGCTCTGTAAAACTGCCTCTTCTCAGGGAAAAGCAACACATAGAAAGGAACTGAAAGAGAATTCACCTTGGGAACTTTAACTGGGTTGTACAATTTGCCACTGTATTCAATATATTTCAAAGGTATCCCATAATAGGTTGCAGTTCTTTACAAAGGTCACTGGAAATTCATATCCTCTATGACTACATATTTCTGAAAGTGTTCCTTGTCTGCCAGTTGTTCAAGTGAACTTTGTTAATGAAGGCAAAGTTTCCAGGGTTATCGCTCTGCCCCTTACACTGTATTATCTAGAAACCCATAAAACTTATTAAAAAAGATATGAAAAGCTTTATAAAACATTCTCGTAGCAGATCCTGTTTCCAACCTCACCTCTTGAGCTGAAGTAGGTTTTGAGCTCTTGCCACCATGCCTGCTGATTACAATGGGACGTGGGAAATGGAAAGCAATGAGAATTTTGAAGGCTACATGGTTGCTTTAGGTAAATGAAAAAATATTAACTATATAAAGAGAAAATGCTTCAATTATAAGCAAAATCCTTCTAAAGATTAATGAGATTATTTCTGTAATGTATGTTGTGGCATAAGGGTTTCTGCCAATCATATTTAAAATCAATTAATTGTAATGTACTTAAAATTACAATGATTGAAGTATATAAGCAAGAGAAAACTTGTTGCCAAAGACTTTATTCTTTATTTTGATAAATGAAAAAAACAGATACAGATGGGGAAAAAAAGATCCAAAACAGGCTTTCAGATACAGAAGCTCTTTTTTACTCTTGGTATATTACTGCAAGAGCGAAGCCACAGCCTGGTTAGCTCTGCTAAAGAGGAATAGGATATTCTATATCACTGAAGCAACAATAATGCTAATACTTAATTAGTGCTTTGAACTAATAAAATTCTATGTTACATAGATGAAAAATTTGTTGCTTTAACTGATTTTGTACTGGTTTTACTCCCAGCAAAGAATCTTAACCTTGATTGATTTATCTGTTCAGACTGAAAGAGAAATACACATAAATGCTTAAAAATAATCTCTCATCACTATTCACCAACAATTGAAAATAGTTATAATTTCCTCAAAGCTTCAACTTTTTCAAGAGAAAAAGGCAGGTTTCCCTATTTGTAGTTATTAGACTTTGCCTTTATGGAAAAAAAGGTAAATAACTTCAGAGACACCTGTAAATAATACACACACACACCTGTGAGTTGCAAAACATTTTTTAAAAAATATAGCTGATATTTTAAGTTTGAAAGTGCTCCAACTAAAAGCCCACTGGGGTTTTAGGTTTTTGTTAAAATTCATCCATCCTTTAATGAATGTATACACATTTCTATACTTTAATTAAAGAATAGTTTTGCCCTTTAAGTCATGAACTTTGATTTTATCATAAACATATTAAAAAGTATTTTAATTTCCTATAATAGAACAATATATCATTTTTATTGCTTGTATTGTTCAAAATGCAGTTATGAAAACCATGCTTTAATAAAACCTCCCCTAATTTTCTCCAGGAGCTACAAGACTAATATATTAGTCAGAAATAGCATTTCTTTAGAGGTCTAGACATTTTTTTCCCCCTCAGAGAGAACTAAATTTTTTGTTGTCTGGCTATAAATCAGACCCAGAGATACCTTTAATCCACCACATCAGATAAAATATACCCAAGAAGTCTTGACTATAAATACTGAACATTATTCCCCATGTTAAAAAGTCACTTTTTTCCCAAGCCAATCCTCTTACTCAACTCGATTAGTACTTCACAAGTAGTATAATGAATCTCCCAAAAGAGAAAGGGCTCCTTTGGAACGTGGCATTGCTGAGTTGACAATGATTAACTCCCACTCAGGATGGCTGGCAAACCAAACCCGTTTTTCAATCCCTCGCAGCAGCATGTGAGATTATTTCATTTGCATACAGCACCATAATAAGATTCTCTGCCAGCTGGGCAGAAATATTTATTGCAGCTGGTAATGCTGCTGGCACTGGGGGGATTGTGTGGGGCAAACTGTCATCCTGGTGATGTATGGTCCCCCTTTGGTAACTTCCAATGCATGTGGTGGCAAGAAGGTGTTTACAGGATAATGTTGGTCTTCATCACCAACAAAATAAGCTCGTTAAGGAGCTCAGTGCTGCATAACATGTTCACAGAAAGTAAACAGGAACTGGCAAATGGTCTACATGGATGTTTTGTTGACTTTTGACTTTGACTCATTTTAACCTACAAATTATTTCTGTGTCTGCTAACAATAATGGGTAAGTCAGGCTTTTATATGATTGCTGCTTTTTTTTTCATTAGTATAATTTTAATTATTTTAGATTAATTAATTAGCCTCCTGCATACTCCCACAGACTGCAGGTTCATCATACAAGTAACATGCCAAAATCCCCTTGATTCTATCCCCGTTCTCCCTTGGTTACATACTCACTAGTATGCTTAATTTCTGAAAAAGAACATTATTCTGAGACCCTTCTTTTGGGGTGGCCACCACCTGTAGTGCTGCAGGACACAGCCCAGTACCCTGGTGCCTCAAGTGGCTCCCTGAGCTCCTGCATACTTAGGACAGGGAATGGCAAAGGAATGGCTGCCAAGCACTGGATGATCCCAGAGCTCCTGCATCCCTCAGTTTCGTGTGTGACTGAGGCCAAGACAGCACTGCCAGTCCCAACAGCCCCTGTTGTTCCACATTCCCAAAGAAACCTGGAAATCCAGATCATTTAACACACCAGCTTCACTACTGGTTGTGTGTTGTAGCTCTGCTCACAACATTCCCACAGATATCCTCTTAATAAAGACATGTACCATCAGTGAAAGATCCTCAGACTGCAGGTGCACTTGCAAACACAAGATGATTTTAATAAGAAATTCCTTTTTCTCTGTAAAATGTTTCAGGTAAAAGCATCATTTGTGGAACTATGTTTCACATAATTTTTTTAAATATTTTTTTCTTTTTTAAAGTGTAAATATAAGTTCTGGGGGGTTTTTTAATTTATTTTTTGTATCAAATACTGGAATTCTCATTGTGATGCTCTCTCTTCTGGTTTTTGACAGGTATTGATTTTGCAACTCGTAAGATTGCAAAACACTTGAAGCAGACAAAGGAGATTACTCAAAATGGAGATAATTTTAAAACAAAAACACTCAGCACTTTCAGAAACTATGATCTGGATTACACAGTGGGAGTGGAGTTTGAAGAACATACCAAAGGACTGGATAACCGAGTGGTAAAGGTAAAATCTGGTACCTGATACCTGTTTGCTCCACAATCAGCACTTGGAGTCAATAGTTTCAAAAAGAAGCTGAATACATTAAATAAAACCCCAATTTTTACAGATATCAGAGAATTTTTATAAAACAGAAGTAATTTGCATCTTGAAACAGTTTTCTTTCCTGCTACAAGTATTTATTAGAAATGTGAATAAGGATTTTATTCAGATTTGTGAGGATGATCAACAATTAAATGTTTCTCTAGTAAGGTATTTTTCCAGCATTTCCATGATAGACCTTAATGTAATTAGAAAGCAGGAAAACTTCTTTTTACCTATGCATTCTCTTTAATGACACTGTAAATTCATCCCTGTGAATTTAGAACTGTTTAGTTTGGAATGGCTGCATTCCCAGTGTATTTTTAATCTGAGCCTGCTCAGCCTCAGTTGGGCAGTTTAACAGTTGGACACTGTTAAAAATAAACGTGCTCTTGGCTATTAACCTAAAGGGAGCTTTGGGAAGGGGCAAGGAAGAAATGTGAGCCAAAGCTGCCAGTGATCCAGGTGGCAGGNAAGGAAGGAAGGAAACAGGATGTACATTTATAACCCTACCTGGTTTAATTACTTTGGCCTAATATTCTTTTCTAAACAAATTATATTATTTGTTTCTACTAAGACAAGAAGGAAAAAGAGAGCCTGTCACACTGTTATTCTCTGAGCCACTCTAAAAGAATTTTCTGGTCATTTTATTAACAAAACAATGCCTCGAACACATTAAAGTTAGATGAAGGTAATAAAATTGGTAGGCAACATTTAATTGTAAAGAGAGCATGGATAATTTAAAGAACATGTAGCTTGAAAATTCCGTAAATAAGAAAGAAATTAACTGAAATGGAATGAGTTTTGTCTCATTAATAGAAAGCTCCCTCATAAGAGAAACAAATCATCCAGAGATGAACTAGAAAATTAATTAAGGTCCCAGTACCCTTGGAGCTCTACAATAACTGAACTTGCATGGACTGTAACTGGTCTCTAATAAGGATTTGTCTGATACATGGTTAAGTCAGTCCCTAAAGTACAATGGTTCAAATCTAGAACAATTCAAACAAAGTTGCTTTGAATGCACCCTAGCACATCTGTAGATATTAGAGAGGATGTAGCCTGTGAGGACAACTTTCCCTTACTGACAGGATTGTCCTGCTCCTGGACAAGAATCAGCACACTCAACACCCTGTCTACTAGTGACAGACTCTGAATCACACCAAATCAGGAAATAGGTGAGGATGGAAGGGACCTCTTGAGATCACCTTGTCCAACCCCTCTGCTCCTGCAGTGTCAGCTACAGCACATTGCCCAGCTTATGATCACATTTCTTTAATTGTCTTCGTGAAAGTGCTTAGAAGTGCAGAGCTAGAAAAGGTGTTAGCCCTGCACCAGTTGGTCTTCACCCATCTTATTATTCGTTTTAAACAGCAAGAAAAAATACAATTTACATACGTTGCACAAGCGTCTGTTTACTCACTGAGCAATTCTCTAGTTAGTATGAACACTTGATATTTGTGTATGTGAAGAAACACATGGAAATGACAGCAAAGCACTGCAAAGGCTTCCCATCAAAATGCTGTTGTCATCTTGAATGCATTTGGGTTTTGGTTAAATGCATTTGTGGTCTTTCAGGAGGAAGATGGGGAATGACAGAAAGCAGTTGTGCAGTTGTGTATTCACAATGTTTGACTGAACTTGTTTTCATGTATTCATTACCTTCTGATGAACACAGCTGTGTTAATTATCTGATTTATGCAGACCCTAGTGACCTGGGATGGTGACAAACTGGTTTGTGTTCAGAAAGGTGAAAAGAACAACAGGGGCTGGAAGCACTGGATTGAAGGAGACATTCTGCATCTGGTAAGGGATGCTATGCAGATACATGGCCCATCACTCAGGCTGCAACACACTCAGGTTTTCTATTGCAAAGGATCCTTTTTCTAGTTAGAAAGTTCTTTATTTAGACAGTTCTGATCTCTGAACTCTAAGGGAATTCTCCCTCTGCTTCAACTCACGAATGCTCAATTTCTTTCCACCTGCTCCCAATTAAGTCATAGTCCTGCAGTGGGTTTTTTGCTCCAGTCCACTGCCCTCCAGCTATTAATGCTTCCTGTTACACTGCACCTCTAACATAATCTCTTTCTTATATAATCACTGGTAGGAAAAAAAAAGGAGGAATAACAAAAAAGTAATCGGATTGCAAGAAGAATATTACCTTTTGTTCTGAAAGAAACACTACGAAATATTAGCACACTATGCTGTAATACAGATTAGAAACCCCTGGATACTCAAGAGGATCCCACAAGCAACTTATGCTGCAATTATTTTTTCTAGTACAATAAAAAATTAAAATTATCCATACATCTGAGGTGGTAAGCTGGAGCCCAAAGATAGAGGAAGTGAGTCCAAGAGAGGCCTGAAAAGCCTGTGCAGGAAATAAGCAGTTAGTGAAGTCCAGAAAGATTTCAAAATAATAGAACCATAGAATCATTAAGGTTGGAAAATCCCTCCAAGACCATCAAATCCAAGCTTTGACTGAATACCACCATGTCCACTAAGCCATATCAGGAAGTGCTGCATCTACTCATTTTTGGAGCATTTCACATAATGATAATGATTCCAGAGTTTCCTGGGACAGCAATCAAGAAAAGGCCATGATAGTGTTGGATGGCACAATGGGTGGGTGAAGATTCTGGAGGAATTGTTCTCTCCCATGGTTTAGACAACTGCTCCTTCACAAGTTTCCTGTGCACATGGTTGGTGTGGGCAATCACAGTGGCTCAAGTTTGTATCCCTGAAAGGTCAAAGCTCTGAATTAAAACCCACAATCTCCCACCAAACTGAAAGACACCTGTCCAGTATACTTGTGCAAATCTATTTCAGCACATGCTCATAAGCTGACCTAACAAAGGCTCTACATGCTGGCACCAGGATTCAGGCTAAGACTGGTTTAAACAGAGAGGCCAAGTAGATCCTTAAACAGTTTTCAGAAACTGTGTTGTAGGTTTGGCCCACTGCTGAGCAAAAAGCCAGCTCCAGCTCCCTTCAAAGTCCTGTTTGCACAGGACTGCTGGCTGATCAGACTAACCAAACTGACTCATTGCCATGAGCAGCTGTGCCAGCCTTCCAGAGCTCAGCTGCAACACTGGGCAAACAAGAATGGTGTATTGTTCTGGCCTCTGAAAAGGGGCTGGGCACACCTCTGAAGCAAACCATCTTTCTAAAGCATTCCTCTCTTTTTTCTTTTTATTTCCTTGTTTCCTTGCTTCTCATTAATTATGAGGCAAGATGTGAATTATGAACTAGTACAGTATATTGTTTTAATAACAGAGCATGAAAAAGCCTTGCATTAAAGCACAATTTTTATGCATTTTTCATGTTTATTCTTCTTACAGTTCAATTCAAGTGTCAAAACCTAATTACTGCAATATGAGCTGTATGCCTGCTGTTGGTTACATATAACACACTATTCTTTCTGTTCTCTTTTTCATAAGTTTTTAATGCAGGGGCTCAGCTGCAGTAGTTTCTGGTGGGATCTGCTGTGTATGCAAAATACAACTTCTACCACTCTATACTCACTAAATTGTTTTAATACTGTAGGAACTGACATGTGAAGACCAGGTGTGCCATCAGACATTTAGAAAGAAGAAATAAAACTGAGCAGAAAGCTGCCCAGATCTTCACCACACAGTTCTGCTGTTATGTTTTGTCTGAAAAGAAGAATGAAGCCAGATTTCTGTTTCTTTGACACTGCTATGTGAATTTATTTTGTTCCTGGTTATGGAAACAAACACATTTTATAGAAACAACATCAAACAGTTACAAACCTCATAAATTCCTTTGCCTTTCAGTCTGCAGGTAAATAAAAGTAATTGTCTTTCAAATAACGCTTCCCTTCATCCTTATAATTTCCAGAGGAATGTCCTTTAGCAACAAGGCTGAAAATTAACAGTCACAATTATCTCAACCACACTATATCTCTCCATAGTGCTGTATTATCATAATATATTTGGATGACTGAGTAAAATTGGACATTCACTGGACTGTTTCTATTCAATTTAGTCCTGGATCACTAAGTCCACAGTTTCAGGTACCAGAATGGCTCACTGAGCATGATACATGGCCTTTCACATCTACACTGTTCACTTGAATTTGGCCCAGCTCTGTAGCTGCCTAAAATTTTCACCTGATAAATGTCTCACAGCCATCGTGAAATGCTTCAGCTCCTTAGTACAGCGGAACAATGACAGTGCTGCAAGCTCCAGTTAGAACTGGTGTGCTACTAAGAATCCCAGTGGAGAAATCTGCTGTTTGAAGCAAGCTCCACATTCCAGAGTTGCTCCATGGTGTGAAAACTCAGACATACCTAGGACTGTAAGAGGAAATTTCAGAGTATACACAGTCTGCACATACCCTGTGCATAAAGAGCACCCAGCATGCTGCAATCTTCACCTTGTACCTACGTGTCAGAGACTTTCAAAAGAAAAGTCATTTCCATATAACTCTACTCAGTTTTATTCAGGGTTTTTCAAAAGAATTCATGTTCCTTGCTAAAGGCAAGTTCAAGTTAAACAGGGCTGATGAGCACTACTTCAGTAGATGAACTGAAATTATTCGATGAAGTGTGTGCACACATTCCACAGAACTGAAGAAGAGCTTGTATGCCCAAAAGCTTATCTGCTTTTCCCAACTATATAAATATTCTAATAATATGGACTGTCTTTCCTACAACCTTGCCTTTCAGATATAGAAACTTTCACATCAACTTTATCACTGTTTAAATTCCCTTATGTCCAGAGGTCTCCATCTTCTGTTTAGAATGGGAGGAGTGAAAATTCACTAAAGGGAAGAACAGAAAATAAGTGGGAAGAAATTTTACAGAAAAGAACGAACATATGCTTTCTCCTCATCCCCACCTGCTGCTTAGCCCACTCACTGTCAATAGCTCAGGATAGGAAGGGAGTGAGACAGTCTCCCAGCTGAAAACTAGGTTACATCTGCAAAAATCTGATTATGTCCCTGATACTTAGATAGCCATGGACATCTTGGTCCCAGATGAGACTGAGCTAATCTTTCTCTTAGTAGCTAGTTTTATTTGGTTTCTGGGGCCAGGTTTTGATAGTGGGGGGGCTCCAGAGGTGGCTTCTACGAGAAGCTGCCAGAAGCTTCCTCTTGTCTTACAGAGACAATGCCGGGCAGCTCGGGGACGGAACCACTGCTGGCCAAGGCCAGCAAATCTGGAGTGACAGTAATGCCTCTGTGGTAACATATTTCAGAAGGAAAAAAAGTTATCAGGCAGATAACAATTTCAGCCAGAAAAGAGCAGAGTAAGAACACAAACAACAATGTAGATACCAAGTTCAGTGCAGAAGGAGGGGCAGGATCTGCTCCAGGCACAGGAGATGAGGTTTCCCTGCAGTCCATGGTGCAGCCCATGGTGGAGCAGCTGTGCCCCTGCAGCCCATGGGGCAGCACGGGGGTGCACAGACCCCCCCTGCAGCCCCAGCAGGAGCCCACATGGAGCAGGTGGATGCCTGAAGGAGGCTGTGACCCCATGGGAGGCCCATGATGGAGCAGGGTCCTGGAAGGGACCTGCAGCCTGTGGAGTGAGGAGCCCATGGAGTGAGGAGCCTGTGCTGGAGCAGGTTTTCCTGGCAGAACCTGTGGCCCTGTGGGGGACCCACGCTGGAGCAGCCTGTGCCTGTAGGACTGCACCCCATGGAAAAGTGACCCACGTTGCAGCAGTTTGTGAAGAACTGTTGCCCATGGAATGGACTCACACTGGAAAAGCTCATGAAGGACTGTCTCCTGTGGGAGGGATCCCATAGGACAGTAGGGGAAGGACTCTTCTCCCTGAGCAGTGGCAGAACCAACCTGTGATGACCTGACTATAACCCCTATTTCCTGTCTTCCTGTGTCATTGTGGGGAGGAGGTAGAACTTGGAAGGAGAGAGTGGTGTGGGAAAGGTGTTTTTAACATTTACTTTACTTCTCATACTCCTGCTCTGATTCTGTTAGCAACAAATATAATTAATATCCCCACTTTGAGCCTGTTTTTCCCATGAAGGTGACCAGTGAGTGATCCCTCCCTGTCCTCACCTCAACTTATGAACCCTTTGTTTTATTTTCTCTCCTCTGTCCAGCTGCAGAGAGGAGTGAGAGAGCAGCATTAGTGAATATTTGGCATCCAGCCAGGGCCAACCCACTACACCAGTAGCGTGCTGTGTTTTGAATTTAGTATAAGAATAATGTTGACAACACACTGGTGGTTTAGTTGTTTCTAAGTAGTGCTTACTCTAAGACAAAGACTTCAGGATCCCATGCTCTGCCAGTGAGAAGGTGCGTAAGAAGCTGGGAGGGCTGGGAAGGAGCTGGGACAGCTACAGGCCAAAGGGATACTCCATAGCTCAGAACATCATACTTGGTTTATAAAGCTGGAAGAAGGAGGAAGAGGGGAAACAGTTGTCTTTGTGATAACACTGTCTTCCCAAGAATTGTTACAGGTGATGGAGTGCTGCTGTCCTGGACATCGTGGTTGAGCACCTGCCTACCCATGGGAAGTGGTGAATGAATTCCTTGTTCTGCTCTGCTTGTGCATGCAGCCTTTCCTTTTCCTTTTAAACTGTCTTTAGCTCAACACATGAGTTCTCTCAGGGAATGGCTGTGTGATACTTAGTTGCCAGCTGGGGTTGAATCATGACAGGCATTTAAGTATATGTAAGGATCTGTTTATGAATTGGACTTTGCTTCTCCTGATAAAAGATGACCTGGTATCAAACTTCCTGTGTATTTCAACTGAGCAATGCTTTCATGTTAGTTCACATAGAAGAAACTGCACTTGGTGTTAGTAAACTTGGTTTTTCTTAGTCAGCTCTGACTTGGACTTTTCAGTAGAAATATATTTAATTTCAGTTTCTAAGTCTCTGCTAATTACAAGGATAAGAAGTACCGGAGTTCATTAGGTTTTCAAAATGTTATCAGAAGAAAGTAATCACTTGGAAATGAAATGTGCATGTTTTAATCAGTGATATTTCTCATAGCTGGTTCTCGCCAGGAGTGAGCACAATGCAGGGTTTTGTAACTTCACACCAAATCATAAGACAAAAGAAAACCTTTCATATATCAAAAGGAACTCTCATCAGTTCACAAATAATGAATTCAAAGATGGAAAGCAAACATTCTTCAACTGGTTTCTTTTTATGCTTACTAGTTCTGTCTAATGATTATGGTTCAGAAGTAAATGAAGTATAAAATGAGCATGGTAGAGTTGGATCAGGAGAAAACCAGATCTGATCCTATTTTTTGTCTAGTTTGGAAATGAAAATTCCAGACTCTTTAACAGGAAGTGAGAAAATGAGCAAGGTTTTTATGCTCCAAAACATTTTCTTTCTGCACATATTGATGTGCAAGAACCTGCAGCATCCCTTACAGCTGTATGCACAGAACTGGAGCCAGAGGAGATATTCATTATGTTGCATTACAATTACTTCCAAAGGTATCCTTGTTTGCATCTTATTTGTGGTGTTAGCTTGGTCTCTAAGCTGTGCAAAGCCCCTTATCTCCTTGTCAGCAGATTAAATACTTGCACTGGAGGAACGGACCTTGCTGGTAAATCAGAGCATGTTCATTCATAGTTCCCAGCCCTCTGGCACCTTGTGCTGTCTCAGCTGTTTTGAAGGATTACTATTTGCATGGATTCTTTTCCTCTCAGAGAATATTACTCAAATACAGCTCCAGGAAGGGAATTTACCAGCAACCTTCTGATCCAGAAAACCCTGTACTGTACAGAAGCACTTCCTAGTGAGTACAGTGCTGGGCAAAGAGTCAGTACCATTACCTGTCACTGGACTTTCCAAATGACAATGACAAAGCTGTACATAAGAAAAGTTTATGGTGGAATTTCTAAAAATCCTCTGCATTGAGCCAATTTTTCTCCCAAAAATTAACTGCATTTTCTTGCCAGCTGCTAAAAGAAGAGAGCAACACTGCAGGCAAAGGCTGTAGGATAATACTGTAAATGCTCCTACCAATAAGATTCCCTGGCAAGTCCCTATGATGCTGCCTTTGTGCTGAGCTCTGAAGGCTCACCAGGATATGCACAGTTTTCCAGTTTTCCATGATTATCCTAGATGTTCTGCTGATTTGCTGCCTGTGAAAGATGTCTACTGCATTGCCATCTGGCAAAAAGTCTGAGGTTTCTAAGTCAGCATTTATTTCAAGATCTGATGAAGATAAAATTCAACAACAACCAAAAAAAAGTTGCTTAATAACACTTATTTATCTTCTTTTAAGCAAGGGTACATGTTTTGCTTTAGTGGAGAGAAATTAAAAGTGGGATTTCTTTGTAATGTTTTTTCCCACTAGAAGACAGTGTTTTCAGGTTTAATTTGTGATTGACTTGAAGAGCAGAGGTTGCAGAGATTTTCATTTCAGCTTGCTGATTACACTAGTTACACAGATGGTGAAGATTAGAAGAAATAATTTTGTGAAAATGAGATTTAAAATAAAATTAACCAGACAAGCTTTTTGATATCTGCAAAATTTTTGTCAGTTACTCTCTAAATATCACATCTGCTTTAACTAAATCTCACACTGCAGTGTTTCACTCACTGTTAAATGGAAATGGGAGTGAAGTAGGTGACAGTATATATTCCAAAGTTCTTGGAGGTTGAGGAAACCTTGGAAAGATTACGAGCTTTGTCTTATGTGACAGCAGAGACTTCACTGGCGGAGGAATACAGGCATGAAAGGCTGCCACTAAAAGAATGGGAACACACTGTCATCCATACTTAAAGACAGGGAAAGAAAAACAAAACAAGAAGTAACAGGCTGAAACTGCAGCATGGGCACTTCAGGTGAATATTAGGCAGTACCTCTGTACTTGAGAGGTAGGGAAGGACTGGAAGAGACTGGCAGATGACCCTGTGGAATCTCTGTGGCCCAACCACAGTATCCACTTTCTTCCATCAGCAAATCTCTTACTGTATCTGCAGTAATAGTTGAAAAAAACATTGTCAGCAAGATCTCAAAGATATTATATTCTTTCTGTTTTTATAGGGGAAAGTGGCCAAATAGAGTACCTGTAGTAAAAGAAAAGCTACAGCATAAACTAGTTTACCACAACCAAGAAATAAGCTTTAAGAACCATTGGAAATTCTCTTTACGTGTTTTAAGGGTACTTTGGATTTTTGCTGGGTTTAGTTTAGGCAACAGTCCTTCAAAGAAATGTTTTCTGAAAATCTGACAAACCCTTTACAAAGGCTTTTGCTGGAAACTTACTTAGGACTTCAGAATGAAACGATGGTGTGAAAGTTAAATAGGATGTCTCACCATGAAGCTGCAAAGGGCCTTCCTTTCACCTGCTTTTAAATATGTAGTGCCTTTTGCTGCCTTCATCAGTGCACTCAAAGTGAATTGTTTTCCTATAGTTTCTTAATTGTTTTTTTTCTGTCACCTCTACTTCATTAACTTTGGATATACATATGCACCTTTCCATTCAGGGACAGAGGGGTTCAGGAGCCTCATTTGTTAAGAAAATGAGGCATAAGTGTCCATTGCATTTGTTTGCCAACACTTCCACAGCTTTTGAACCAGCTGCCCAGTGTAGGCTGGTCAACCAAATCTGACTGTAAAAGATGAAGTCTGTAAGTTAGATTATTTCTGCGCTATTATGTAAAATTTAATGGTCTGATAGAATGCCTTCAGTACAAGACAGGCTACAGAGGGAACTCATGTTTGTCAAGTCCTAGGAAAATCATTAGGATAAATGCCTATAACCATGGAAAACCTTCAGCTGGAGTTCAGATTTTTATGCCAATGAATTCAACCATGAGATAAAATCCACTACAAACCAATCTTCAGGAGTTCTGCTGCTCACAGTAGTACTTTCTGACTATTTTACAGTATTTCATATTTTTGCTACTTACTCAGTTATCTGATTTGCCTTTTTCTGGCTGTCTATCTCTAGTATCTAATCACTGATTTTTTCAACACTTGCTCATCTCTTCCTACACATGTGTAGGAAAAAAGAATTTTAATGACTGAAGAATAAGTACATGTTTTTCCTGGAGGTGCCCTAAAGCCAACGATTGCTTAAATTTTCTGACGAACAGACTGAAGCAATGCTCTTTCAACACTCCATTCAGGGCAGCTGAGCTAAAAGCCAGCTGAAGAGTGTGCTGTGCCTTTTCAACACATTGAGCCATTGACTGAAAAATACCCCTCACTGTGGTCATGCCTTCCTGCTTGAGCAGAGAGAGGCTATTGAGCCTTTGGCACATAAATGAGTAAAGTTGTAATAAAAGTCACTTGGCGTGACATTTCAAAATATATAATTTTAGCTTTATATGTTTAAAATTAATTGTCAGCTTTTGAAATAATTATAAGGGCCTTTCACTATATTACTGGAGCTGGTTTTGCAAGTAGTTCTACTTAAGTGAGAGCACTTCCATGGAATCATTTATTCCACGCAGCCAGATCGGATCCTGAGTCAGGCCATACACATCTCCTGCCAACACAGACTACAGGCTCTGAAGCTGCAGAATTTAATGCATCCAAAGTGTCAAGGGCAGAAAAATGTGTATTACTGGTCACTGTTCTTGACAGCCTCTTCAAAGATTCAACATTAAAAGAACATAATAAAGTTCCTGAATGTTTAGAAACAGGGGGTTAATTTAAACATTTTTCTTTTTGATTAGAGGTTCAAAACCAGCAATTAAAAATAAAGGCATGGGACATATGGCAATTTTTTTCTGTCATTTTAAAAAGAAAGTGAAAATATACATTTATTTGTATAGATACATATCACATTGTATTATTTTTAGATAAATCACCAAGGACTTAATTTAAATTATACCTTCATTCTCTAAATGTTTTTGAGAAGCCATTATCAGTAAAACAGTCAGGAATAACACCTGGAAGATGAGCTTTACTGGTTAGAGGATAATGGCAGAGTTGGATTGCTCCCTTCGTGAAATAACAGCCTTGGTTCTTTAAAAACACAGATTGCTGTTTGCTACTAATGGGTGCCTTGTGTAGCATTACAGCAAATTGCTTTCCTTGATGGCATAAACTGAATACACAGAAAACATGAACACTTAGTTAAAATGTTAGCACATCAAAAGTCACTAAAGGAAAATAACTGTTTTGCAGAGAAAGACTTTGTGTGATCATAATTGAACTGGTTTTGTTTTAGTGAACAATTGAACTGTTTTTGTTTTAGTGAACTTGTGTCATTTAAAAGAAGCAGAACCAGATTTTCTATGGCTGTGCTGATTGCACAGTCATTCTGCAGCAGAGCCAAACGGCTGCATGACAGTGGCAGGAATAAATCAGCTGTTGGCCATCGGGCTGCAGGACCCAGTGTGGTCCTCAGTGGAACCCTACACAGCCCTTGCCCCAGCTTGGACTTGCAAACACAACACCGGCTCACAGAAACAGGGCTGTCAGACTGCTTTGGTTACACCTCTTCCCACCTGACTCAGCTGGCTCAGCTGGCACTGCACCTGCACTCGGGGGTCCTGCAGAGGTGACACAGCACTGCAAGAGGGGAATATTTTTCAGGAGATGATCTCATACCAACTATCTGGACTCTTTCCACGGAACAAGTTAACACAAAGGAATTGCAGAATGTATTTTAGTACAGTACTTTAAACCTCTGTAATGTTCCATTGACACAGTGGGAATGAAGGGCAATGAAGATTCTGGCCCCTGAGCTCAGAACTGAGTTGCAGGGTTTCATAACTTTCTTTTTCACAAGGATAAATCTCTAAACTCTGTTGATACAGTTTGTATTTCTCTTTTGTTTCAAGTAAGAAAATCAATCCTTCATGAAGTCACAAGGAAAAAAAATCTGTTTGGCTTTTTGTAGGTCTCAATATCAACAACGTATAAGCAAAGCTGTGCATGAAAACACCATAATAACTCAGATATGTGGCTTTATTTATAAAGTATATGACAGAACTCTATAGTTGTCCTAGTGTAGGTAATTTAAATAAAATGAGACCCAGAACATATTAGGAATCTTCCAGGGAAAAGTAGAACATATTTTGGCACCTTGGCTCAAATAATTCACCTCACACTGCAAATTTGTTTCCTAATGGAATTAGACACAGATTAAACTTCTTTCACCGAATAAACCAGTGTTACTCTATTAAATACAAAAACAGTGCAACTATTTACCTAAAAATCTAGACATGTAAGATATTTCAAATATATGTAGTCTTTTGCCTGGATTACCAACAGTAGTAACAACTGAGACTTCTAAATATATACACTCTGGCTATAATTCTGCAGAGAAGTATGCACACAGGCTCCCACCAAGCAGTTTCACAGTCCAAATAGCTTTCTCAAATATTAGATCAATGATAGAGCATTTGTAGGACACATTTTGGGTTTTTCTGGATTCCTTTGACTAAGAACTTTAGACTTTGACTAAAGAAACAAAATATGGAAACAGTTCAATTATAACTTATCCTTCTCTCCTGACCACTCTATTAGGTTCTGGTAATAAAACCATTACTAGTCCTATCCTTTCCTGCTGGCTGCCTCAGCAGTAATTAATCTCCACTGACTGGAGAGCATAAAGGTGCTTTTATCACCATTTCCCCCCCTCATTATAATGATTATGTAAAAAAAAAAAAAAAAAAAAAAAGGCACCAGAGACCATTTTTAGGTAGGTTAGATTTAATCTGAGAACTTCTGAGTCTAGTTCAATGTCAGGTGTTCTTATCTGGCAGTATTAATTAGAGAGGAAAAACCCCAATAAATCTTGGTTTATGTAGTTCTCTTTAAGGTGTAAGATTGTAACCATGTCCCTTTGGGTGACAGGAGCTGCAAAGTACCACATGCCTGTCCTGGCTAATGCAAGGTATAGGGAACCTTTCCTCAATGCTTAATACTCATACGCTCCATGGCCCTTTATGAAGTCACTTGAAGGCATGGAAGAATTTGCAGCCTCTTCTCTGAAGATAAATGCTTTAATTTAGTATTTTTAAAAAGAAGGGTACCTATTTATGAGTAATACAATGCCCTTTTTTTTTTTTTTTTTCCCTATACTATCATCTTCAGCATGAAAAATTGCCTCAGAAGTCTGGTCCTTTTGTCACTAAAAACCTCCTTTTGTCACTAAAACTATAAACACAAATCTGATGTATGACAGGAAAGCCCAGTTTTTGTTTTGTCCAAATCTAATCTACTTTCCTAAACAAGAGAATTCTCTCAGCCAACAATCCCCAAAAATACTGCTGATAAAATAGTATCATCTCCAATGTTATTTTATAAATGCTTCCAGCTTCTATCTGCAGTCAGTCTTCTGAGTCCATCTCAGAGAAGCCCTTCAAACAACTCCATCACTAATTGCTAATGCATTGAATATAACAATATTCATCAGTTACCATAAAATAGTGCACTTAAAAAATCAGAAAGCGTTTTTGTTAAAGTAATTATGTAACTAATTTAAAAGTTTCAAGCAGTGGATGGCATCTCTTCCAGTTACAAAGCTACCTAATGAGCCTGGATTATGCACAGAACATAAAAACAAAATACAAGATCTGTTATATCAGGGTTTGGGTAATGGATGGCCTAGTGCAGCCCTGTGACACACAAAAAAATATCAGGATATATTTAAAAGGAAATAGGTCTTTTTGGTCAGCTTGGTGGCAGGAATCACCTCCAGGCCACTGTCCACCTGCAAATATCTATCCTGAAGTACTGCTTAATCAAATCTGGGTAAACTCACCATCTTTCATGAATAGGCTGGAGTTAAAATGCATCAATTGAAAGAATTTTATTTCTTTCAGTAGAAGATATTCAAAATTATTATTTAGAATATGTGATAAGCATTCTTTCCCAACTGTATTTACTATTGACAGAGTTTCGGGATCTCACGCCGACATCAATCACAGACAACAAACTAGACCTCAACAGGATCAAGGCGCCATCGAGTGGCGAATCTTGAAATCACACCGTTCCGTTCACGGCCTCAAACCCAAAAATACCATCATTCTTGTCATTTTATACATCTATAGGAAATTAAATAACATTCTTATAATTTAGTTTTAAGAACAGAACTAATAAGATAATGTGTGTGCTCTAAACAACATCACAGCTTTGCAAGTGCTTTTACTTTAAGGGGATGAAATTCTAACCATGTACTGGCTACATACTATTAAAATTCATCAATTTAATTTGGATAGCCATCTAAAAATAGTGCATATCCATTTTTGATAGAACCATTCAGAAGGGTTATAAAACTACGTGTAAGTGATGATTATTATCCCTTCTTGGAGGGAGAGGGGACGTTGACTGTATTACAGAATGGTAGCATAAGAGGAGTTGAACCAGAAATCTCCAGGAGTTTTAGCCTAAGCCGAGACTCTGTATTGATCTTCACTCATCAACAGTTTATATACTTCATCTTTGAGAGTGAGTTTGCCCACAAGATCTGAATGCTGCAAACCCTAGGTCAGGTTCCATTTATGTAATATATTCACAAAGGACTGAAAAAGAGGTATTCAGAGCTAAAAGCATTAATTGGTACAGTCTGAATTTAAAAATTCAAACATTGGACAGGGAAACTTGTGATAACTTGCAGTCTTCAGACTAAATGAATGGGGTACATAGCGTACACTATTATAATTGAATTATATGTATGACTCTATCTCTGAAATAATTAATGATTCAGGTTCTGCTAGAAATGGGAAAACAAAATAAACAGTGCCTGTATAGGACTTGTATATATAAATATATTGTTGCATTTGCCTCAGGCAATGGGTTATTTATGTGTGATTATTATAAAATAGCAGGGATAAAATTTAATAAAGCTTTCATCACTGCCTGCTCTCCTATATAAACAACTTGTTACTGTGTCATTAGGAAGAAAAAGTATCCAATACAAAGGCATACATTCAATGCTGCAGAAATGCTACACAATTCTGTGATTGCTGATTGTCTGAACACGATGCAAACTGATAAACCATGCAGCTCAAATCACAAATACAGAATGGGCTTGAGCTTTCTTAAAAAAAAAAAAAAAAAACACTCTCCATATTACACATGCTGAAAAAAAAAAAAAAAAAAAAAAGAACTTTTAAAAAAGCCCCAAACTTAGTGACAGAGTCAGTTTTCATTTGACATGCATATCTAAGAAAAGGGTCGTATTTTGGGTCTCTAAAAGCTTCTTCTGACATCCTGTGTAAATCAGCCTGACTAGAAACCAAACTCAACAGCAAGGTTTCAGTTTTCTGTGCTAGTACACCACAAGCCTAACCTGCATTTGAGCCTGTGGTGATACAACTGCTATCAAATTATAAACCAAAGGACTGCTCACAGCAGAGCAATGGGTCATGTGGGGTGAGTGCCTAAGCAGTAGGACCTCAGTGACAAGAATGACAGCTATGCTTTAACCTCAATGTCCTTCCCATTGTTTGTCGAGGAAATCACAATGAAAAATACTCTTTTAGGGCATTACAGCCCCATAAAATTAGTTTTATCATTACTATTCCTTTGAAACAGACCCTAACATAGAATATTTAGATATTAGTACTGTTCAGTTCCCTTTCACTAAATAAATGTGCTTTGACAGTTGGATTCTGTATTGTTATGTACATTGTAGAGATGTCATAGTAGGAGTTGCAGCCTCACCTCTCCATCTGGAAAACACGAAACTGCCTGATTGAGAGAAAATAACCAACTTTGTTCCTTCACAAGCTACAGTCAGTTATCAAAGTGTGGTCAACAACTTTTCACCTGGACCAAGTGTCCATAGTGCTGCTCTTAAAGTACCTTTTATAACCCCTTTATAGATGGATAAAAAATAACTCTATGTCAATTTTGTCTAACATTCATAGAAAACAAACTCAGTATTTTCAGTTTTCTGGAGTGCTGGCAACCCATAGTACTGAATAAACATTTTTTGCAATATTATGGAAAACCTGATGCTGAAACATTTCCCAAGAATGCTCCAATTCTGTGGTCAGCAGTGATAAGGTAACAATACATAATAGCAATTAAAAGTAAAAATGATAGAATGTTTTGGTTCCAAAATCAATATTGTCATAGAAACTTTTAAGTAGTTACTGGACTGATACTCCTCAGACAAGAAGAAATAATCTTACAAGTTTTCTAGTCCACACTATCTCAAGACTATATTTAAGGCAAACTAAACTTTTTGCTGAATCAGATCTTAGAAACAGTTTGACATGTTTAAAGATGAGCAGAGGAAACAGAATAAGTTTATCAGAAGCTTCAAAACTCAATAAAAGAACATTAACACCAACATTCAGCTATAGTGAAAGGCATTGTAAATCTGATAAAGAAAGAAATTAGAAGCTCCAAACTTGGAATACCTGGGAGGATATATACTGCTGCCTTCTGAACCACTGCTGTGGTTTCAAGGCCTGCCCTTTTGCCACTGACCTTAATGGAAGTGGAATCATGCCAAAATTGTGACTATGGCCTCCAGGAAATAAAACATGAAGAGGCAAGTGTTAATAAATCAGAAGCACTACAGGTCCATCAAGATCACAGCTGCTAAGTGAATGAATGACAGAAAGATAGCACTTATCTAATAAATCAAATGTACCCAAAGAAGATGCAGCATAAGTGGTCAAGAACTGGAGTCTTTATATTATGTACAACCCTTTGTTATCTCTCACTGACAACTTTCTTTTTTATCAGAGTTCCCCGTTTATGGACATTTCTCTCCTCATTATTAGCATGTGGGTACCACTTAGTAGTGTGCTACCATAACTAATACTTCAAATTAAATCCCTATCAGATGATGTTAAAAATATTGATGATTATCCTTTGATAAGCATCCTATTGATGATTATGCCATTGATTTTAAAGAAGGTGGTATTCTGTGGTCCCTTAAAACCCTTTAAAAATCACTAAACCTTTCTACTGAAACTTGAAAATATAAGCTGAAATATGCTCCTTGTCCAGATGAAGACATCCAGTGCCAAAAAAATCCAAACCCATGTGGCTGACATTTGGCAGAATTGCAAGTTGAAAAGGCAGGCCTGTAATGAAAGTGTCAGGTGATACAATTTTAAATTACATCAAACATAAAACTTCCAATCCCCTCTTTACTTACTGCAGTATCTAGTTTCTCTGTATGCACCACATATATGATCATAGCTGAAGGAACAACCATTTTTTGAAACTATCAGTTTATGCACCATCAGGCTGCTGCTGACAGGTTGCAGGTTTTGGAGAGGATGGGATTATATTTTTTCATATATGAAATCTACACTTTTGACAGTTCTCATTTCTTTACTGGCATTTTAATTCCTCATTATCCTAGTGAGGTTAATGTTCTGCATCTGAGTCAGGATTGTAGCCAAGGGTAGTATGTTTGCAAGAGAGTGAGAAGAGATAGGCTGGGCATCTCAGCCTGAGAGAGACAAACTGCATTCCACAGCACTGCTCTGTCCCTGATCTACAACAAAGTGAAATGCTAGTGCTTCAAGGGAGGCTTTAATGCAGATTTACAGTGGGGTTTGTCTCACAGCTCTGCCACCTACATGTTAATAACACATTTTATTTAAACCCACCATGTTCCATCAATCTTTACTATCTTCCAAGTTAAGGCTGCAATGAGTTTTGCTTCAGTTCACTGCACTGCAAGTATTAACTCCTGGCAATCACCAGCAAAGCACATTGATTTTGCATATGAAATAAACGGTTTACAATATTGCAGAGCTGACCTCAATATATAAGTGCCTCTGTTTATTCTAAAAGAAATGATCTTACGAGAATAAAGCACAGTAATTCAGGTTACAAGATAACTCACAGAATACTTAGGGAATTAATAAGCCATCCATGATACTATCTCAGTTAGTCAAGCTCAGAGGCACTGGCAACCCCAAAGTGAAATGCAGTGATTCTAGGAGGTGCCACATAACCCCATAAAGAATATCAGCAATGGCTGAAGTCTGGAGAAACAGAGGATTCCAGAGCAGGGATGGTGTCCTGGGTAGAACAATCGAGGCAAAGAAATACTGGGCCCTCAGGACTGAGCTGCTTCCTGCAGCAGCAGCACACGCTCTAATTGTTACACCAGGTGTGGATTTACCTAACAGCATTTGATAGACTTTTGCCTGAATATGAATTTTCATACCTATGTGATGAGCCACATAGATATGGCTCTCACTTCCAGACCTTCAATTTCTACCCGAGAGAAAAAGAAAGTGGACTGATGCTTTATTGTTAAAACACCTGTTAAAATTCATTTGATACACTGAGGATAAACCAGAGGTGCTTGTGATTGGTATCCCAAACTGTTTCAATCTTTTTCTTTGAAAGACTGACATTGTACACTTTTTTATTTTAAAATGCTCTGTCTTCCTTCCAAAACAACTTTTAATTGCCATACAAATTCAGAACCTGCCAATAATTTCACAGCCAAAAGGATCTAAGCTGAAATCTCAGAAAAGGTTGAGCGGATGAGCTCTCCTGAGAAACAAAAACCCTGTAAAGAAGAAATTACCAGTAGGGTGAAAAGGAACCAGAATTGCTTCCTCCTTACAACTGTTGTACTCCTTATTGCAAAGCCATTATAGCCACTGTGATTCTGACTAAATCAACAACAGCACAAATGGGCAGAATTCTTCTGTTACAAAACTCTGGTCACTTTTTAGCTTTACACAATTTAATGTGTCAGAACACAATTGCTTCGACTACCAGCACTTACCTGGCCAGTTGTTTATAGAGGACCCTTTTTTTTCCTTTTTCTTTTCTTTTTCTTTTTTTTTTTTTTCCTTTGTTTGTGTTTCCAGCAAAAAGACAGTTGTAGAATGGCACTAGACACTGCTTTGTAAATATTCTGTACAGCTTTATTCTGGTTTCTTCAGGAAGCAAGGCCTATGGCTGCACTCTGAGGATCTGTAGCCATCCCATCATTTGCCCTACATCATTTTCTCCTCTCCCATTTCCTTGGCTGTGGCCTTAAAGATATCAGGCAGTCACAGAAGACAGACAAACCCAAGTCTATGCCCTTATTCTGAGGGAAAGAAAATGCCATAATGTTTTCAGGTCCAGGAGGAAACAGCCAAATGCCGAGCACACAGGTGTTGTTCCAGGTAAGCTGCAGCAAGTGCTTCTGCACAGCCAAGCAAGCAGAGGGATGAAAGGAGCAATGAGGAGTTTCAGGGCAATGCCCACAAGAGGCAAAGTTTTCTTGTTCCACTGCTCTGGAATGAAACATTGTGTTGTTTTTAGTTTTTTGGAGGGGGGTTGTTGTTTTTTGTTTGGTTGTTTTTTGTTTGGTTGGTTTGTTTTGTTTTGTTTTACCTGAAAAGTACCTTTCAGTAAACAGGGGTCACACAAAAGAACCTGAAGTAGAGATTTTGTTCTCGTTTAATCCCTGTATTGAAAGTCCTCTTAGAGACACCCCATGGTGTCAGCTATTTTGTATATAACCCTCAGTGAAACTGTGGCCAGTACAGGATATACAGGAAAGAATGTGAAAGAAAAACAAATACATAATGTATTTCCTCTGTGTACCCATTTAATTTCCACAATGGATCACGATTTTGACTCAGAATTGCTGCCCCACTTGTCCCCTTGTGTCTAACAGCTGTGAGGGATATTTCTTATTTTTAATTTCATTGCTTTTTTCCATTTCTTTTCTCCTGCTGTAAGGTCAGCTTTGGCTTATACCCTATGCCTTTTTTTTTTTCTTTCCTTTAGTTTTTCTATTATTACAACTTCCCAGGAGAAGCTAACAGCAAAATAATTTCTTTCTTTCCCTGCTGTTATTTTCTTGACTAATAACCTCTATACCTGCATCTTTCACTTACCTTCCTGATCATCTTTGATTCCCCTGTAATACTCTCATCTCTCTCTGGACAGGATCTCATTGAGTTCTCAAGGAAAAATATGCAGTGTGTGCTCTATATTGCCCACCACCTGCATTCTCTAATATGGTATCTTTCCTCTGCATCTCTTCTTTCGTTGTTGCACCCTCAGCTGTCTAAAAATCATAAACTTGACTCAAAAGTAATAAATTTTACTCTGATCAGTACTTTTAAGCAAGGTTATCCAGATTCTGTATCCTGAAATTCTGTACTCAAACGTTTTGAGTGTTATTCTACAATCATTACTATAAGGAATTCAAAGTGGAAAATAAGCCTTAAAGAAAACTGAAAGTCTAAACTCACCCATAACAGTTCTCAATATAGTGCCCTTTTTCTTGCGTCAGGCCTTCTCACTTTTCATCAGGCTTGTGGTTTTTTGTATTTTATTTATCTGCCTTTTCTGTCTTTGCTCTCTTTGAGTGAAAATAGCAAGAATTTGCAGTAACCTCTCTGTTTCTCTCCTTCTAGTTTGTTGATGTTCTTCAGACTATAAACACTCCAGGCCAGGGTGGTCCTCCTTGCTGTGCTGTGGGATAGAACACACAGGGCTCCTAATCCCCAGGTGAACATTTGTTTCCCAAAGGAGAATTTTCTTTAACTGAATCCCAATGAATATAAATATCCTCTGTGTTACTCCTTTATACAAGGAAATGTGAGGGGGTGCAACTTTTAATTAGAGATGGAACCTCAGCCTGGCAGCAGCACCAGGAGAAAGCCCCTCGTGCTTCGGTGCTCCCTCACACTACCCCTGCTCCTGCAGAGGCTCTTTGGGCTGCAGCAGCTTTAGGTGACAAAATGATTAAGAGGAGGAGAAATGTGTCACATGGGCCTTCCCAGGGTCTGCAGGACTGACCAGGCTCGTGTGTCTGTCCTTGAGACAGGGCGAGGGTCACACAGGGGGCACTGGGAGGGGACGCTGAGGGGACACTGATGGACCCTGAGGGGGCACTGAGAGGTCACAGGGGACACTGAGGGGACAAAAGGGATACTGGGGGGTCACAGGGGACACTGAGGGGACAGAGGGGGCATTGAGGGGTCACAGTTTTGAGCAGCATAATATATACATATATTAAAAAAGCTCTTAGCATCTAAAGGATGGCCGTGAGAATGGCAAAGAGCCCTGAGGGGAAGCTGTATGAGGACAGAGGGCACTTGGTGTGTTCAGCTGGCAAAGGGGAAGGCCTCACTGCAGGTATAACGTCCTTGTGGGACCAGGGCCAGGACCCGAGGGAATGGCCAGAAGTTGTGTCAGGGGAGGTTTATGTTGCGTATCAGGAAAATGTTCCTCACCCAGAGGGTGGTCGGGCACTGAACCGGCTTCCCAGGACAGCCACCACGGCACCAAGCCTGACAGAGCCCAAGGAGCACACTCAGACACACGGCGTGACTCCTGGGGTGCCCTGCGCAGGGTCAGGAGTCGCACTGGATGATCCCGGTGGGTCCCGTCCCACCTCAGGACACCGCAGTGAGCGGAGCGCTGCCGTCCCCCGGCCGCCGCCTACAACTCCCGGCAGCCCGCGGGTCCGGGGCGCGCCCGCGCCGCTCTCGCGAGAGCTCCGCGCCCGGAAGCTCCACGTCGGAGGGGTCGGATCCTGCCCGGGGCGCGGCGGCGGCACCGCGGGACAGGACTGAGGGGACACCGCGGGGCAGCGCGGAGGGACGGGACCTGAGGGGCACCGGCGGACAGCGGGGCCATGGTGAGCGCGGGGAGCGCCGTGTCCAGCCCGCAGGCCGCGAGGTTTGACAGCCCCAGCCTGGCGGGGCCGGGGCGGCGGGGCCGGTCCCGCAGTAGCGGGAGCACCGCAGGGGTGTCGGTGCAGCACGGCGAGCTGCTGTCCCCGTGTCCTGGGTCCGTGTGGCAGGTGGCCCCTCCGAGCCCTGAGGGGCTGCGGGGCTGAGCAGTGCCAGGATAGGCACTGAGTGGAGAGCAGCGCGTTCTAGTGTTTGTGGCAGGGGGAATAAACCACAAATCCATCCTCCGCCACCGTGTCGTACCTGTAAGTCACGGGTACTACGTGGGAACTGGGTGTCTTTTCTCTTTGTAGCCTCTGATATATGTAACTGCAGGTTTCAGTAATAGTATTCCACCACTAAACACATGCAGCGTTCTTTCATCATATATTGCCCATTAAGTTCTCAGAGGTAAAAGTCAGCAGAGTTAAGCGAGCTCAGCTGAGTTTCTCAATGAATCTGTAATGCATTGAATAGTTTAGAAAGTAATTTAGAAAATCATCCTCATGCCTTTTAAATGCTGTGGACTTACATTGCCAGTGATCACAGTAGAAAGTCAAAGCCTTCTTTGTAAGGGAGACTTAAACTTTCTCCTCCTCTCAGTTTCTACAATACAGTGTTCTATTGTAAAATTTACTTTTGGAATTATAAATGGAAATAAATTTATAATAGGCAATTCTTGGTGTGCTCTGTTGTGATAATTGGCTTTCCTACCTGTTTTTTCAGGTGAGGTAGCAGGAAGATTAATTTTCTAACATTTACATTAAAAGCAAGTTCTCTTTGCTTTGCTTTAGGAGTTCAGGGACAGCAGGAAGGTGTGCAGTGCATCTTGGTTTTGTTTTTTGTTGCTGTACTGGAGATGCTTTTTACAGCATGGAGAAATTCTGAATTTCACAAAATTAAATTAAACAGACCCATTGCCATTGGTGGGGATGGGATGTTTCCCTACAAAAACCAAAGAGCAGATGGGTAGAAGAGAGAACCAGCCATCTGTCTGCTTGAAAAGGGAGACTAGATCCTTTCATTTTGAGGTTTAACTTCAGCTTTCCTTTTGCCATTGTTCTGTGCCAGTTTCCTGTGAAACAGCATGCTGTTCCCAATTTCCCCCCAGCCTCTCCGACTGGACATCAAGCGGAAGCTGACGGCTCGGTCCGACCGGGTGAAGAGCGTGGACTTGCATCCCACAGAGCCATGGATGCTTGCCAGCCTTTACAATGGCAGTGTGTGTGTTTGGAACCATGAAACACAGGTGATGGGCTTGCTTTTTCTTTGCTGTGAAATCTCCCTGACTGACAGATGTGTGTCTAGGCCTGAAAAACTGAATTGATACAGGGACCTTAAATCAGTGCCACTGATTGACTGTGCTCTTCTCTGATTACAAAAGTCACTATTATCAGACAAGAAGGAGACATTGTTAAGAAAATAAAAATGATTTCAAAACTTGTGTTTTCTCCAGTGCTGTAAACTTACTGTTTTTAATTTCAGACTCTGGTGAAGAATTTTGAGGTGTGTGACCTGCCTGTGAGAGCTGCCAAATTCGTGGCAAGGAAGAACTGGGTTGTTACTGGAGCTGTAAGAACATGTCCTCTTGTGATTGCATGTGCAGCTGTACTTCCTCTCAGTCATCTTCATGCCATTACTTTGTCCATCACATAATAATCTAATCTGATATAATTAATAGAAGAGAACTTTACTACAGTTTCCTAGAAATTTGCTCCTTTAAGTAAGCTTAGAAGCTTAAACTTTTAATTTCAAAAGACAGCAGCCTGCTAAGGTCACCAACTCTGCAGGTGGTGCAAGGTAGATCTAGAGTCAGCTTTTGCTGCCAGCTGAAACATGCTCAGCACTCAGTTTTCACTCACTATTGGTGCTTCTTTAGCTATTGACAATCCTACGTATTATTAATTAGAAGTTGCTTTCCTTTTTGGTTTTGGTTATTTTAAAAATGAAGTTTTTTGTTTTGCTCACCTCTAGAAAAAAACTCTGCTTTTATTCAGTGAGTCTAATTTGAGATGAACGGTTTTATTCTGATCTTGGTAACATGATTTTCTTGATGGAATTAATACTTTTTGCATAAATTGAGGTAACACCTAAATGTTTTTGTCTCAGTTTTCTCTTCCTAGTCCTGTGCCTTGTACACAGAGTAAAAATTTCCTGCTGTGACGAAGTTACTGCTAAAAATGAAATTTTCATTGACATTTTTCCAATTCTTAAGTGTCTTGGAATAGCAGCGGGCAGTTTATAGACTTCCAAATCAAAGTAAAATTTTTATCCTTAGCAATGTGCAGAAAATACATTTCCATAAACATTTTGTTGTTAGAAGTTCTTCAGTGCTGGAATGTTTTCTTTCGCTCCCTGCACTGCATAGAAGGTGCACTGTACAGAGAGTCTTATTTTGATGATGCATTTTCTTGCCTTTCATAGGATGACATGCAAATCAGAGTGTTTAATTACAACACCCTGGAAAGGGTTCACATGTTCGAGGCCCATTCTGACTACATCCGCTGCATTGCTGTGCATCCCACACAGCCCTTCATACTCACCAGCAGTGGTAAGAGCCCTGGGGAGTATTTTTATAGTTATTTTGTATTTAATAACCAGCTGCTTTTAGTCCTCTGTTTTCTGTGTAGTGAGGGATTACTGGTCTTCTCCTTTTTCTGTGGAAACAGTAGCCAATGTGACAGTTGTCACTTTGTAAATTTCTTTGTCACTTGGTGTTTCTTTGGTGGAATATCAACTGCACTTACAATTGAAAATATAATAGCTTATGTTCATGTCAGAGAAGAGCAAAGAGCCATCTCACTGAAATATCTGCCAGAGGAAGGGTTCCTTTATGTGCTCATTAGTGTGGCAAACTCTCAAATAACAGCTCAAGTTCTGTTTTTAAAAAATTACACAGTGGTTTGGAATATGTTTTCAGCTGGCAGTCTGGCATGGAAGTAACAGGTAACTCGAATCTTTTCCCCAAAATATCACTAAGTTTTCTGTTATTTGAGGTGATCTGTATTACTCCGAACTGGGAGATCAGTGTCCCAGGAGCTCTTGCCCAGGAACACCCAGATTGTGCTGCTGAGTCCTTTTTGTTTCTTGAAACCATGCTAATTCAGTCAGAGCTCTGCAAGAATGCAGAGTTTTGTGAGTCCCAAGCACCATGTGTTTCTGTGTTTTGCTGTTGAAACTTACACTTAACACATGGAATTAAGGTACTAAGGAACTTAGTCGTCTCTGCTTCCTTTTCCTGAGCACTCATAAGAGTAGGTGCTGCAGAACAAAGCACTGGTCCAAATTAATGTCTGTCTTAATTATTTTAAAATTAATAATTCAGTCCCTTAGTGTCAATTCTTAATCTTCCTTTTAAAGACAGATTAATTACTTTCTTAGGTTTTATTATCATTTTACTGGACAGTCTTTTTGAGAAACTTTTACTCACTGTGGTTGTTCTACAAGGAAGGACTGGTAAAATCTTCCAGATGAAAAATATACTGAGTATTAGCACTGCCTCCTTTCCACCCTTTAGCTTGAAGCTGTTGAGGATTGTGTAGTTTAAGAAGGTAGTAATCACTCTCTGATTGGTTGGTTGTTGTTTGTGATTTTTTTTTTCAGATGACATGCTCATTAAACTCTGGGATTGGGATAAAAAATGGTCTTGTTCTCAGGTGTTTGAAGGACACACTCATTATGTCATGCAGATTGTCATAAACCCAAAAGACAATAATCAGTTTGCCAGTGCTTCTCTGGATAGGACAATTAAGGTAAAGAAACTGTATTTGAGGATTTTGTTAGTCATTAAGTAATTATGAGCTTACACAAACCAATAATCCTGTATGGACAGTGGGCTTACATGCGGGTGCAAGAATTGAATTTTAATTGAACAAAGACCTGAACATTGGTTGACTTACTATGCGCCTACCAAGTAATTCAGTAAATTTACCAGCTTACCTGTCACCTCTAATCATTAAAATGTGGTTCTTCAAACTTTCTGAAGTTCTCCTTTTCCATTTGGATTACACAGAAGTACAGAGAGGAATAATGGTGATATTGTCAATGAATGGTTTGGGAGTATTGAAACTTTATAGTGGGTAAAGACTGTAACTGTGCAGTAAAAAGGAAAAAAAAATCCTGGTACAGGTGTCTGTCCCATTACTTTCATATCCTTGGCTGTCTGTTGAATTGTTTCCAAAGATGCCTTCAGTCTTCTCCTGGTTGACCCTGATGAGTCTGATTTGCTGTAAAACTATTACCAAATATCTGTGACTATAGATTTACAGCCACCTGAGCAGTGAGACTTCCTCACATTTACAGTAAATGTAAACACCCAGTTTTTATTTCAAATGGTCTTAGATGTTGAGATCAGGTGCATGTCAGTGTTGACTTGACATGATAAACATGAGACAATGGCAGCATATCTGCACTTAATCTGTATCCTCATTCAACAGGAGATTTGTTATCCATTTAATGTAACTGGCAAAAATTAAATTCAGGACACAGTTGGGGGCAATCTGTGTATGCACAAATAGTTGTTGCTTTTTCTAGGTGTTTAGGTAATTTCATAAACAGAAACTGCTTCTTACCCACAGTGCCTTAGATGGTTTTATGTCCTTTCCAAAATGTTGAAAGAAACCCATTGCATTGATTAGAGATATGAGCAGGGCGTGTGTAACTCAGTATGTTGGGGTTTTATATGTTTTCACTTGAGGGGAGGGACTGATTGAGCAGTTGCTGAAGATTCCTCACCAAGAAAAACAACTGTGCCTTTGGAATTCAATAGCATTTATCTTTGGACTTGTATACCTGCATACCTGCTCTGTTTGGCAAGGTTGACCTAGAGGCACAACATCAGTAATGATGTGTTTGCGTGTTCTCTTGGGTCTTTCCTGGGAAGGTGTGGCAGCTGGGATCATCCTCCCCCAACTTCACCCTGGAAGGCCATGAGAAGGGAGTGAACTGCATCGACTATTACAGTGGTGGGGACAAGCCCTACCTCATCTCAGGGGCCGACGACCGGCTGGTGAAGATCTGGGACTACCAGGTATGTGCTCAGCTCCTCAGGAGCCACGTGCAGGCTGCCACTGCACAACCAGCAGTGCCTGGGTTTGAACAGTGCTGCAGACTTCCCTCAGTTTTCCTTGGAAAGATGGAAGAGGCAGAGGAAATATTTCATGACTTGTGTTTAATGAAAAATTTGTTAACCATTGAGAAAATCGGCTGTGAATTTAAATAACCTCAAAATGATTTGTAAAATTAAATTTGGCATAAGGTTGCTAGTATTAGGTTTTTTTCTTGTAACATAATAATGTTACAAGACATAATAAAGCCCTTTAGGCTTCATGCTTGTAGATTAAGGTGCTCCTCTTTTATGTTTAAATGTAAATATTATATAAATATTGTTCATGTATCAACTCTTTCCATCCTTTCACTTCTCATTGACTTTTTTCTTTATTATTTCCCTCTGTCTTTTTTCCTTCTGTGTACATTTACACAGGTACATGTGTGCATGCACACACATGCATGACAGGAGTCATGAGGTGACCTGTTTGAATGCTCTGCAGAAACGAGATCCAGTACAGGGATTCAGTTCTGTTGTTGGACCCTGCAACTCATAAATTCTTCCCATGACAAGTTTATGAATGGCCAAAAGGACAAGACAAATGATGTTAGCCCAGAAGTTGATGATGGCACTGTTAATTTAAGCATTCACTACAGCAATGGCTGTTACACAACAGTGTTTATAATTTTGCCACAGTGTAGAACTGTGACATACTCTAATCTTAAGTAGATCATGCAGAGTAGCCTTTTCTTTCACAACTCTGTGAATGAACATTCTTGCCAAAGTCAATAATAGCTCTGTCTTCACTTGTTGTTAGATTGAGATGTTTTGTTTTGATTTTTTTGCAGTAAACTCAGCTTTCTATGTTACTTTAATCTATTATGCTATGCAGCTCTGGGAAAGCATATTTTCCAGGCAGAAACCCATCTGAAAATAGAGTAAAGCACCTCTCTCAAGGGAAATAAGTATTTTCTTCTGGACAGGAGAAATTAACTCAGTACAGTCATAGTTTTTGATATGTTAATGCTGTTGTTTGAGCACCTTGGAAATAAACAGAAGAAACCTAGAGAAATACGTTTTCAGGCTCATTTTGGATTTGGGGGAGATTTTTTTTTAATAAAACTTTAAACGTAGCAACGTGCTCATTATCCTCAGCTAAACCTCTCGTTCTCTTTTGCAGAATAAAACCTGTGTGCAGACACTGGAAGGACATGCTCAGAATGTGTCATGTGTCAGCTTCCACCCTGAACTGCCCATCATCATCACAGGCTCAGAAGACGGTAATTTTGTGTTTTCTGATGTATAAAGGACGGGGCAAGAACTTCTGGGGGAACTGCTCTTATGGTGTGGCTGCACAGCTCCTGCCCTGGCCGTGGGGGGAGATGAAGGGCACCCCTGCCTTCCCTTCTCCCGCAGGAACCGTGCGCATTTGGCACTCGAGCACCTATCGCCTGGAGAGCACTCTGAACTACGGCATGGAGAGGGTGTGGTGCGTGGCCAGCCTGAGGGGGTCCAACAATGTGGCTTTGGGCTATGATGAAGGCAGCATTATTGTCAAGGTACATGTGATTTGAAGTAAGAAATGGTCATTCAGAGCAACTGATTTCTGATGCTGGGGTGATTTGTAAAATACTGAAGAGTTTGGCATTTTAATTGATGTTTTTAGACAGAGATGTGCTATTTAATTTGATATTTTCAAATGAAAAGAAAATCAGCAATGTATTTTTTCCACTTAACTTCTTACACTACGCTTTCTAGCTTGGTCGTGAAGAACCTGCCATGTCCATGGATGCAAATGGAAAAATTATTTGGGCTAAACACTCAGAAGTCCAGCAGGCTAACCTGAAAGCCATGGGAGATGCTGAAATCAAAGACGGAGAGAGATTGCCCCTGGCTGTGAAGGATATGGGGAGCTGTGAGATCTATCCCCAGACAATTCAGCACAACCCTAATGGACGGTAATACAATTGTTTATTACTTCTCTTGAATTGTTTTGTTTTGTTCTGTTTTGTTTGTGTTAACAGATAGGCTAAAATAAAAGAATGGCATGCAAGGTACAAGGGCTGCTCAGTGGAGACCAGAAGGTTGAGGGAATAGCAGGTAGTTAGCAGCATGATGCTGAAAAAAATGCACTTCCATGATACTTTGGGAATATATAAAGCTTATGCTCTGTCTGCATTTGAAATAATTATATTGGGCATGAGGGCCTTTAACTTTTTAGATAATTTGCCTTCTTGGTGATGCCTATTGAACTGAACAGAGATATCTGATAAATTCCATTTTTCTGCTCCAGGTTCGTGGTGGTGTGTGGTGATGGTGAATACATCATCTACACAGCCATGGCTCTGAGAAACAAGAGCTTTGGCTCTGCACAGGAGTTTGTTTGGGCACATGATTCCTCAGAGTAAGTGGTGCACATTTTTTCCTTTGTATTAACTTCGTTGCTGCTCATTTGCAGGCCATGCAAACACTAAACAGGCCTGAGGACTAAAACCTGTGTGGGCAATGAGCTTTCAATAGCTGTCCTACTTTAAAGTTTTCTATCTGTAGTACTCTGCTAGTTGTAGATGATAACTCAAATGCAGCTGTTTTGTAGCAGCTTATGATTTAGTAATTTTAGTAATAAACTTTGGAAAGTGAATAATTGCTTTGTTTTTCTTACAATTTAATCTCTGTTTAGATATGCAATCAGGGAGAGCAACAGTGTTGTAAAGATATTTAAAAATTTCAAAGAGAAGAAATCGTTCAAACCTGATTTTGGAGCAGAAGGTAAGTATTTACTGTTAAAATAGACATGTTGTGTGTTTTTTGCACAATGTGAATTTCTTTTACCTTTATTTTCTTGCAGGCATCTACGGTGGTTTTCTGTTGGGAGTTAGATCTGTCAATGGCCTGGCATTCTATGACTGGGAAAACACAGAACTGATTCGCAGAATTGAAATTCAGCCCAAACATGTAAGTTTCTAGATGAGACTGAAGATATTTACCTGTCTGTGTTTACTGGATTTTCATGTTTTTACTGAACTGCTAATTTTGAATGAAACCAAGCTGTTAATCATAAAATGTTTATCTTAGATCGTAAGATAATGTTTATCTTATATCATGATATCATAAAATGTCATCACATGTTTATCTCAGAAGGAGCAAAAGGAGGAGAAAAAATTCCTGTATGTGTTGGCTTCTCAGGTCTTAAAGCTTCTAGAGGTAGCATGTTTTAACCTTAATTTACATATCCTCATTTCTTAACCTGGGGTGTCTGAAACTGCTGTTGTTGATTCTCATGATAGATTTTCTGGTCTGACTCGGGTGAGCTGGTGTGCATTGCTACAGAGGAGTCATTCTTCATTCTGAAATACCTGTCAGAAAAAGTGGCAGCAGCCCAGGAAACACATGAAGGTGTCACTGAAGATGGAATTGAAGATGCCTTTGAGGTACCTTCTATTTAAAAAGTGGGATAAGATTAGAGATGGCAGAGGCAAGTCTTCCCAGAGTGTAGGAAACACAGTTCTTAACATAGTCATATTTAAACATTGGTTTCCAGACCATTGAGTCCCACACAGCACATCTGCCTAAGGAACACTGTAAATCATTTTCTTTGGGTTCCTGAGGAGAGTGATCCCTGTTTGAATCCCAGCATAACCAACCTTTATGCATGCATTTCTCCTCATTTATCTGTCAGTATTCTCACAGTTACAGATACTGTTTTTAAAACACACTTTTAGGTCATACCTTATTTTCTGCAGTTTTCAAGTTTTGAAATGAGAAGTAAAAAAAGTCTTGCACCGTGAAATGTCAGAAATTAAAATTTCAGAAAGTTGTCTTTGATTGCCTTGCCTAATGCTTAGTTTGGGGCTTGTTTCCTAGATTTTTAACTGGTTTAGTTAAGAATTAAGGCAGTATTTTTGTAAAACTAAATTATCATTTATGTCCTTCCAATCTGTATGTAAGCTTATTTTTGCTATTTGCCCAGCTACTTAATATGGAATGTTAAAGGTAATTTCAAAGTACAGTAGTCCTTTTGATCTACCTAAAACTACATTTTTATGTCCCTAATTAAACCAATCTTACTTTGCAGGTTCTTGGTGAGATTCAGGAGATTGTGAAAACAGGTTTGTGGGTCGGTGACTGTTTTATTTACACCAGTTCTGTGAACAGACTCAACTACTACGTTGGAGGAGAAATTGTCACTATTGCCCATTTAGACAGGTAAGCTGCTGCTTCAGGCCATGAGCAAGTGTTAAAGGTTCTTTCAGTCAAGTGAGTGCAAGGGAAACCTTGTTTGCTGTGCATTACAGCTTGTTCTTCTGTATCATACTGATGTATGTTCTGAGGCAGAAACATAGTCCTGGAGGGAATAAACAGTACCATGTGAAAGTGTATATCTAGTCACAGTAGAATATTTTATGTGATTATTCTTGCTACCATAAGAGCTACTGGAGGATTTTTTGATAGACTATTTTGTAGTGGACCTATTGAAAATGAATATGCTTTGTTTTGTTTCAGAACAATGTATCTTCTGGGGTATATCCCCAAGGACAACCGACTTTATTTGGGTGATAAAGAGCTAAACATTGTTAGTTACTCTTTGCTGGTCTCAGTGCTTGAATATCAGACTGCTGTGATGAGAAGAGATTTTGGTATGGCTGACAAAGTTCTTCCCACAATTCCAAAAGAACAGAGAACCAGAGTTGCACATTTTCTTGAAAAACAGGCAAGAAAACTACTTCTTAGTTATCAAAATAATTAAATCAGTTAATTCACATTTTTAATCGAGTTAGCTATGCAAAACCTAGTCATGTTATCTGTAAGGATAAACTCTTGTTAATTATCTGTATTTATTTGAGAATACTATAACCTTCTCTTGAGAGTATTTTTGTTAAAACATCTAGGATGCTGTTTGCCTTGACAGATCCTAGCCTAACTTAGAGATTTTTCTTTCAGGGCTTCAAACAACAAGCTCTTGCAGTATCTACAGATCCAGAGCATCGTTTTGAGCTTGCTCTTCAACTTGGAGAGTTAAAAATAGCATATCAGCTTGCAGTGGAAGCAGAGGTAAGTATGTAATTTTTGGTGATTCATAGTGATGTGTTAGCAAGAATCTCAGAGCCCCTGTAAGAAAAGGCAGTGGTATGTGGGGATGCAGTACAACTCCCTGAACACAACAGAAATGCCTCCAACTCAAATGCCTTTGATAAAGCTATTCTGCCTGTAATTCAAAGGACATGTAAGCTGTGGGATGGGGACAGAAGAATGTTGAGCTCCCAGAGAATACAGAACTTGAGCCCTAGTCTCCAATACCTAACAGTGAGAGGAGGAGGAATGACAGGGCTGAGGCCTTTAGGCCTCTGTCCCAGCCTTGGCAAACTTTGACTGCTGCACTAGAAAGGCTGGAAGACAGTGATTTGTCCCATAGCCATTAGTCAGAATTGATCTCACAGCTCCTGTTGTAAAATAATAGTTGGTGATAAGGAGTGTTAACTTAGTTATAGACACTCATGCCTTTCTTCATCCTGCAAGTTAACTTGGGAGATTTAAGAGATCGTTACTGTTTAAATTTCCAAAGTTATTCTTATCTCCCACCTCCATATTTACTGACAAACTGTTCATTTTATGTAATGGTATAGCTGTGTAATGATCTTGTAACACTGATTTTGTCATTCTGTGAAAGCCACAGTAATGACAGGACCTCAAAGGGAAGACAAATGTACTGATGGGATACAGCACTTTCACAAGGCCACGTACATTTTCATACTGAATGCTCTGAAAAATCTTTAAATGCTGTTCAAAGATGTGAGTGGTGTTTTTTTTTTTTTTTAACTCTCTCTCCCCTTTTTGTACAATTAGTCAGAACAGAAGTGGAAGCAACTTGCAGAGCTGGCCATTAGTAAATGCCAGTTTGGCTTAGCCCAGGAGTGTCTCCACCATGCCCAAGACTATGGAGGGCTGCTGCTCCTGGCCACAGCTTCAGGAAATGCCAGCATGGTGAACAAGTTAGCTGAAGGAGCAGAGAAAGATGGCAAGAATAACGTGGCATTTATGAGCTACTTCCTGCAGGGAAAGTAAGTAACGAATGAGATTCTAATTGTTCTCCTCTGCTTTCCTGAGTTATGAGAACCTCAGGTTCTTCAAATGGTTAACTACAGCTAACTTAAAACTTCAGGAGAAGGCTGGTGGTCGGTACCTTCTCAGAAAAGCTGCCTCTATTTTATGATGGCTACTAGGTTAAAATATGAAATGAAAGCATTTTAAATCAATGTAACAATAAACAGCTAATCTAATACAGGATTTTGTCTTTATTAAATTTACTGGTTAAAATAACATTTTAAAACCTTCTAGACTTGACTCATGTTTGGAACTCCTGATTAAAACTGGGCGTCTCCCAGAAGCTGCTTTTCTTGCACGGACATATTTGCCAAGCCAAGTTTCCAGGTAATTTCCAAGCACACACAGAGCACAAATGGTGGTGTCAGAATTATCTGTCTGTAACAAACATGGTTTGTATCTCCAGGGTTGTTAAACTCTGGCGGGAAAACCTCTCAAAAGTCAATCAGAAAGCTGCTGAGTCCCTTGCTGATCCTACAGAATATGAAAACCTCTTCCCTGGATTAAAGGAAGCTTTTGTTGCTGAGGAGTACGTTAAACAAAGTCTTGCTGACTTGCGGCCAGCCAGGGAATACCCCCTTGTCACTGTAAGTGGGTTTTATTGTCTCCAGAAGAGAAACATTTGGTGCTGGGTCAAATCAGCTCTAAGCAAGTGAGGGCAACATTTACACATACATGTTTTGGTGTTTTGTTGTTTTTGTTTGTTTTTTTTTCTTTTAGCCAAATGAAGAAAGAAACTTACTTGAAGAAGCAAAAGGATTTGAGCCTTCTGGAATAACATCTCAGGTCAGTGCTACTAAGTGATGAATTCTAGGAGACAACTTTGCTATCAGATGGTAACATCTACCCTGGAGAATGTTTCACCACAAATGGACAAATTGTTGCTCTTACTGGCTTGACTGTAAGCACTGCAGCTGAGTTCATGTTCTTTTGCCTCAGATTCTTCTTAATCTGTGTCTGTAACTACTAATAGATTCTTGACTGCAAAATTTGTGTGCTTCCTTACCCTGGGTCACCCTTTGTAGTGTGAGTGATTGTAGAATCTTACCACTGAATTCACCCTACAGGAAAACAATCCCAGTTGCACATACAAACTGCTTTAACTGCAGCTGGTTTTCTAAAAGCTCGGTAGTTGGAACCTGGAAACTGGTGTATTACAGCAATTAAAAATGCTTTATGTTCTTTGCTAGTGTGCTGCATGGTTATGGAGTAACATGATTTCATAGCTAACTGATTAGGAATCCTGCTCAGGTACTTAGACTGATGTTCTAATCAATACCTGAAGTAACAAACTGATTTATTTCTTTTACCACCTCAGTTGCCCAAATATTATGCAGAAAACATGACTTAACTGTAAGGTATGAGCATACAGATTGGAAAAAAAAAATTTAAACACTTTTCAGAGCTTAAACAGAAGGTGACTTCTCATTTTTGCTCATATCAAATATATTTGTACATGAAAATCAGAATGTGAGTTTCTCAGAGGCACAGTTCTTTGAGGCTACAAACAGCTAAAATTAGCACTGCATCAGAAACTGAGGGAGAAACAGAAAAGCCACAACTCCCAATTCTGTGGTTTTTTTTCTTTTCCTCGAAGGAGATGCACTGCAAAGCATCACTGGCAGTTCAGAGAAGTTATCTTGCTCTCAAATAGCTGTAGTGAATTTTGCTTGTTGTGTATCAAAACAAGTATCATTAAAGCAAAATCAAATTTCTGTGCACATTTGTTAAAGATGATGAACATTGCGAAAGTTACCTGAAATAAATGAGAACTAGCCTGCAGAAGAAGCTGAAAACAAGGCCACTAATGTTAAAAGTGTTATCTTTGCATTCAGCTATGATTGCACAGATGTGGTTTACAGGGTAGGAGATAACTATGGAATCAAAACACAGTTGAATAGTATTGCTTCAGTAATTATACTAATTGATGAATTACCTTCATATAAAACTTGTACAGCAGTGAAGAGAGAAGATGAAGTGTTACACCATTACAGGCTATGGGACACAAAGCCCAGCAACAGTACTGAGATTTGCTGTCACAATCTAAAGTAACCTGATCTGTCTCCTGAGGACCTTGACAATCGCTTTCTAACAGCACTTCAGTATTTGAAGTGAACTGATACTTTCTGAAGGTTGCTTTCCTTTTTTTCAGTTCCATCCATTGAAGCAGGTCCAACTGCTTCAAATACACTGGGGAGGGAAATGGCAGTCTCCAGTGGAGTGAGGACTAGAACTCTTAGAGGCTGTGGCTCAAGAATTACTAAGGGACACTTTGAAAGAGAACCATGGGGAGGGAGGGATTGTAGGTTTGCTGTCGTTTACTTGCTTTTGTCAAAAAATTTTAATTCAAAAGAACTAAAGGAAGTTCTTTGTCATTAGAAGGCTGAAGAACCAGTTCCCTCTCCTCAACAAGAAATGATGAAGACAGTTTTGCAGAATTCTGATACACTTCCAACACGAGATCAGAAGGTACCAACACATTTTTATGATGGGGAGCACCACAAGCACTAACTTTCTGTTAAAGATTTTGATTCATAATGTGATTTAACAAAGCTACTGCAAAGTGTGTCTGTGTTACTAGACCTGGACAGCTTAGGCCCAGTACAGTGCACAAACCCCTGCCCCTGGGGTGCAGAAACCATCCAGGGTAGAACAGATCAGTTCAACAGCTTGGGGTGGGGTTCAGGGGTGGAGTTCAAACAGTTGGTCAGAGCATGGTAAAAAGCTGCAACTCGGGAAAGCCTTTCTTACCAAGCAATAGATTCTTTCAGTGGCTTCTTTTAGCACTTGTGTTGCACACAGCTGCCACAGTTGGGGTTTCACAGAACGTGCAAGTGCATCCTACAGAACCATACATCACACAGGCTGGCTGATAGGGAACCATAGCAGTATCCCCTTCACCTGGGCTTTTCTTTCCCTAGACACTGCTGGACTTGGAAGATGACTTGGATAACTTGGATCTGGAGGATATTGATACCACAGATATCAATCTGGATGAAGAGATCTTAGATGAGTGAACATCCTATTTTAGATGACCAAATCAATTACTCCAAACCAAGGAATGAAGTTCTGTGGACTATATGCTCCCAATTATTTGATTTTTATACCACAAGTGGACCATGTACACATAGAAGGAAGTGTAGACCCAGCAACTGTACAAAGAGATCAGCTTCCAATATGTTGAAATTCAAGACCTAGACCTGCTCCAGTGTGTAGTAAACAATGTTTTCATTTTTCAAGCAATTCAATAAATTCTTTTAAACATTCTTCTCCTCAGCTCTCCATTTTCTAGTAACTCTACTGAGAACAGTGTCATTCTTAAGAATAACCCAGCTTCAATAGTGTGTATTGGAAATACATGAAACAGGAGCATAGTAACTAAACAGTAGTATTTTAACCTCACTTTTCTCAGCATGTACACATAAGCAGATGGTTGTTTTCACTGTCCTATTTAGCTTGGGTTTGGTAACAGTATTAGCTCAGTTGTTCTTTCACACACCACTTTTAGCTAAAAAATCTAAGAGCAGTAATAGCAGCTTAAGAGGTGGAAATGGTGTAACACCCTTAATGAAGCTGATCAAACCCTGCACTTACCTCAATAAGTAAAATTAACTGTGGGAGATCCTTTAGATTCAAGAAGTAACAAGTAAAAAAATTATACAAGTATACAATATACATGGTATACAGTCACCAAAAGAGTCATGATGACTGCTCTAAGTTCACTTACAGAACATTTCAAAATAACAAGCTCCTGTTGTGTTTCTTACGAATTTCAGTTAAAAGAAAAAAATCTAAAACAGTCAGTTTCAAGTATTTATTGTGGAATCCTGTACAGAAAATGTTTATAAACAGACTTAAAACTTAGATGAACTGAGGTTTATTTTATGAAGCTGTGGAAGTAGCCATTGCTTCTTCATACGCCTGCAGGGCCAGCTGTATGTAGCCTTCTCTCTGGGATTCAGTTTTCACAAATACCTGCAGCCATGGCAGGAGAGAGATTAATGTACAGTTAACAGCAGAGCTGCATAATGACACTTCATGCCAGTGGCAGAACAGCCTACAACTAAAATCCTGGTGCAGCTATATATATATATATGTAGCTTAACAAAACCCCAACACGGCATGCAGAGCAGTTAAATATCTGCCTCTGAAGGTAAGGAGAAATTTAGGTTAGAAATTCAGACAGTTCTGCAGTTTAAAAGCTTTCTCCTCTGTAGTGAAGTAGCCTAAAGCAAAAAAGCATACCTTGATCAAATCAATTCCTTGAAGTTTCCCTTCTTTAGCTTCTTTTGCTGACTGACATTCAGGATGTAGCATATGATACAGTGTAATCAAACTTGTAGCATCATCCAGCCTAAAAAAAAAAAAAAAAAGGCTCATTTGTAGCAATTACTGTCCATTAATAATTACACATCTACAGGGAAAAAGTGTTATTTTGTGGTATACTTTGCACACCACAGGCTGTCAAAAACTGCTGCTTTCACTGAGGATCCAGTCACTGGAATGTGGTAAACAGGGAAAATAATCCCATTATCTACTGCAATGGCAGCCCCTTCATGGGAAGGAAGACCAGAAGCACATGAATACCACAGAGCACCAAGCAAAGTACCTAAATCTCTCCCTAGTGCAGCTGAAGCCTGGTGTCCTGTTCAGCAGTAACACAGCTGAAATCTCTGTAAAATACAAATTATTACCCAATAACAAGTATTTAGTAGAACAACTGTGCCAAAGGGGAACTTTCTAATAGACTGCAGTAACTAGTATGTTTTACAGGAGCATTAGAAATCCTGTGACTGCTCACTCTGCTGAATTTAAAACCACTGAACTAAGTAGCAGGTAAAGATGCTCCCAACTGTGGTAATTTAAATTGTCCAGATACTTGAATTTTCCCTTTAACAATGTTATTCCAAAATAGGAATTTCCCTGCTTTCTCCATATCCTCAGGTTTAAAAGTAAGATCTGACCGTATGTTTCAAGTTTCTAACTGCAACAGCAGGAAATCAATGCCCCCATCACTGCAACCTGAGGTTCTAATTGTACCAATTTCTCCCACCTCCAGTGACATTTTGAACAATTAAATATTGTTTGCTTGGGGGAGCTCTGAATAAGTTTAGCAGCATATCTTATAGAAATCCACCCATTTAAAACGGTAGTTTATTTATGTGTTCCCAGCTTACTCAGGAATTGGTCAAAAATCCAGAGTGTATCAACCTTGTAATCTCAATGGCAAGACAGAATTAGTAGGCTTTTAGGATCAGCACTGCTGAAAGTGTTTGACAATTATACAGGAAACCAAAACCCAAGAATGACAAAAGGTCAATTTCTACAGAAATTTAGTTAAATACCCTACAACTTTATGGACTGTAGTTGGTGGTAACAGCACCTACACAGCTAACAGAGCAAGCCTAAAATTTCATGCAAATGGAAACATTTCTAAATCTTACAGAAATAGTTTTCAAAGTCATGCTTCTTGTTTTCTGTTTGTTTAGATCATAGGATTACTAAGCATCAAACAGTACTCACAAGTCTCTGTTGATCATATCTATTAGTAAGCCATCTGTTCTCTTCCTGTTGACCAGATACCACACCATCCCTCCAAAGTGCCTCGTTGAGCGCAGCAGATCGTACTTGGCCTGCTTATCAATGTCCTCGTAGGTCCGATGATGAACCTCCACACAGAAGAGGTTTCACTTTCATTCACATACCTGGAGCTTGGTGACAGTCCTTCCCCTCCACCTCTCACTCAGTTTTTAATCTGTTCTCTATTGCCCTGAAGTGCAGGAGTAATCCACAGACTGCACCACGCTACATTAGAGCTTTGGGCATGTTATAATTCAGGGTGACACAGGATAGCCCAGTTCTTAGTCACAGACACCTTCATGGCCAAAGGAAGCTAAATCCTAGGTATGTCCTGAACATTTGGGGAGGGAAGAATATAACCACAGAACCTTCACTGCTCTGCTGTCAAGTTGTAATCTGTTCTTCAAGGAGAAAAATGCTAGAGCAAAGAGGTGAAACTTCACTTTGAAGAAAAGGTACTTGAAAAATTGCTTAATGGAGTTATAATTTCTCAAATCATTGAGAATATTAGTGTAAAGGCATTTTTAAAGCCTTTTTAAAGACATTTTAAAGGCAAGTGCAAATTAACAAATTTATCAGCAGCCACAGCTACAAACTTTAAATAGCTCAGCTACAACTACATTTTTGAACCTGGTCTTTATCAAAAATAATCCTTTTGTAGAATGTGCAATAATCCTTTGTGTAGAATGCCCTCTCAAAGTGCTTTTTCATTTATCTACCTGGTCCTTTCAAGTCTAACAAAGCAGTTACCATGGCATCAGCATCACAACTCTTGTTGTGATGCTTGTGACCACTTAGGGGTGTTACCATCAATTCTATTTCAATAACAAAAATACCTGCATAAAGACTTGTTTTTTTGCATATATAGTACTCTTCTATGCTATTGAAAACTACTTAAACAGAATCCTGCTTTACTTTTCTGCATAAAAATAAACATCAACTCTCATCACAAGGATAACTGAAAATGGGGGGGAAAAAAAAGTGCCTGTGACCAACATCTTTGAGCCCCAGATAATATTTGTGTTTACAAGAAACCCTAAAGCTCTTCACAAACATTTTTTTTTAACTAGGAGAATGAAAGGTGAACTCACTCTGATATAGTCAGGTGAATCAGGCTCAAACTGAGCAATGCACATGTTAAGAAGATCTTCATGACGGTCCTGCTGAAATACATTCTGAAACAACAGTTCAAAGTCAGGAGTAGATTATCACACCATTGCAATTCTAAAATCAAAACAGCAGCCACAACATTCTGTCCTGGGCAACACTTACAGTAAGTAACCCCTTAAGTACAAGACAATGCACAGGAGTACAGTAACTGGCTTGACATTAATACAGCGTTTCTTGGTTTCTGAAACACCACATTTTCAGATTAAATATACAATTTCATAAATGCATAACAATGTGGACTTCCAGTATGACACAGTACTTGCACCTACCCAGGATGTACCTGGACCTAACCTGGAACTTTATTATAAGAATTCTAAGTTACAATGATAAACAATTGTTCAAACCAGAATTCAGGCAGCTTAAAACATACATTCAGAGTAGCCTGTTCAGAGCTCCTCTGCCCAGTAACAGAGCACAATCAAGTAAAAACGACCAGTTTCCAAAGCCAGGAAGAGCTTACCCCAAGGTGTTCATCCTTGAATAGCACAGGGGGGATAACTCTGCGCCCTTCTTTTGGGAAGAATATCTGTATCATTCTGTCTCGCTCCTCCCAGGTCGCTTTGCGTAACACCCCGTTGGGTTCTCTAACTACAATGAAACGTTCCTGAAAATAAGGTAAAAAACCAGCATTGTGTCCCAAAGCCTTCAGTCTTCCTAGCCAGAACCATTGCAAAAAAAGATGCTTATTTGTCAGAGTCTTTCTATACTTAAACTGACATTAACCATGACAGTTTCTAATTGACTGTTGCTATGTGCTACACTCATGACTTCTGACTTGGTACCTGCTAATTAAGTGCTACATATGCACCTTAATTTTACTGTATGACATAACTGTGCATGTGTCTACACTAAAAGCTACAGCTCTGTGGAGTTTAGACAGACAACATAAGTCATACCCAACCAAGGGACTTGCTGCTGACCTGATTTTATCACTTAATAATACACATGAAATTAAGAACCCAAGTGTCTTGCACTTTTATACCTTGGTTTCAGAGGTAGGTGCTTGCATCAAGTAAGGGCAAGTGCAGTACAAAAAAACACAACCAATAAAACTGTATACTCCTATCTGTTCACATGCTTTAGGGCAGCAAATGGGAAAGTTTGTTGGGACAGGGAGGTTTTCAACACACTGAAGTAGCAAAATAAATAGCTGGTTCCTGGGGAGAGCTCTCAGATGGAGTAACGGATGGAAGACTGGACAATTCCTTTTACAGGAGCATTACTAGATGGATGTGTTAGCCATGCAGACTTCTCAAAATCCTAATTATTTGCTAAGAACTTTTCGAGCCTCTAAATACTGGTACTTGGAAGACCATCTAGATGTTTCATTATACAAAGAAAACTCTATTCCTATACTCCACGTTTCTACTTGACAACTACTTCTTTATAGCTTTCCTATGAGTTCATCCATCATTTGCAGAGCTTTCCACTAGATCTCCGCTGCTAAAAGTAGCTCCATCTTTTGGTCTATGTACTAAAATAATCTAATTCCATAACAAGTTTCCAGGAAATAAGGAAGAAGTCAGTATTCCTACCATATCACAAGCTCGCGTTTATAAAATAATTAACTCACTACCCGACAGCTCCCCCTCCTGCCTGTTTTTGAGTAATAGAACGTAATTTATCACTATCAGTTACAAACAAGCTTTTAGAAATGTTTCTCTATTACCTCACACCAGACTACACTGACGACACTTCAGCCCTTTTGCAAACTGATATAATTACATTTTTAATAAAACCTAAAGCTTATTTTGAAAGCAAATTAATACTGTTATTTGTGTTACTTACACGATGTGGAGTAGAGTATGTCAAATCTGTAAATATGTATTTTGCAGTTTCTGTTCCTTCAAGGAATTTGTCTTCTGCTAAGACATCATCAATTGGCTCTCGTTCATCCAAAACAGGAGGCATAACTAGTTTTTCTTTAGCTTCCTCAATCGCTTTTCTCATGGCCTTGGGGGGAAAAAAAAAGAAAGTAATTAAATTTTACAATTAAAAATATCATCCTACTGGAAAGCTAACATACAATTCTGGAACACATATTTTCATTTAGAGAGATATCATTCAAATTTTTTTTAGTTCTGCAGCTGAAAATGGTGATACACTAATTCAGACTCCAGAGAGATGTCAACACTTTACCAGCACAGGGCAAAATGCAGGAAGAAGTTCCAAAACTACAATGAACAAACTGCAAACACCAAGTTTATTTTCCCACGGTAAGCTTCCCCCAAAGCATAAACCACAATCAACAATTTATGTACAGCAGTGATTGTGAGTATAGAAAAACCTGTTAAGTCAGGCCCCTTTGTCACCTTGAACCATGTCAGACCACAGGGAAAAAAAGCAGCAGTCAAGGGAATCCCATGGATATAATTTAAATAGCGGATAAAACATTCACTACAGTTAGGAAGAGTAATGGGATAATAAACAGGCATCATTTAAGGCAAAAAACCATCCAATTTCCGTCCATATTCCACAAAAATTGAGGAAAATTAGACAAAACAAACTACTTAAAGAAACACTGATTTACGCTATTTCAGGGAGTGACGACATGAAACAAAAGGAAAGCAACCAAACCGCTTCCAAAAGCGACAACAAACGCGGCAGAAACACGCGGGTGTTTCGCCGAGGCCGCCCCTCAGCGCGGAGGGCCGCGGGGAGCGCACCTCCTGAAGCTGCGCCTCTGTCATCAGCTTGTACTGCGGCGGCTTCAGCTCCTTCTGCGCGGGCCGGAACACCTTGTGTAGGTCGATCCCCGTCATCCTGCGGAGCAGCGTCTGCACCGCCTCGTCCGCGAAGCCGGGCGGGGGCTCGGCGGCCGGTCCGTCTGCGGGCAGAGGGACGGGCTGTCACCCGGGATGGGGGCCGAGTCGCCGGACATGGCCCCGCGCTGCGCTCACGGCTCCTCCCGCTCCCACCTCCTCCCACCGCCTCCGCCCCGCGTGTGGCGGTGGAACCCCGGACGGGGCCAGTGTCGGTGCAGGGACCCCCTGTGCGCCACTCACGTACCGCCCGCGTCCCGCGCGAGCCCGCGCCGCGCGTGCCGGCCCCACAGCCGCGCGGGCAGCACCGCCCCCCGCCGCGCACACAGCGCCGCCATCTTACACGCAGCCCAGCACGCCCCGGCCCGCCCCCGCCGCCATCTTACACACGCCCCTTCTCTGATCGCCCCGCCCCCGCCGCCATCTTATACACGCCCCTTCCCGCCGCCATCTTGTACACGCCCCTTCCCGCCCCCCGCCGCCATCTTATACCCGCCCCNCGCCGCCATCTTACACACGCCCCTTCCCTGATCGCCCCGCCCCCGCCGCCATCTTATACACGCCCCTTCCCGCCGCCATCTTGTACACGCCCCTTCCCGCCCCCCGCCGCCATCTTATACCCGCCCCGTCCAGCCCCGCGGCGCGTCGGGAAATGCAGTCGTTGGAATGATGAAATCGAATGCGGCGATTGAGTCTATCATTAGCAAATTTGCAGAATGCGCCAGGTTGGGAGGGAGTGTCGACCCGGGCATCTCAGTTCAGGAAGGGTATTGAGGTGCTGGAGCAGGTCCGGAGAAGAGCAACGAGGCTGGTGAAGGGACTTGAGTACGAGTGCTATGAGGACAAGCTGAGGGAGCTAAAATTGGTAGTCTGGAGAAGAGGAGGCTCATTGCTCTCTACAACCCCATGAAAGGAAGGTGTAGCTAGGTGGGGGTTGGTCTCTTCTCCCAGACAACCAGCAATAGGACAAGAGGTCACAGGCTTAAGCTTAGCCAGGGGAGGTTTAGGTTGGATATTAGGAAGGAAGTCTTTAGAGACATAGTAATCAGGCATTGGAATGGCCTGCCCAGAGAGGTAGTGGATTCACCATCCCTGGAGATTTTTACGATGAGACTGGATGTGGTGCTTGGTGCCATAATCTGGTAATCACAGTGGGGTTGGATCAAGGGTTGGACTTGATGATCTTGGAGGTCTCTTCCAACCCAGTTGATTCTATAATTCTATGAATTCTGAGTTGGCAGTGACACACAGGGATCATTGGGTGCCAGTCCTAGCCCTGGGCAGGACACGCCAAGAATCTCACCCTGTCCCCAAGAGCGTTGTCTGAGCGCTCCTTGAGCTCTGTGGGCCTTGGTGCTGTGACCGCTGCCTTGGGGGAAGCACCTTTTCCTGATACCCAGCCCAGGCCTGCCCTGGCACAGCCTCCTGCTGCTTCCTCGGGTCCTGCCGCTGGTCACCAGAGAGCAGTGCCTGCTGCTGCTCACCCTCCTGAGGAAGCTGTGTGTGGCCATGAAGTTTCCCCCTATCCAAGATGAACAGATCCCCCTCTGCCTGCCATGCGGGACACACACGGTGGTCTGGCGTTTTCCCCAAGGGAAAGCACAAGGATCTCGTTGTTCCAAGTCCCCCCAGCGCTGTCAAAGGCCAAGGCCGAGAGGTGTGGGCTGGGTTAGGGCTGGACCACCGTGATGCCCTGGGACAAGGGAAGCAGCGGGGACGGCTCCTCCTTCAGCGAGGGCACTGATAGTGGGGTAAAAAAACTGGAATTGAGGCCACTGTGAGCAATGTCACAATTAAATCACCATGAAGCTGCAGCTGCCTGGCATAACAGGCACCTCCTGCCCCAGTGCCTGGGCTGTCTGCCCAAGGGGAGGAACACAGGGGTAATTCTCAATAAATTAAAAAAGGCTGCCTGGCTCTGCATGCTACTTTGGCACCTGCTGTGGGTCATGCCTGAAAACACCTGTGCTTTCTGCTGGCCACAGCTGTCCCATGGCAGGTGAGCTTGCTCTGCTGCCCACAGAGCTTTAACACCTTTGTAAAGGCAGGGAAATACATAAGTGTACCTAAGCATAAAGACAATAATTTTATACTCAGTAAGGATGTCAGGTCAGAGCTGATGAAGATGGGGTATGTAGTTGAAAGCAGTACAGCCTTCCATTGAAACTGTGCAAAGGAAATGGGTTCAAACTAGAAGAGAGTAGGTTTGAATTAGATGTTAGACAAGTAATCTTTCCTGTGAGGGTGGGGATGCCCTGGCAGTCTGCCCCGTCCCTGGAAGTGTTCAGGGTTGGATCAGACTCTGAGCAACCTGGAATAGTGGAAGGTGTTCCTGCCCGAAGAGATGGTCTTTAAGGTCTCTGCCACCCCATCCCATTCTATGATAGGACAATAACTGACTTTTTATAACTAGGTCTATTTCATGGGATTGATAGTTTACTTGAAGTTTATTTTCTCTCACTGGTCTGTATCTTCTATCCTGAATTTCAGTGAGTGCTTGGGATATGTGAAACACCAGGAAAGCCAATTTCACCTAAAAGGTCTCTTCCAGCCTTGATGATTCTATGACTGTACTACCAGCAAGCAAGTCTCTGTTCAGGAGCCCAAAATGCTTTGGATTCCAGAATCTTCAAAGCCACAAATGGATGCAACTTGGCTGATGACTTTCTGTCTGAAGAGGAAATATTTCATTTCCAGGAGGGAAGATATTGAAACACAGGTGATGTGCTTAAATTCTGTAGATTTCCAAACCACTTTAGTGGTTTGTTCATTGCTTTGCCAAATCAAAGTCTAAATTATACTACTTTTGAAAATGACAGTTGAAGTCTGGGAGAAAATTAAGACTTTATTGCATATATTGGCATTCATTAAAATAAAGTTAAGCTGAAAAAAATTTTGTTTCTTGTAATTGATCTTTTTTGTACTAGGGAGCATTTCTGTTTTTCTCAGGCTTATGCAATATCCAAACACATATGCTGGGTTGGATTTAATATTCAAGCTTTTCAACATCCTGGTGTTTTGTATCATCAGAAAGGTTGCTTCTCATATTTATATTGCTACAACTAAGTTGAAATCATTGAGAACTGAAGAGGGCAAATGAACCCTTAATATTATTTTAATGCAACTTTGTGCAAAATTTATTTAAATAATGCTAAGAAAATGAAAAATAATTTTGAGGAAATGGAGAAGGTATTGTTTTTCAATTCTTTCATGGAAGATCTCTGGAGTGAGAGCTATACCCTATAAGGGAATTGGGAAGTAATTTGGCAACTTGCCTAAAAGCCACTTCAGACCTGTTCATGAATTTGGATGGCAAGCCAATGTCCATTTTAATTCACAGAAGTGCTTAGAAAAACAACAGAACTTATTGGGCTGTATCCAGGAGAGGTTAAATTCACATTCATTCTGTACTGGAGTAGTAACAGCTGGTGTGAGGATTAACCTTTTTGGCTGATGGGATGAAATATTAACTAACTGCACCGTAGATGGAAGTCTAGCAGGTTAACATAACTCCTAAAGCAGTATCAATTTATATTGGATAGATGGTTATATTTTATTTGTGGTTTATATTTGTACTGAAGTAACAATTTAAAGTAGGATGTTTTATATTGGTATAATTAAAAATCTAAAGCACCAGCTTGATGAATTAGTGGTGTAAAAATTAATAATGAAATAAAAAATATTTCTTAGCTTTTGTTATTATTTTGAATGCATCCCAGGACAGTTGCTCTTGAAGATTTACAACCATCTGATCGTGGGTGGATGTCCCCTGTGGAACACATTGGTGGTCTAAATCTGGATTCTATTGGAAAAGTGTCAATACCAAATCACCTGCACAGTTGGCATTAATTTCCCCTTTGCTGGTCGTTTCAGGAGGGCAAAAGGATCAGATGGCAGCTGGGAGTGAACCAGTTGGTTAACATCTCAGGGAAAGAGAAAGCAAGTAAGAGGCTTAGGAGCTTGCACTGTTGCTTTGCCTGTTTAGCTGATAAAATAAGAGGCTGTAGTTTATCAGTCTTTCTGAGTAGTAAGCGTGTCAAATTAGTCATAAAGTGTTGTTTGGAACGAAGAATTCTTTCTTGGAAGAAACACAATGGAAAATACAAAACGTAAGGTTCAGTAACTGTGTATCCATTTGTTACAAGAAGAGACAGAGTGAACCCAGTCAGGCTGTGAACATGTCCATAGTTGATGACATGACCCTTTTAAAATGAATGGCTGGTTCTCTTGCTTGTGATAAGAAACACTCTGGCAATCCTGTGGAACATTTTTCTGAGGGACAAAATGGACCAGGTTGGAAGCACTTTTTACTAAACCTGCGCAGATTGGTCTGAAGATGAATTGGTTTTTTACAGGGAAGGCATAGAGTGCTGAAGTAAGAGAGATGATACAAATCCCAATCAAATTAGTCTTTAAAGGAATAATACATTGCACATTTATTTCCCCATGTACATCGAGGGAGTGGGTATATTTTTTTTGTAAAATTATTGGAGTGGTCATTTGTAATATGATTGCCTATTTTCAGGCATATTGCCTGAAAGCCTCTTATTTGCCAGGTTATTTTGTTTAACAGAGAGAGTATTATTTCATCCGGAATTGTCTCTTAAGTTCTGTGGCAGTGGTTATGTGTCACCATCCTGAGCCCTGAGTAGCTGTTTGGATGATGGTGATGCATAAGCCTTTGCTGATACTTCTAAGTGGCTATTTTCTCTCTCAAAGACTACATAGATATCTGAAGCTGTTTAATTTTCAAATTTCCTCTTGGTACTCAGCAGCAGGGACAGATCACTGTGACTGTAGAACTCAGTGCTTGGCTGCTGGGCCAAACCTACCTCCAAAAGCAGAGTTATGGGCAGTCCTGCTGGGCAAAGCCCGTTTTTACAGATAATTCCTGAGGTGCCCACTGAAACTAAAGAAACTGAGCTCAGCTGCAGCACTATCATCCCGTGGGACCAGCTGCCTTCTGCTGCTGATGTAAATGTCCCTAGTGAGGGGGAATGATGGAACATTATGCAAAAGGTTCCAAAGTTGTTTCTTCAGTGGTGTCAGTTTTCACAAGTGCCAATAATCAGCAGAGGCTGAAGAGCAAACATCTCTTCCGGGGTTTTTTTTGGTGTTTTTTTTTTTTTTGGTTTTTTTTTTGGTACCTTGATTATGTGAAATTTGTATTTTCAATTTGAAGAAAAAAACAACAAAATCAAAAGGATTATCTATGCCCTTTATTTTCAGTTTTCAGCCTGGTTTCAGCCACACTTACACTGTGCACGTGTGCTATATTGCTGTGGGCCACGGCGGGGCAGGATTGAGGGCTCCAGCTGAGGAATGAGGGGTGAAAGTGCCTGAGGAGTTACAGCGGATCATGTCAATGAACTGTTTTCATTACTGACCCAGATCTGCCTCTGTCTCGCATAAAGCTGCCATAATCTCACTTTAATAATGATAAATTAGATATATACAAAGACTCTCTCCAGTAGTTGAGATTACATACATTATTTATAGTAGGGATATAAATCCCACTTCAGTTTATATTGTTTTCTTTGCTGCACTGTAAGGGCTTGAGCCAAAGCCCATTAAAGTCATTCCCTAACTTCAGCAAGCTCTGAATTGAGTCCCTATTTTTCAAATTAATTTTATTATTCCTTTTTTCTCTTGTAATACTTACCTTTTAAAAGTACTTACTAAGGAAAAAGTAATAATACATATTCAGTATTATTCAAAGTAAGGTAGTGTTTGAGTAATTGTTCTTTTCCCTGTTCTTAGTAGTTTTTTAACCTCCCTGTACATTCCATAACTATTTCAAGTCCTGTCCTTCTGAATCTAGGCACTCAGCAGGGCACTGTGAACTAATTCTGGTGTCCAGCATAAACTGTTTAATGTGGGCAGTCTGGGATGTACCTGATCCCTTCATTTCCACAGTAGAAGGATGGAACAATGATCCTGGCAGATTTGTGGGTTTGTTTTGTTCTCTGGGGACAGAACAGTTAGGAGAAGATGGCACTCTCCAATTCAAAGGTTAATTATAATATTTCACTTCTGTTGTGTTGTTGGCACAAGTAGTCAGTATTTTTTTCTCATAATTGTACTTTTATCTGTTTTAACCTGAAACATGACACCTGACAGAATCTTCTGAAACCTAAACTGTCCTGATTAAACCTAGGTGGGTGTTATGCGTATTGCCTGGCCTGTTGGCAAAAGTTTCATAGAAATCCAAATCAGATATGTCTGCTGATAATACTTTGTCATGTTTTGTCACCCTCCCAAAGAAGCCTGGAGTCTGCTTTTCCTGCCTTTTTTTTTTTTTTTAAATCCAAGTTTCATTAGGGCTATTGTATAATTTTGTGGGTTTTAATTTAATTATTTTATCAATGAATTACCTGACACAGAAGCACATTCTCTTAGTCATAAACTGTTCTAATACTCAGTGGCTACTGCAAAATTTTGTTTCTTCCAGGCTTTTCTCAAAATAGTGGATTTTATTAACAGATAACCACTTCGTTCTTCAATTGCCTCCAAAGTAGATAGATGTATTTTTATGCTGATGACTTCTTACAGTTAAATAGATAATTTTTTCCCCAAAACTGGTTCAGTTTCTGTTACTTTGTTTGCTTATTTTTTTCCAGTTTAAGTTACCTCACACCTTGTTGCTTAGTGATGCCAAGAGATTTCTCTGAACTGAAGCCATTCCTTTCTCAAGTTCTTTTTGCTTCTCAGACTCCACCTGTCTCTGGGATTCTTTCACAGTTTCACTCCTTTGCGTTTATGCAATTATTTTGCTTTAAATCTCCTCATTGTTCTTTATATTGCCACAAAGTCTTCCAGTTTTCATGTTATTTTGAATTTATCTAGATTTATTAGAATTTTTGTCACTTTCTTTCCTCTTTCTTCTTTCTGCAAATTAATTTTTCTTGGAAATAAGCTCTTGTAGTTTCCTATTTACAATGCACATTTTTTAATTTCCTTTTTTATTGTTGATAAGGGCAATGTGTACCTTTGATCTGCTATTATATATTTTAATAGCCTGCATGATGGGGCTAACTTTTTTTAACCTATTTCCTACCCATATCACACTACTTAAAATAGAATCCTGTCTCTTCTAAAGGTGGCATTGGAAGTACCTGTGTGTTTGTTTTGGTTTTTTTTTTCTGTTTTTTCCTTATTCTTTCCTTAGAGTGTAGAATGCAATACAAATTAAAGTTGCTCTAGGCAGGCCCACTGTGTGTTTAAGAGAATCCTGGGGGTCTGACAGAAAAGCTAAACCAGCTGTGCTCTTCAGTACAAACAACACGTAAATCTGCAGTATCTTCTCTTCATGATCAAATAAGTGAAAGAAAAGGCTCAGAAAGTAAAAGATATTTTTATCTCATAGAAGTAGAGCTTAAAGAATTTAATGTCAGTTAAAATCTCAGCCATTCCAGTCAGACTGGTAAAATCTAACCTTTTATCATTTGTTTTAAGCAGAAGTATTTTCACTTGCTAACTAAACAGCTCTGTTTACCTGTTTGATATGATGCATGTTTTTGGGTCCAGGATCAAATGGTTATTCCGCTCTTTAGGGTAGAGCCTATGTCACAAGAACAGTTTGTAGTTGTCTTTTTCTTGTTACTTTCTATCCAAGCAAATCAAGAAAAACTTAGAAACAAAGATGGAAATAGAATTAATTTGTTCAAATAGTTATCAGACTGTTTTTCCCATTTATTTCCAAGTAAACCTCCTGACATTTATTAGGTTGCCCACTAGAGTTAATAGGAAGATTCCCATCCGTTTTTGTACAAACAGTCTGAGTAGAGTACGAGATGTCACCAGATGATTTCCAGAAGAGTGCTGATAAAAATGATTCAGCTGGTGCTACACCTGCTTAATCTGAGGCAAAAATATATATGTATGTTTTTTATAAATTATTGTAAAACTGTTCACTGAATAATTGCATTTATGCTCCTTTTGGTTTTTAGAGATGATGTGTGTGGGTAGAAATCTGTACCCTTTGTTTTCATAGCACTTTCCCTTGCATGCCCACCACCCCTATGTTCCTTGCCTTGCCATCGTGCAGGACACGGTCTGATTGTGAAAATGTGGCAGTGTTTGGACATTTGGACTAGAACAAGTGATTGGATCTTCATGAGGGCACATATCTAAATAAATACATAAATAATGTAGCTGGATAGATGGAGAGATCTACTAATGGCTTTATAAAATGTTTCAAGGGAAAAAATCCAGCAGATAGCCCAGCATGTCAGGAGGAATATTAGTGACAGAAACAAAAAGCACAGGCCTGACTCTGGCCTGGGCACTGTATCCTGGTTTGTCAGAGGGATGAGTGTGTGGGACACAGAGTATGGAATTTTTTCATTGTTGGGAAAGGGGATGGAAAAAACCCTACAGCGAGCGAGTAGACTGAAAATTAAGATGAAGCACTAAAACCTCTCGATGTCCAAATGTTTGTATCTTGTTAGACACTTCCTTTTTTTCACAACTGCACAGCAAAATGGGAATGTCTTGGTCCTCACTTTTATTCACCTCCTTCTGGGCTGCCTGCCTCTGATTCCTTCCCTTACACCCACTCCATGCACACACATTGGATCTTTTCATAAACAGTCGCAGCTTATTATCCAAGTTGAAAGACTAAATAATTTTCTTTTAGGTTATTGAGCTGAATCAAGTCACAGAAGGGTCTAATGAGAGCCAGAGCCTCTGAAGGAAAAAGAATGGAAGCAGGATCTTGTCCTTTCAATAGCAGCAAACCTCCAGATGGTGTCACAGTGTTTCAGGTAACTACAGCCTCAAGATGCAGTTTTATATCTGGCCAAAATTGATCTTCCTCAATTCAAGCCCTCCCTTGGGCTGTCTCAGTTGTTGAAAACATCTTCGTCTTCATGACAGTCACTAAACAGAGTCCATTATTTTCTTCTGAATTTTAATTAAAAGCACAGCAGTTTGGGACACAAGTAAATTCAGGATCTGACCCTGGGAGTGTATATACTGCACGGAAAAGCAAGTTGAATTCTATCCCCTTTGAGTCTCTGCAATAGCACAGAGATCTCCTAAACCTTACAGGGTATTACTGAGGTGCAGCCAATCCACTGGTATTTTACAGTACAGTTTGGCAGCACCGAAACCACTTCGTTTTTCCCCGTATGTTCCAGTACAGCAGAATTCCTTCCAGCCTAACTACCATTTACTTTGTAAGTAAGCAGTGGAATTCTAGGTTGATACTTAAAAATTAAGCAGGATATTGCTTAGAGGGTTTTGGAAAACTGAGTCCAAAATTAAATGTGCATTTTTTGTGCACATTTCAGCCCAGAGGACCATTTTTGCCCTTAAAGCAATACATCATATTCACTAGTTGTTCGCTCTTTTCCCCCTCCTTCCTTTCAATTGTAGACCAAATAAAATCTCTTCTAAATACTGGTACAATATGTGCAATGTACTGTATGCTCTACATATGATTATATGTCCAACTAATTACAGTTAAATGATACTTACTGCATAGTCAGACATTCTTTTTCTTCTAATAATTTCCTCAGTGCTACTTGGAAACAAAAGGGAAAAAAAAAAAAGGATGGTAGTTCAGAATAGTATCTACCTTTTCAACTGCTGGATGTGATTGCTTTATCATACAGTACTGCACTTCTGAAAAACAAGACTAATCCGTGTTTATTATTGTGAAATAATTTGGAGTATCCTTTCCAAGTTCCCAGCGTCACTCCCGGTCTGGCCTTGGACGCTAGATGGCAATGCGTGGCCGTGTGCCCTATGCGGGAATGACAGTAGCAAAACTCTCTCAACACATGAGAAAATCCTCATCTTTCAAAAATATTTGTAATATTGCCCTTTTATTATGAAAACAATTAAAACGTGTAAATGCTCGATTTTTACCCTCTAAAAATTTTGCAAACTTTATTTTTCCTGCATGTATTTTTTTATTTTTTTACTTCATGAGGACCATTTCTTAATGAGTTAGGCTGGTGAGTAGAGACTTTGCTCATTTTTTGGTGTACTGTAAGCTCCCCAGTCGACTAATCTATCAAAAGGGAGAATTTTCAGTTCCCAACATCATCAGACTGCTCCTTGCATAGAACAGGAAGGAAGGAATGACAGTGTGTTGCCCTCTTCTCTCTCCTCAAATAACATTTTACTCCATGTCATGACAACAATGAGAATGGGCATTTTAAAAATCAGGTAAAAACAGAAGGTGTTAGATAGCAATGGCAACCTTATGCTCTTTTTTGAGCTGAGCGGTCATCTTGAAAATAACCTGTGCAACAGTTGATACTCTGTCAGTATTTGATTGCTTTTGGATGAATTCAAAAGATGTGGTTTCAAACCCATTGATTTTACACAGCTGACATGTTATGGGAAAGGGCCTGATTCTGCACAGGTTCTTTAAGGAAACAATTGAGTGTGTTTGGTAATTTAGTTAAACCACTTGTGGTGTGTTCTTACTTTTCCATGTCATATCCTACTTCTGTCTCACTGCTTTAGGTCTCACAACTAGTCTGTGTGCGTCACTTTTCATCAAGATAAAACAGTGCCCTATGTTTGTCAAAGTCAATTATCTCACTTTTCAGAGATGCAGACAAATTATTTTTAGAAGAATGAGATGATGAGATGACTTTCTGAACCTCTGTACAATTTTGCATGTAATATATGATTGCTGTATAAACTAGAGGGAGATTTGAAATGGTGAGGACCCAGCAAGAATGTTACAGATGGGCAATTATTCCTAAGACAATGCAGAGTGTCACTTTTCTTCTGCCACCTGGTGTGCTCCGAGTAGGGCAGGAAGACTGTGTCTGCCTCCTGGGACAGGTGAGTTAAAAAGGCTGTTTCATGTTATGCTCTAATGAAATGGAGGGGCTATCCATGGCTTGTGGATCCTGCTGGATTGTGGGACTCAGAGTCAGTAGGATGAAGGCAACACTGTCTCATTCTTTCTCTTATCACAAGCACTGCTGCTTTCTATGCCAGAAGGAGAGGCATGGCATGGAGCAGGTATTTAATTTCCACTTTTCCCCCATTCTCTTCTCCATCCTATAATGCTCATCCAATGCTGTCCTGTGACAAACACCAGCAGTCAGTCCATTGGGAAAAGAAAGCCTGTATGGGAAAACTAAGATGTTTAGGTCCTTTATTAATGACCCTTTTCCACCCCCAGTTTCTATTTTGCTGTTTGTCTCTCTGCTCCATGTTCCCCACTGGTGCTTTATTTTGACATTTTTGACCCCTCATGCACTTCCTTGTTTTCTACCCGTTGTCCCTTTCTGTCCTCCTTTTCCTGATAGAAGGTCATATCCCTGTGGCATTTAGCTTTGTTTCATGGGGTCTGATACCAGTCCCCACCAAAAACATTTTGGTTTGGGTACTCATAACCACTGTATGTAAGTGTAAACTGTTACCTCTGATGGCTACAATCCTTTATTTCTCAGTGAGGAACATGAATAGGGAATGTCCTTGCTTAGTGGAAAAGAGATGTGGGACTTCCTGCAGTTTTCAGTCTGATCAACTGTAAAATTAAAACTGAACATTTTGGAGAGCAGTACTAAGTAAAACAAATATAATTAATCAGTCAATATTCTTTTCAGTAATTCAAATAGAATTAGAATCCAAACTAGCCACAGATCTGCCTCCATCCTCTTACAAAACAACCAGTCTCTTGAAACAAGCAGATTTATATTATGAGCAGATACTGTCCCTATCCCCAGTACTTTAGAGGCCAAGGCTCTCTGTTCATTCCCTCTGGCAGGAGACAAACATGCATATGTCCCTTGCTGGTTAGAGGGTGCTGAGGACCCTGTGTGCTGAGTGACCAGGGCACTCAGAAGCACCACAGCTTTCTGCAGCCAGACATGTCAGGGGAGGGACTCCAGCCCACACCACTGCCAGGAGCCCACAAGGCGTTATGGTTTGCCTTGAAAGACAACCAGGGCACAGTTACTGCTTGGGAACAACAGCTGTGTTTTGAGATTATCTCAATGACCAGATTATATCCCATCCTTACAGAAAGAATTTTTCCTCCCATCCTTCCCATTGATGCCACCAGAACAGAGGACACAAAACTTAGTGTGCTGTGTCTGAGGAGGTGTCTGTGCCTCAACATTCCCAGCTGGTGGGGGAAAACTTTTCAAAACACCCTTTCCAAATCAGTTTGTTTTAATAGCAGCAAGATTAAATGCTCTCAAGTCTACTTATGTTTTCAATGAGAAAATGGCCAAGCAATAGCTGAAGTCCCTCACAGAAACAGGACATCCTGAGCTGTGGCAGATGGACTTCCTTTACAAAGTTTTAATGAAAATTTTCCACAATAGCTCTGTGTATGTTCTTGGGGGGGGTTAACATGTACACACTTATGTACACACACACTGTGCAAACTTTTTAAAATAACATACAAAATACTATGTATATTTTACTGGAAGAAATGTATTTTGTAAATATATATATATATTTACTGTGTTATGATGTAAGTCAGAATTAGGTAGAGAGAAAGTTTCAGGATGTGGGTGGCCACAGTTGAAGGTCTTACAGGGAGTGTTCAGTAAAATATCCTTGGAACATAAAATTAAAATAAATAAAGAATAAATTTAATGTATCAGTGAATATAAACAAATCTTGATGCTAAACAAATATTTGAATTAAGCCAAAATGCAGTAAATACAAAGGGATAATTGTGTTTTTTCTTCTTTCTAGAAGAGATATATAAGATTTTTTCGTAATTTCCTAAATGCATAGCAAAAATAGCTAGTGTAAGATGTAAGAGGACAAACTCTCGTTGAAGTTTATGATATACAGGAATCTAGTCTGGCTGAAGGCCTGTTTCATGGCAATAAAGACCGAGTAAATTTTAAAAAAATAAAATACTTTCAAAATGTTGTCTGCTATAACATAAAAACATCTGGAAATGTAATATATAAGAAAACAAAGCAGTTGTGCTGTAATTTAGACAGCAATGGTGATAAATCAAATTATTATGTTTTTTTTTAGCTCCTACCTTCTCCTCTTTTGGAGGAGCTTTTATTTTTAATGTTTTTGATTGTTAATGCTATTTAATTTCTGAGGTACCCATTTTCTAGGAAGGACAATAGATTGGACACTGTTCTGATGTCAGTTATCTGGTACAGCTCTGTGGAACTTAGAGTTTAGACTTTGAAGGAATGCTGTGAGATAATAAACTATTCTTATGGTATTTTAACAACATTACATTGTTGTCAAAATGCAATAACAGCATGAAAAAATATTTATTAAAAACTCTTTGCATTTTTCTCTTATATGGTAAACATTCTGGTCTTCTAATCATCCTTTTGGATGAGTTGAACTTCATGCCCATGCTTGGAACGCCAAAGTTCTAATTGCAGTGGCACCTTCACTCTCTCTTTTGTAGTTTTTGTTGTCCCATGTTCCGGGAAATCTGTGTCAGAATTAGAGGCCTGTTGTGCTGTTTGTTACACAAACATACAGTAAAAAAAGCCATGTCCAGAATTTGGTCTTGCTGTAACTGAGAGGCTCTTTTATTGTTCCTGTTAGCACAGTGTATAAAACCTTCCCAAGGCACTTCAGACAGATCAAAGCTATAAAAACAGTGCTGAAGATTTGGGTTAAAAATTTGGAGTCATTATTGGAACTCCAATAAGGTAAAGACTTTCTGTTTTTCCTCTCTGAAACAAAGATGTGAAAAGTCTCTCTCATTTTGTATTTGCAAACTGGAACCTAGTTTTGATATTCCTGGGAGACAGTGGAATGTGGGCAGGAAGCATTTGTTGTTAAGGAGAAATACTATGGTGTGCCACATCCACTGGAATCCCCAAGCCCTGAAGATGTATAACTGTGTAAGTTCCACTTATTGTAGGACAATAAGACCAGCCCAATTAGGTTAAAATTGCATTTGATATGAAATAATAGGGAAAAGAAGTAGCAATGCTCATGCTAGAAAACGTGGATATATGTGAGCAAGGTTTGCATAAAGATAGCTGGATTTGAATTATTAAAAAGAGGAAATTAAAACTTACATAAAATGCATATCATACAGCAGAAATATTATATAATGTGTTCCTTATGACTTCATTTTCTAGAGATTTCATCTTACACTCCACCATAGAAGAGTTTTTTACCATGAGCTTAAATTTCCAACATTCAGAGAATTTTCATAAAGATTCTGATACACAGCATCGGAGGAAAAAGTAATTGGAACAATAAATGGCAATCAGATGCCATCAGGTCCCATACTGGGACAGATATTTGCGTGATCTGTGCTATGACCAAGAGCAATAGAACTTCAACTGGTGACTTGAGGAAAATGTTGAGTTTGTACCTTGGGTCTGAAATCTTTTCACTGTTGAGTCCTTTAGAGTCACTATGGATTTAAACAGAGAAGGTATGTCTAGAATACTTTTGTTGTAGTGTCCTTTAGAGCCCTTAGGAAGAGAAAAGCACAGTCAATTGTTTTGGTGTGATTTAATGCTTAGGATCAATGGAATGCTTAATGTGCTCTGATGGATAATTAGGCCAGTCATGTTGCTGAGAATGTCCCTGTATGGAGGAGCTGGGTAAGAGGAGGGGGGCTGATAACTGGCCCCAGATCAGGAGAAGGTTCTCTTGTTTGGCTTGGTGTTGGAATCCGCTCAGTGAGTCTGCCACCTGGAAGCTGCTTGAGCTCTTTAGAGTGTGAAGTTGCACATGGGGCTGAGGAGGAAGAGAGGATGAGTGTGAGCAGACAGAGGCAACCATTGCACTGCAGTGAAAGGATCTGTAGGGATGTGTTTTGCTTCCACACCAGGAGAAGACTTATAATGGACAAAAGGAACATGGGGCCCTGTGTCCTGACCTTTCTGTTATATTATAAAGCTTTGATTTTGAGGTTTGCATTTACTTCTCTAATCAACTCTGATTTCAGTCCTGAGCCTGAAGCTCGGGACACAAGCTGTTATCTTTTTTTTCTTTTTCTGGAGTTGTGTTGCTTATGAAAGAGCATTCTCTTGTTTCCAGTTAGGACTTTCAGTGAAGTGATTGATTTCTCACAATTGCCCAGCAGATCCAATTGAGAGCAATGCTGGAAGAATTCCAACTGGATATCTTTGAGAAACCAGGTGCCTTGTTTTCAGTGGTTAATGTGGTTTCAGTTCTCTTAGAAATTTAATCCCAGTCTATAAAGATACTTTGTTAACAAAGGTTGTGATTTAGGGTTACATGGATGCAGCCATATGTTGTCACACTCTTCATTTTGAGGGATAATTTGGGAGATTGGGATGCAAGATTATATTGTCTGATTCCAGTCTTATCTTTCTCTGAAAATGAAAGTTAAAGCAAATCATTCTTCTGTTTAAGATTTGATGCACAGACTAAAATAAATCCCTTCAGAAGTTTCTGAAATTCTTTGCACAGATCAAACTCAAAGTAAGCCTTTTCTAGACTGCATTTTCCATTGCCCAGAATACTGGAGTTTATTTGTTAATTGACTATAAATAACCCAAATTTATAAATACATTAAGTGCTCTGTTAGTGTCCAAGTATCATTAACATCACTGAAACAAGTAGAAATACCTACTGTGATTTAATAATCATATTGCCTGGTGAGAAGGAAATTCAATTGGGTAATGCCTCATTCCAGAAACGTTCAACTGAGGTTGAGAGCAGCTCTGAGTTTCCTGAGGTTTTGTTTCCCTTGTAGGTAGCAACACTGAGTAGAAACAAAATAGGTCAGAACATAGAGGATAAAAACTGATTATCTGAGAGCACTGGGCAAGTGACCTAAAACACAAGATGGTTTATTGTTGTGGGTTAGTTATTTTAATTTTGGGTAGTCCTCAGAGAATGGGTGGAACTGTCTCTCCAGCCAGAAGAACCCAAAAGGCTATGAGCTCACAACAGGAGCATGTAGGATTTATTCTGTTTTGCTCAAATCTGAGACATTAAGCTACCCTGGCCTTATAAATAAAACTGACCTGTTGAAATTACCATAATACTTTCTGCAACTAAAAACTCTGGGCTAGTGTCTAAGTTTAGAGAACTTAGAAAATTTATAACTAAAGTAGAGGGACAAGTCTCCTTTAATTTCAAAACAAAATTTAATTAAGGTATGATAAATGGAAGGATAACAGTTCCTANGGCCGCCGCTGGGCTCCCTCACAGAAGGTCCGATGTAAGGGGCTCCCCGGCTAGTGATATCTCTGTCTCTCTCTCTCTCTCTCTCTCTCTCTCTCTCGGGCAAAAGTCAACAAACAATCCCAAAAATCAAAGCTTTGTAATCCAGGTATGGGAAAGGGAAGCAGCAGGAAAGGCAAGAAAGAAACCCAAAACTCAGGGGTTTCTCTCTCCACCGTCTCTTCACTGCCAACTCCAAAAAAAAAAAACCAGTGTGCCCTTCTCCCCCACCCTAAATCACCGGTACTCTTGCTTCTTTTGTTAGAGACAAATGGACTGGGCTAGGACAATTTGCTCCTCATTCTGAGGGTGGGGAGAGAAAAATTCCATTAGATTCTGAACCTATAACAGCTAGCTTTGTAAAATATGTGAAGGTGTCTTTTAGAAGAGTGGGTGTAGTGGATTCCCAGCACTGGAAGCTAAATTTCAGGAGAGGAATGTACTGTGTGTGAAAACTGAAAGGGAGGCATAGTTCAAGAAATTGCAAGCCCTTAGATTTTATTCTTGGAAGAAAGTAGGGAAATGAAGTCTTGGCTTCCAGTAAAATAAATTTCTGTTTCCTGACTCCACCTGTGTAACAGCTATGCTAGTCAATGGCTGGAGTGCCAGTTCTTTGTATTCCCTCCCTGGGAAGGGCTATGTTGCCTGCCTGATGGAGTTTTATTGCCTAGGCTGCTTTTGGTCATATTGCTTTACCTGTATTAGGCCCTTACTCTGCAGTTGCTTGTGTACAAAAGGTGCACTAGTAACATCCTCCCTTTTGTGTTAATTAGGTCTCACTACAGAGGGGTGTCGAGATACGGCTACAAGATGCACTCAGAGGGAAGAAAGCCCCGTAGCTGAAGTTAACCCCACAAAACTTTCTCAAAGCCACACAGGAAATCTGTGACAGATCCCAGAATAAATCCCAGATTTCCTGTCTCCTCCACTTGTGCTGAAACTACAAGGTCCATAGTTTTTCTACCTGAGGAAAGTGTTGTCCAGTATTTTTCTTTTTCTGGTGTAGTGTTGCTTCAGTTTACTGCGCTAGTTGCTGCTACGTGTCAGGCTGTAGCAGTTCATCCTTGTGACTCTTTTATTTTGTGCAATGTGCATGAATATTGTCCAGTGAACAGTATTAATGCTGAATACTAGTATTGTTCTGCATTTAAGCAAATAAAACTCAACAAAAGTAGGTATTATGAGTTAACCATGGAGTATTTGCAGGTAAAGATAATTTTATTGTCTGAGTCCCTCTTCCAAATGAACTGCTCATGCTTCTAATCTATATAGCATCCAGAGAAGCAGGTTTGGTATGTATAAAATGATAGGTGCCTGTGCTAAGATAATACTTACTCAAGTAATTTATCTCTATCAAAACGTAAGTTTCCTTTCTGCATATGCCACTTTGTACTTAGGAAGATTGATGTATTCTGTTGTTAAGCATCAGCCCTTATAATGAATTATAAATTAATAGGTGCAGCATTACCAAGGGAAAGTAATTCATTGTGTATCTGTAACTGAATGAGATGCTCTAAAGATTTTATGACTTCTACTAGGGCTTGATGAATAGAAATTGGAGCAATTTGGATTGCTCCTTAGTATCTCAGATAGTCACATGTTCAGATATATTGCTGAATGCCTGATCTCTTTTTAGGTACTTTGCCGCTAGGTTAAACTTTAATAGTTTTCATTCTGTGCTTCTCAATTTGCTCTCATATGGTTCTTTAGATAACATTACTTGTACAAATTCCAACCGAAGCAGGATCAGTAATCTTCAGCCAGTCTTGACAGCATTTCTAACGCAGTGCAGCTATGGAATTTCATTCTATCTTCTGTTTTTCAGAAATTGCAGCTAAATAACTAAATAACTACACAGAAACATGGGGAAAATGATCTTTCTTTAACACCCTCTTCTTAATTTATAGAATGGCATCTAGAGCACTTATTAGAGGTGTAATTGTTTTGAATGCAAAAGCTTTGTAGACTTCAGTGGGAAATCTCTTAAGCAGGAAGCTGAAGGTTTGTGCTTTACTGATGTTTAGAAATGAAGTGTAACTTCCATCCCAGTACAGAGACTGACACAGGGTCTGCAGGGAGCTGCTCTGACTGTAACCTCACTGGTGCTGAGCCACAGAGACACCCCAGCAGAGCTTCCTGGGCATCTGTGCACTCTTCCCAGTATTCTGGGTCCCAAGAAGCTTTTTCAATCAGGCAGAAATGAGTCCACAAGAGGGCTGGTGCTTTGCCATATCCACTGGTTCCTTCTAAACAACGGGCAATGAGCACTGATGTGCAGGGAGAGCCTTTCCTCTGCAGGGACTGGTTGCCTCCAGTTCACCATTACCCCTGGTGGATCCTGAGTGGCTCCACACAGCTGTCTGTGCACCATGCAGTCTGGTAACCATTTTAGCCATGTTTTTTCCATGACCTTTACTGTCCTAGTTCCCATTTCAGTGCATAATGGAGAGTCAGCTGGATTACAGTTGTTTTAACATAAGTCTGGTTACCCTTTCTGGTGGGAAAGGTTACGCTTTGGGGTCAGTGCTACCACTGGTGGCAACATCTGCACTGATTCTGAACACACAGCTCTGCAAAACAGAACCAAAAATATCAGCTTAAGGAGTGATACAGCTCATGTGAGCCCTTTACAAGGAAGGATAATGAAGATTTGGAGGATGATGATGTCCATTTTCTCCCCTTACAGAGCTTTAATGAACATGACAATGACATGGCACAGATCCAGATACTGAACTTCAGCTTAAATCAGTATGAAGTGGAAGTCTCTTAAGCCAGCTGGTTATCAAATTATTAGACTGTAACAAACCATTAATAGAGTTATCACACATAAGATAAAACTTTAGCCTAAATATGCATTTGAGAAAAGACACACTGTGTTTCCTACTTAATTTTTCATTTTATGAAAGAGAAATCTACAAATATCCTACTTGTCATCTTTTGACCAGTGCTTTAGATTTATCTTAGTATTTGCTAGTTATATTGTAATAAAGGCATGATAGTTCCCAGTGGACTTCAAATAAGGTGTGTGGGAACTGGCACACGGTCTTTGAAACAGTTTTCCACCACTACTTAATTTCTGAGCTGAGGATGCCAGACTACAGCAGCTACTAGTCTAAATCCTACTGGGCACAGAGATAACCACCTTAGCCTTTCAGTTCCGCTTACCAGGGCATCCAGGAAGTCAGTCCTGGATAGAGGCAGAGTTACATCTCTGAGTATGTGGTTCTGCATGCTGAGGAGCCTGCAACAATCTGTCTGCAAGGGGGTGCACTTGGCAGCAGGATATGATAATGTGATATCTGGTAACTGATTAAATGATGTACTTTTCACTTAGAGGGAAAGAGGCTTCTCTTAGCACTTCTAAATTACTTTCCTTCATCTCTCACCCTTGATATATAACCATGTTTACTATAATATTATATATATATATATATAAAATATCATATAGATGATACCAACAAAATTTTCTCACCCATAATAGTCAATTCTGGAACTCATCACTTCACTCCTTACTCAGGATGGGCAAAGCACTCCTCTTCCTCACAATACAATGGTACATTACCCCACATATTAGTGCCAACTTCTGATTAGACCCTGTAATGTATTAAGGAATAACAGAGGCTAACAGGTGACAAGTCATAAAGGGATAAAGAAGTTTCAGAGAAACAAAGGATTTTCACTGGCAGCACAGAGATGAACTGCTCTGTGTCCATTTGATAGTTGTCTATAGACTCTCTTTATCTGTGTAGTTTAAAAATACTTTTATGTCTCTGTACCTGCAGAGTTGTTCTTATGTCTGCAATGCTTTATAAATCCAAAGTGATATGATTAGCAATTTATGTCATTATTTTGATTGGAATTAAGACAAAGGGATTATAAACCATCTTCAGTTAGAATATTACATCTTTCACATAAAGTTCTCCTCGTTTAATATAATTGTTTACAATGGTTCTGCCTGGTTAATGTAACTACATGCAATAGTGGTGTTACCATTAAACCACTAGATCTCTTTATGCTGTTGTTTTCAGTAAGTCTGATTTCTTTGTGAAGAACAGCTGTTGTGTACTTGGACTATCTGACTTCAAAGACAAACCTCATAGATCTGCAGTCAGAAAGCTGTTTAGTTCTGTGAGAGTAAGGATTAGAAATACCCCTAATAACAGCTGGGTGCATCTGGAGAGCTCCGCAGTCATAGTTTATTTCTTCATCTCATTATAATTGTTGGTTTCTACTGTTACATTTTCTTTCTACATTGATCTGAGATGCAAATAAATTTTAAAAATTCAGTTTAATTGCCCAAATGAAACTTAACTGAGTTAATTTTCAGGAGTACAGATAAAAATATAACCATCATGTAGCCATACACACTTCACAAAGTAAAGAAAAACTCAAATGTTATTTGCTTTGTATAGGGATATTGGGGCATATGCATAAAGCATTAATAATGCATATCATAAATAAGTATCAGTTTAAACAATAAAATTGTAATCAGCAACGATTAACATAGGCACAGGATTTCATCTTTATATGTATGGTGAAGGACATTACCTTCAATTCTATAATAGTTGCCTATAGAATACCATATCACCTAGACAGCACATACAAGAACAGCAATTAATTAACTGGCTAAAATGGCTTTTTTTCTCTTACTACCCCTTTGTCCTTTGTGTATGATCAGTGCCTATTCCAGAGACAGCCCCTTGTTTTAATGCCTTCCTGATGTATAAAGCCAATTCTGCTGGGCAAGATGGAGCTGGACCCATAACAGGTTTCTGCAGGAGGCATAAACCCATTCCTAAGCTGTAGCAAGGCATCACCTTAGGAGGTGTGTAACCAAATTTACACGGGCTCTGGAAATAAAGCAGGGGCCTGCAGAGTCACCTCAAGCAAGGTCATCCCACTTTTCAGAGCGTACTTCTCCTGTGTGCAGAACTCTTAGGTAAGAACACCAATTTACCAGGAAAGAGTCCTGCCCTCTGCAGGTGGATGCAATCTCTGAGCTGATGAATGTGGTGGGTTTGGTGGCAGGAAGGGAGGCAGGATTTGGGGCAGTGTAAACGTGTAGTAAAGTCTCTTACTGATCACTTGTCTTTATTGTGTTAAATAACTGTTTTTAAAGATTAATTTTTATTCATAGCACTTAGATGATTTTACAGAAATTCATTGTTAAAACTCATATATCTGGTGCTTTAATGTAGGCTGATAATCATTTGTCTAGTATTCTTTGGAAAAGAAAAGAAATTACTTTTCTTTTAGAATAATCTGTTATTTTGCCACGTTGTGAAAATAGTTTCAGAAAAGATAAATGTAAAAATTAGCAGTAAAAAATCAAGTAGAACTGCTTAGGTTACCAGCTGTATACCAAAATACTTTAGACAGACAACAGAAGATGACTTTGCTTGCAGAACGTTTTAGCTTAAGATCATTTAATCTTCAGAGGTGCAGAGGCAGTAACCCTTGCACGTATTTGAAAAAGGTAAGAAAAAAAAATTTTTTTTCTTCCAATCTGTGACTTTAAAAGAAATGCTGTGGTGCTTGACTTGATGCTTTGGAATCAAAAAACATTTTTAGTTTCATTCCAGTGGATGTTTTCTTTTGGCAAGGTTTGTTGCTTCTAACAGGCTTGACCCCATCTTTAAAATCTTCCTGATACATTCTTGATCTAGAACTGAGTCTGGAGTTTGTGCATGATTATAAATCACTATTCACAAGGAACATCCATGGGAGCAGTAGCCATGAGTAACAGAAAGGGTCACCCTTTAGTACTCCTTCTGCCACTCTTTGTGCTGTCATTGCTGTCTCCTCAGTGTGAAGGAGAAACTAGATGTCAAAGTTACTAAAAAGTAATTTTTTTAGGCATTCTGCCCCCCAAAACCATCATTTTCCTTTAACTGAAAGGCTGCTTTATGTAGCATCCCTGTTCTCTAAAGTTCTTAAAATGATAATGAAAGCATATCTCCTGAGTCAGCTGCTGTTTTATTATAAAACCAACTGGGGGGATGCTGAAAAGGGGGGAAGTAAAAATACTTGGTGTAGAGAGTTCACTGCAGAGTCAGTTCAATAAAACTTGTGCTTCCCACTTCTGGCAATGGATTTGGACATTTCAAAGGGCTTGATAAACAGCAATAGCCTTGTCTCCCACACATTAAAGCTTCATCAACGACGTTATATGAAAAGAAGAAAAACCTGGCAGAACAGTAAAGCAAAGGGTAAGGTGTTCCTTAGATGGGTCAAGGTGCTCTGAGTTCCTTTTGCTTCACTGAAATAACAGCTTGCTTTTTTTTTTTTTTCCTTTTCTTCTGGCAGCAGAACATCTGTAACCTCTGTCTGTGCCGAAGCAGCACATCTGTTCACAGTTATGGGTCAGTACCCATACAGGAAGCTCAGTTGTGCTGCCCTCAGAGATGCTGGATCATAGTGCTCAAAAAGCATTTCTAAAACTTTCATTAGTGGAGGAACATGAGGATAAAATGAATGCAAATCAGATCCATGAGAGCTGAAACCCCAAACAACTGCTTTCAACCCAATGAATATCTAGATAGAGCTATAGGCAACTATCACAGGCTTTTTATTCAGTGCTGTATTTTTTAATTGATTTTGGTTAAAACTCCTGATTCTAAAAAATAGTGAGGAGTAAAATTTTTACCAGTAATGCAGGAAAGTACATGATGAGCCTAGTGGGCTATCTGATCACAAGATGTTCACAGCACAGCATATTTTCTGAAGTCATTCCTATCCTGTCAGCCCACAGTTGTTGTGGTGTTTCCCTCTGTCAGGTAGTTTCTTGGAAATACTTCAAGCTTTGGAAGGAATATTGAAACATGAAGCAGTTTGCAGTAACTTTAAAATCAGTTTACTGTTGCTACACTTGCCCTGTAGAGAACACATTTATTTGTCTTGGTTCTTTTACCTCTGAAAAAATATTTTGAGAGAATTAAGGTGTATATTTTGAGTCCTAAAATATGTAGACCTATGTAGATGCAGCTTTCTAATTATAATATTTGTCCTCAATCGAGTTATTCCAAGTCTGCTTAAACTGGAAAAGAAAAATATTTCAAAAGAATGGTAACACTGAAACCATTTGCCCTGTGGCAGGAAAGGTACATAAGATGGCACTTTAGAAAACTAAAAATACTTTTGCGTTTCATAACATCACCCAATTACTTTGTTCAGAATAATTAATGGACTTGTTTTGAAACATACAAATATTAGTGCAAAGTAGACAGAGCTGATGTTGTCCCTTGGATTAGTGCTGCTTCTTGATAATCTTAACTTTGAGGCTGACCTTGTTCTCCACCTTAAACCCACTTAATGTAGTCCAGTTTTATTTCTGTAAGTTAGAATCACTGGTAACGCTGAAATTTGACTGTAGGATGTCCCAGTACTCAACTGCTGAAAGAATGATGTTAATCTTTCACTAAAAGAGGAAATTACACTTCCATTTTCCTACTTCCCTGAAGCACAAGCACTTCAGTGTTTAAATGTTCAAGCAATATCTATTTTGTGAACTCTAAATTCCACCATGAAGCCCTTGAAGGAAGGTCACTGCTATAGGCAACAGCTTCTAACACCCCAAAAGTTGTAATTGCTAACCCAAATAAATCTGATGACTGATCTTTCATTTTTAATTGATAATGGTGACTTGTAACAAGCGTACTCACCATGACATAGTATGCATTCATTTTTGTGGCAGGAAGGGCTTTATAACTTCAAGAAATAATGCACAAAATATGACTAGGACATAAAAATGTCTAAGTTGTTTACATAAAGACACTGAGGAGGTTTATAATCTACTCATCTCTGGCTTTACACTCTTCTAATTGCAATTAATAAAATCCCTGCCCTTCCCAAAGTTCAAAGAGCAATAATGTTCTTGCTGAGTAAGTTGTAGCTGAACCTGTAGCTCCTGAGACTTAGGTAATATATAGGGAAAAAATTTTCCCCTCTCTCTTTTGAAGGAACTTTGTCTGCTGTGTGTGTCCACTTGCCAATCACCTAGGAGACACTAGAGATTCACTACATTGCATTAGAAAAACTCCTGCTCTGATGCAAAAGCTTGAGCTCATACCCAGTACTTATGGAGTTAGACATGGAGAAATTATTCATGTATTTTTGAGCTGTACAACTCAGTCCTTATAAGATGTTTAAATATCAGCTTTTTTTTTTTTTCCTGTCAGGTCCTGGATACCTTCAAAGTGCATTAAAAAGGAAATTAACATTAGTAATCACATTGAGTCATCATGTAAAACTGCAGAAAAGCAAATATGTAATATTTGTACTATTGTTAGTAAATACTAGAAGTTCAATACTTGGAGATATTTGAATTATAGCAGTTCAAGGTTTCAATTGATAGTAAAGCTCTAACTGAAAACATGAGAAGGAAGAGCGTTCAGCATGGACCCCACTGTGTTGCCTGGATTCTGTTAGGTTTGTGAGCTCAATGAACAAATCTTCAGAAAACTGGCTTCAGAAATCACATTCCAAAAGTCTTTGTGCACAGGTCTGAGCTGTACTGATGTGTGGATTGCTGGCTTGCTCTGAGCTGTGTGCTCCTGCATCTCTGATGGCCAGCATTGTTTCATGTCTCACCTGCAGTGCAGGCACCTTGGAGCACGTTCAGTGTTGCACACATTGTCATGAGATGTCCAGCAGTTAATGCTGGCCTTGTGCTTAGGCTGTGGGAAGAATCAGATTAATTAGTCTACTTTTCTACATCTTTCCACAAACAAGATACAGGGAGTCTTTTTGATAATAGACACAACTGTATTTCTCTACTTCCCTTTTTTTTTTTTTTTTTTGAGGGTAACTACTCTGAGGCTACCCCAAGTATCACAGAAGTAGAGGCTATAAATAAAAATATTACTTTCTGGGCATCGTCTAGAGAACAATAACTATGACAAGTGTGGTATTTAGAGGATGAGCAGAAACGCAAGCATATCAAATGTTATTGCAATTGCTCTTGTGGCACCAAGGTCAGAAAGTTACACAAGAGGCAACAGGGGCCTAGTTAGAGAAGAGAATTCTAATTTTTTGCTGTGCACAAGCTGAGGGAGAAGAACTTGTCAGTGATCATAATAGAAGTAAAGCCTGGTATCTGCATTACCAAGCTTAGGTTCTAATTAACAAATACAAACTAGGCAAAATTGATCAAAGTATATCTGAATCAGACTGAAGGAGTTATCATAGCATATGCAGTTAGTTTTCAAGGCTTCTTATGACACATGCAGCTCTTAAAATATAGTTTTATATTCAATGAGTAGTATGCTGTCCAGCAGGAGATGCCAAAAGCTCGAAGTACTCTGTGGACTGCAGTGGCTAAAAAAAAAAAATGTAGTAAGTTTTTTCCATACTATTCAGAGCGAGTAAGTTTCCATACTTGCTTTCTTAGGAATCTGGACTTTGATAGTAATTACTGTAAGACATGTAGCAAGGTCCTTGTTAACTTCAGGTCTGCCTAATTACCAAATAGAACAACAGCACAGATAACATTGTATTGAGCAGAGTCATTCAGAAAATGTATCAGTTTCATGTGCACCTGTATGTCTTGTATATGATCAATGCTGCATGTTAAAATACCTTGGAGAAACCTGTAAATATTTCCTCTGTAGACACAGTAGCACATGGGAAAGAAAGCTGGCAAAAGTGGTGAGAATAGTCAAAATGTGGAAGGCAATGATTTATATTGATGTTTAAGACTGGAGAAAAGCATGTGATTGTTTTATCAAATGTTAGGAGTTTTCCCAGAGAAACTTTGCTGGTTTTGATGATAAGTGCACAGCTGACTAGTTGCTTTTCACTCTAGCAAATTACTCTGTTGATTGATAGCTCAGTTTATTTCAGAAGTAGCCTTCTTGCTGCAGATGCAGCTGTGAATTTTAATCAAATGAAGCAATTAACTGCTATCTCTGTGGCTGCAGAGGAGCCAACTGGAGAACCAAATGTACTGGGAACAGTCTTTAGCAGATAACTGAGAAGAGCAAAATCATGCCTAACATTTACTCCCTATAACATTCCCTTAAGTTCCTATGTTTAGTAACTGAATTTGTCACTGTATTACTTGATCAAGATTTCTGTTTTTACTATATTTAATTTTACTTAGTTTGGCAATTAGTAAGTGGGATTAAAAAAGGAACACCTTATACTGTGATTAAGTTAAATAACTGACTTCCACTTTTTCAGTCTGGATACAATATAGGTATTCCATGTCCCAAGTGGACTTTTAAAGATTGTCTGTCACAGACTTCAGCAAGAGCAAGCTTGATATTAGAAAAAGGTAGAGTAGTTAGTGGCAAAGTGATAAAGAGTAGTAGAGAAACACATGTCCTAACACATTTGCTTTCTGTGAGGAGAGGAATCTGGGGCTGACCACATGTCATCATTTTATAGCCCCCAGCACCTTTTCAAAAGCATGAGTGTTAACCCTGGTGTCCTGGCCAGAACCCATTTTGGTTAAATATAACTTGCCAGTATTAACTTCAGTTGTAGTTTCAGCTGGTTATGATGGGGTTTTATTTCCTGTCCTAGGCTTTTAACCCATAGCCATATTGCTTTTCTTTTTGAAATGTATGGTAAAATAGTGGCCAGCTTTAGGATTCTTTACAGTTTATTTCATCCTGATGACTGGGGGCCTTGACGAGCCTTCTCCTCTTGAGAAGCATCTGAGACTGATTCTCCAGACTGTGCCACATCATGCAAAGCCCAATGTCAGTATATCAAACAATGCTAAAGACTTTTCAGGATTATGTCTTTGCCATTTGATATTCAGATACAGAAGTTTTAGAATTTTACTCATTGTAACTGCTAATACTGATAGCCACATGAGTAAGAAGAAAAGCAGATGTAGTTTTTCAGAAGAGATTAAGCACAATATAAAAATAGTATCACTGTGTACAGCCACTAACCTGGCCTATAATATTCTTTCATGCTGAATTTTTCACTTTAATATCTGTTGAGTTCTATTATCACTGAATGGAAAAAAGAATCAGTTAAATGAAAACAATTGCAATCAATTATATAAGCAAATGATGATATAAAAAGTTTATCTTATATGAGGTTAATGCAGTAATATCCATTCTTTTTTTGTATTTTATATAAAGAGACTTTTCTATAAAAATCAAACATAAAAAAGTCAGGTTTCCTCAATATTGACCATACCTCTCACAACTGCCATCCTTAAGTATAACAAAGACCCACAATAACCCTCACAACACTTGTTGTTTCTCATCCTGTATTTTGATTTTCATTATCTCATTGCATAATGCATTAGCAAACTGATAAGAGAAGGGAATTGTGCCCATGTTTCAAGAACTGGGGCCTGCCTGGCCTCAGCTGTTCCTGATCATGAAAACTGCAAGGCTGTAAATTAGTAAATTAAGATTTACCAGAATAGCAGAACTGTACTGGCTTGGAATTGAACTAAAAGAGATTTAAGTCTTAGTGAGCATTTTAATCTGGCAGCAGAAGGAAGTGGTTATTGATTCTTACATTTTTTAGTGTTCAGAAAAAACTTTAGGAATTATTCAGATATATTGAGCACAATTTAAGAATATACACAAATACATTCACTGACATGCCTGTGGGTAGTGTTACTTGGTGATTTGCTAAAATTGCTTATCAAGTACTCATTTTTCCCCTTTTTCAGAACAGAGCAAAGGTAAGGTTAATAGGGACTTTTTTACATTCTAAAAGAACATACCTTGATATGTAAAGCCAATCTTGCTTTTGGAGCAGAGGTGAGAGAAATTATTGTAATTTGGTCATTATTTTTTTATACAATGAAGCATATTCTTAGGCTACTAGAATATACCTCCTAATCAAAATCTAGTTTAGGCTTGCTTTAAAGCACATACTTAGCTTCAAGAATTCCACTGAGTGTTTTTCTGGATCACATGTAGCTATTCTCTTCCTAATCACCCTAAACCTCAGCTTCTCTCAGTGGTGTGCAGTCCACCTTTCCTACCAGGGTCTGAAGGGCACTGACAGTCCCACTGGCCCTGATCAACCCCCCTGGGTCCTTCAGCCACACCACACCCCTCTTGCCCACGAGCCTGGAGCCATTCCCTGTACCTGACTGTGCTGTAGGAGTGCCTGTCTGCATCCCTGTATTGCCCATGAGACCTGGAGATGTTCAGGCTGGCTGCCAGTCCTGGCACTGCCTGGCGTGCTGTGCTGAGGCTCCTCAGCTGGGCACAGCAGCAGGTCCTGCTGCTCCTGCCAGTTCCTTCCAGCAGGGCAGCTCTTCTCTTTGCATGCAGAATTCACATCTGGGTCACCTGGTGATTTAAAACTTGCTGTTTCATGGCATGGTAAGGAAACGTTAGGTTTAAAAATCCATTCATCCTGGGTAAGAAGTTCAAGCTCAAAACTGAGCTAGAGACATCTTGAGTCACTGAATTCAGAATCTAGTGGTTGAAAACAGCTGTGTTTCATTCAGAGTAGTCCAGAGTAGATCTGTTCTCTTTTCTCTCAGAGATAGCAAACTGTATGTCTTCCTGTAATGTGCAGTAATATCCATCCAAGCTTTTGTGTGACACAAATTGCATGGTGTGGGTTAGAGAGAGGAAAGCAGGCAGGATGGGGAAAGGCAAGCTTTTAGTCTGGCAAATTTAATCCTCATTCATCCAAAGTTAAATTAACTGCCTTTGGATCAGTTCTACATTATTTGTAGAGGTTTTTTCTCTGGTTTCAGCTTTTAATAATCAAGACAGCTTTCCAGGAGTTGACTAACCCGTGCATCCAGCTCTTTCATTTAATTTTTTTTAGAAAACTGATTCAGAATTCTAAAGCCTAACTTATACTGGAGCAAGCTCCACTTATGGCAAAAAATTTCCACTGGTGCAAATTTGACCTAACTTATAAGGTATCCCTTTATAAATAGCTTTGTGTGTGCCAACCCATTAACAGGTGGGTCAGAAATGGTCTATTTATATGGTTACTTATATCTATAAAAGCACTAATTATTTTAGACACAAAGACACTGGTAATGTTTATGATAAATTTTGTTTCTTACTTGCTGTGACTAATGTTTACCTCATTGCTTTTTCAAAAAAAATTTAAATACATCTACCCTTCTGTGCCCTAAATCCATTATATTTTATTTACTATCCTGGCATAGAAGAACTTTCAAGAGGGTAGAAAAAATTTCAGGATAACGACATGTCGTGGTGAGTTTTTTTATTCCATCCAACAAAAAGAGAAATATTTTAACTGCAGAATACTTGGTCAAGATGTACTGCTGTACCCAAGTAAATTCCCTCTGTTTGCCAAGGAATAAAACAACCCTGTAGAACAAAAGGAAGTTTGGAATGAATAAAAAAGGAGTAGATACTATCAGAACTGCTCTTTTACTTAAAAGGAACATGAAAAACCTTTTGTAGTGTTCCTATTAAACTCTTAAAGGACACCAACTTCTCAGAAAAGCCCTCCTGTTTGTAATATGTCTGGCCATTGACTTCCATGCTGAAAGAGACTTAAGATCTCGCTTTTAACCTGCCATCTCTCTGGTTTTCACATAACAAGGGATTTAAAAGTCTATAGCAGTGATCTAGTCAAGCACAATATTGTCAGTGGTAGTGGTGAACAGTACTTCTACTCTTTCAGCTCCAGCAGTTTGCTCCCTCCTTGCCACAATCACTGGTCCCTCGGTTGCCACAAAGGGCACAGCCAGGCCTTGAGTGGTGCCAAAGAACTGTTTTTAGGAATAAACACAAATTATTCTGATTTTTAAAATTACTCTTGCATCCACATCTGACTTCTCCTTTCTAACCAGCTGGATCTGGGGTATTACCTTTATTTCTTGCAGTTGACCAATTGCTAACAGATAACTAAAAACTGTAACTCCGAATGTTCCCAGTTACAGATTCCTTTTTAATAAGGAAAAGCTCTCATATTTTGAATGGAATATTGACATCTGGTTTGACAGTATTGGTTAAGTGTTTTCATAGTAATTATTCTTGAAAAAGGAAAAACAGTTTGAAATGCTGCTCTAGGCTGTGTTCCAGCATGGTACTTTCTTTAATCCCCTTCCAACATTGTCTCTTATGATGTTCCTTAGCTGCTGTCTTTAAACTATTGTTCACTGCTGCTCAGCAGAAGCTCCTCTTCCTTCCAGAGGTGGATACGCAGTTTTTGTACATCATTATGTTAGTCATGGAGTCCTGGAGTGTCAAAATTGCTCTGTTTCGGTCTGTACACCTTCAGACAGAGCCCTGCTCATTCAGAGCAAATCCTGCTCTAGCTCTTCCCGGACTGAATTTTATCACACCTCTGCTTGGAAGGGACCCATAAGGATCATCATATAATTGGTGTACTGCCACAAGAAACTTGCCCTTTTTTTAAGGTGAGAGAAAGCTGAACTAAACTCTTCAACAATTATTGACGCAATCCAGGGATTTTATTCATTAGCTGAGGTGACTTTTTCTAAGCCCAAGACCTGTGAGGCAGCTTTCTGCCTGACTATGCTGTCTGGGAAGCAAGACAAACTGCTGATGGCTCCCAGTGTCATTGACACAGGCCAGGTGATACAGCATGATCAGAGAAATCATTTATTTTGCCTTCTCAAAAATATCAGTCTCTCTCTCATCCTTGCTTAGTCTGGCCAGCACATGAATGAAAATTACTTTGAATTTTTGATCTGTAAGGAGTGCTTGAGAAATTAAGCATCTTTTTTTTTTCACTGTGATTTATCCTCTGTATCAGTAAATGGTCCACCAGAAACTATAATATCCTTGGTTCTGGGGCACCCCCCCTCTGTTTCACAGTTGAGATGAGAGTCTTGTAGCTATCTCAGAGCAGGAAAGGCTGTTTTGTTTCCTTCAGCCAAATCAGTAGCCTTGTTTTCAGAACAAAATGTCACTGATGGGAATAACAGTTCTTTTTGGTGAGAACTGAACTGGTTCACAGTGTAACAGTTGTGATAAACGTCGCCTCTGTGGTTTGACTGAACCAAAACAACTTGGCATTTCCAAGCAATTAAAATGCAAGCAATGAAGATTAGACTGTATTTTAAAGAAAGAAAAAAAAAAGAGAAAAAATTAAAAAAATTTAATGCAGATAACTAAATTGCAGTTGGGGCAGGTCAGATTCACAGCATAAAACCTGGGCCAAAGTCCCGTGTGAATCTATCAAGGGATGAGTTAGTAACTGATAATGTAGGGAAAAAAGGGGCACAGCCTTCCTCTGTGGAATTTTGACCCACTCTTGTTGCATGCGCTCACCTCCATGTCTCTTCCAGAAAGCTTGACTTCTTTGCTATCTTTTTTTCTCTATTTATTGGGGGCTAGAAATAACAACACAGACTTGAGAATTGTATTGCAAACAATGTGGCAGAATGTGGAGGATATGCTCTTTGAGTTAGTAGTGTGTGCAGTCTTTACTTCCTTTGGAAGTAAGCAGTGGCTTCAAAAGGCAAAACCAACTTCCTCAATATTGTTCCCTTTTACTGTGTTTTGAACTGTTCATTGAACTTGCTGACATCTTGCAGGTTTGTGGAATTGCTTCACAAAATGTAGCTAATTACTGATTGTTGCTGTCACAGTAATCAATATAAGATTCTGCTTCATCTTTCTCTTCTCATGATAAGTTTGCTGGGATAAACCTTCCCACAGATTGAACTAACTGTTAAGATGGGGACATCGGTATACATCACTCCAGTGATTTTCCAGTGACTTCCATGGAGCTACACTGGTTTATACATTGGTTGGTAGCCTGGTCCACCAAGGTGATAGACACTGAAGGATGTGGGAGAATAATCCAAGATTCATGGGGGCTAAGGAAAGAGTGAAATGGGAAGGAACATGGAAGATGTGCTATACTGCATCTCAAGAGTAGTTGACTGAAGAATCACATCTGGTACCATTGAGAAGGGAATTTAATATGCCCAGAAATTGTTGCTGGAAGACCAGTGAGAAAGTTTAACCACAGTAGTGGTCAAATTGGCAGGCTGTGTAAGAAAATGTGGATTTTCTAGAGAATGTGTTGTTAAAAGAGAGGAGAAAGCAGTATGGGCAAGAAGACAAATCCAGTTCCTAACATATAATGCCAAAATAGAAAAACTCTGAAAACAGGCAAAATTATAGTGCATGTAACAGAGGAAACCATCAGAGTAATAGTGCTGTCAATCAAATGAGTGTCTGATGACTGATTCAATAGCTGCAAAGTTACTGACATAATACAGTAGTAACAAAGCCTTTAGCAGATATTGGTGAATTTAAGTTTGCTGCATTTTAATGTTAGGCACATGTGTAATTTCCTTGGGCTTTACTTCTGCTTCATTTGTTAACAGCCCTCACAGAAGGTGTCCAGAGAATGCAAAATGAAATTTTTGTTAGCTCAAATCATTCTGACTCTTTTGTAAACAAACATAAAAACTTACAGACCTAAATGCATCCTTTTAACACCAGTGATGAAATTCTTTGAGAGTGATTCTTTGACCACCCTTAGTTCATGTAGCCTCAAAGATCTAACTCTTGATTTTCAGTCAGAAGTTTATGGAAAGCATTTTAACAAAAAGTAAAACCAGACCAACTTCACTCTAAGCACAAAGTATCTTATATGAATGGCATTAATCTTCATTACAAAATGATATTGATAATGAACATTATGCATCCAGAACATAGCAGTTAATACAGCTTTTAATTCATGGAGAGGTTCATGTGTTTGAAATCTGAGTGACTTTCCATGTTCAGACCAAAACTGGCATGTACACAGCAACATTCAGATGTGTCTGCCTACACACACATCATTCTAAAATAATAAATTGCAAATTTATAGGCCTCCAGAGATTTTGTGAGAGTAATTTTGATATGCAGGGCTGGTCAAATTATTTCACTTTTTTTTTTTTAATTAAAAAAATTAATCAATACAGAACATATTTTCCATTGCAAGCAGGTTTGCTTTTCAATTAAAAAAAAAAAAAAACAAAACAACAAACAAAACAACAACTTGCAAAGGCCATTTTGATATTTTCTAAAGTCAATACCATTCGTTTTAGTGTGAAATAGCTCTCATAGCGAATTAAAATTATTTAGTATCTGCATATAATCCCTCAAATTTCTATCTCAGTTTCCTCTGGGAGAACTTCTGAAATCTCAAGTGTGGTCATGTAACAAAAGACAGTTTTCTACCTACCTTTGATGCCTGTTTTGAGATTAATAAATGGAATGTGAAGTGTTGTCCTGATTTGCTACACTAGGGAGACTTTCAGGAAAATTCCCTTAATTTCAATGTTGTGGATGACAAGCCACTTAAATGCAAGTCTTACTAAATAACATAATAACCATGATACTCTAAGGACCACTATTTGGAGTTCAAAGAGCACATTTCAGTAACATACCTGAAAACAGAATTAAAATACCAGAAATAAGGTTTATTAATTGTTCCTTTATATTACCAGCTTCAGATAGAGGCCCCTTTACCCACAGCATAAAAAATACAGAGTCCTGTTCAGACTAGAGTAGCCAACAGAACGCTCTGTAACCACTGATGGACTAATTGGAAAAGGAAATGGATTGACTCATTGCGTCTTTTGCTCCCACAAATTGTGACAATATTCAAATATATTGTGTCAAATATATTGTGACATTTATCTCATGGATCCCTGTGTTTTACCCTTCCTGTTATGCATAGCAAGTGAGCAAATAGGTCTTCGGTTTCATTAATATGATTTCAGGAAATTTCTATGATTTAAATGATTTCCTGTCTCATTTATCACAAGATGTATAAAATATAGAGTTTTGATAGCATTCAAGGCTACAAATCCCAGAAAGTATTGCTGTGATCCTGCAAATACAAAGATAAAACTGGGTTCCTGGTTTTTTCAAGAAAACTTTCTGTAAAGTGACTGTGCAAGTTGGATGTGTCTGGAATTAATATTTGGCCAGATTGTTTCCATGTCCTCATTTTTCAAGCACAAGCCTTTTGGTTGCATAAATTAAGATGTGTTAAACCCAGTTCTCAGCAAATAGGAAAAAACAACGTTGTGCCATACAACAGAAATTGTACTAATCCTGTGCCCCATCTGGCAGAGCCACCATATCTGGAAGGTTTGCAGCTTTCCATCCAGTCTGAGCTACTGATTCAAGAATTGAAAAGGGTGATTGTAATGCCCAGGAAAAGGACACTAATATTAACAGAGTGACTTTGGGAATGTGCAGTTGTTGGATTTTTCTGGGCTTTGGTTTTTAATCATATGGCACTTTAATAAAATATGAAATATGGAAACAAACCCAAGTCTTAGACAAGTCTTTGAGATCTCATGGGCAGTGTATTTCTGTTCAGATGGAACTTCGTAAGATATACCTGTTTTTCTAAGAGTGAGTATCCAGAAATTCCAGTATTTTTCTGGAAGTTTTATCCCATTATTATTACCTAAGTTTTTCATAGATTCCATAGTTATGGAAGAGATGGAGGAGCAGTGGCCTTTTAGGAACAGCACAGCACAGGCACAGAGGCTGGGATATCTCAGTTTTATCATTGCTGATAACTGAATTGTTATTCCTGAAAGCAAGTACCAGGAGAACTTGATCTCCAATGTGCCAACCCATTCTGGAAATCTGCAAGTATCAATTTCCTGCTGAAATACTAATGGTAGTGGATGGACATTGAGTAACAGGGACAGATGAATAAGTAGAATGTGTAAAAGCTACAAGAGCAACTATTTAGAAAAGTTGACAGCTATAAATATAACACATTGAAAATTAATTTGCAATGTTCAGCCTGTCTGTCCCACTTTTCTGTCTAGGACCTATGTTAACATTATACACTTAAGACATTATATCATTATTCTTATTTTAATGCATTTCATGCCTATAGATTTAATATAAACAGAAGTGCTGACAGGAGCTTCACTTTAAACAGGTTTAAATGTGAATTTGACTTTATGATTCTCATCAGGGAAAAAGACTAAACAGTTTAAGTTGATTAAATTTTCTTAAAGCTGCAGCTAAATATAATGAAAGCCATTTGTGCATTTTTTTTTCAGAAAAATTGAGTGTCTCAGTGTTAGTGACTGACAGCTTTATGCAATGAATTCTTTTCTTGTGAAACAGAGTCAAAATAGTTTCTATTTTTCATAAACTTCTGCTAGGTAGTTTCAATTTTCTGATTTTAGAGGAAGCATAGCTTTCCCATTTAAGTGTGGGCTTATTAGACCAAACTATGTATGTCAAATTACTAAAAAAACAGATCATACTAGATATTGCTTAAATATTATGTTTTCTTGTACTATGGACATCACGGCAATCAATTTTTTCTTCCTTTTTTAAAATTAAATTTCTCCTTTTAAAATTTTATTTATCAAGTGCTCTGATTAGGTAAAGCCTACAGCTCTGATTCAGTCTGAATACCTTTTTAAGCATGGACCAGATTCCAAGCATGCTCAGTCACATGAGCTTAGAAATAAATACAGGAGCCAGGCTCAGGCTGAAGTTGGTATATGTTTACCCTTGAATAGAAATGTCCTGTCCCTGCTCTACAACAGAACCATTTAAACTGTATTTAAAGAACATACTGTATCCCCATGCAGACTTCTTTGTAATAAACAAAACGGAAGAGGCATTTGGGTTGCACTGTGTGGTAGATGCATTTTGAACGTCATTGTCTTCAGTCACTGAATGGAAATAAACCCTCCAGTATTGGTGTTCTCTAATTGTTAGCCATTTACCCATCCCAGTGTGAGGGCACTCTCCTCATGGACAGGTCACTTTGGGACAAACCCCAGGAGGTGACTCAAGGGTGGGCACCTGGGAAGGGCAAAGTGCCACTTGGCCAGTCCACAAGACCCTGATTGCACCCACACACGTCAGTGTTCTCAGAAGTGAAAATCTAGGAAAGCTTCAGCTTTGCTTTTGTTCAGAAAGTGAGTCGTCCTCTTCCTGTTCTTGAAAATTACAGACATGCACTTTCTTAAAAACTCAATCCTTTTTGACATGTTCTTAGGAATATTTAATATTCTTGGCTCCAGTGTGCTATTTCACAGGACAAGAACTCAGAGACCAATGCTGTGTGTCATTGAAAGGTTTTCTTTTTGAAGTTGCCTGAAAAATCAGATTAGACATTACAGGCTGTGTCACTTTTCAGTGCACGTTATTAAACTTGCAACATCTTGCTGTGAGTTTGGTTGACATCTTTTGCTCTATTGGTGTTAAAAGTCATGCAAGTTCACTGATTATAACTTTGGAAAATAACATTCCATAAATTTAAATTATGTTCCTGGTTAAGTGATAACGTGGATGACTGGTGGGTTCAAATACTTGGCCACTGACTCCCTCTGGCATAATGAGAAATCACATCAGTACTATGTGCCTCAGTTTGCCTTCACCTCTCCATGTACTGATTATGTCAAAACTTGTGTTTAAAGGAAATGTAGAATCCTAGAAAAGGAACAGCAAAATTGGTTTGCACTGAGTGTGTACTTAGCAGTTAAATTTTTCTAAAGTTAGACTTATGTAGAAAATAAGAAACATTCTGAGGTCTTAGTTCTGTTGGTGACCAGAAGTCTGCATTTAGGTGGATACTGAAAAGTCTCTCAGGTGTGTTTTCAAATTTTCTCATGACCCACACAACCTGCATTCCAACTATCACACTGAGCAACAGAATCTCAGCTGTTTTTACACCAGCTTAAAAACTTGATTAGCTCTGTCATCTTCTAATTTTTAAGGCATATTTTTGGCACCAGTTTCTTCACTTCTTGGCCATTTTTTGAGCATAAAATAAGACCATAGCAGCTTCCACACTTGCCAGGCCTGCAAAAGGAAGTATCCTTAGGGATAACTGTCTCAATATTTGGAAACATATTCCTCTGGTGTCACTAGACTGCAAGTTTCCAAGGATATCTTTGGATAGTCCCACTATTAGATTTATTCAGAAAGTCAGAGAGGTCAGTGAGTGCATGGGAAAGAGAATCAGTAGAAGCAGTAAAGGCAACCATATGTAATGATTCATTCCAGTAAGAGATTTCATCCTAATGAAAGTGACCCTGGAACCAATGCTTGCACTCTTGCCTTGCAACTTTTTCAGGTATTATAACTTAAAAAGCTTTAAGTATCTAATTCAAGGTCCACCCTATTTTACTGAACTTGGTGCATTTGATAGAGTGGCTTGAAGGAGTGAGTCTCCTGGAAGCAGTGACTCCAGAGCTGTTCCTCATGCTGGGTTGGGCAAGCATATGACCTGGTGTGATACACTATTATGCACCAGCACAGGACAAGGGACATACTACATACGTGTATTTAATCAAGGCTTATTGTTTAGTGATGGGATTCATTTATACATTTGCTATTACTGCAGACAGTGTGAAAAATCTGCAAAGGAACTTCAGTGGTAAGTGGATTTTGTCTTGCATAAAATTACCATCTCCCTGTCAGCTATGAAAACTGTGAAAGCATGCTTGGAGCCACCCCAAATATAACAGTGCTATTAACTTCCTCTTCACTTAGCCATAATTGCCTCATGAGCTGGAATGTACAACTCAAATTGGCTTTCTTGAAGGACAGAAATATTCTTGTCATGTAGAATAAAATAATAAGTGGTAAATAAAAGAAGGCTTTTTAATTATAAGGGAGTTCCTTTTTCTGTGAAGACTTTGTAGTGAAAACTAATAGATGTAGGTTTAAAAAAGAGAGAGCAGAAGTGGCCTGTGACAAGACATTAAAATACTTGTTTGAATCCAATCCACCCACCCACTCATTTGTAAGACATGCAGTTAACTGGATCTTAAACATAAGGCGGATAAACAGCTGGACACAAAACAATTAGCAATAAAATCAGTCATGAATACTTTTTTCCCCTTGTTTGCAAAATTATTGTGAAAGAGGAAAAGGAATCATTCTAAGTGCCTTTTTAAATGTATAGTTTTCAAATGCATTCACAGAAACATGCAATTCAGAAATGTTTTGGGCTGCATGTTTGTATCTGCAATAGTTCCTCTGACAGCAAAAGGCCACACAGGCTGTTTTGAGATATGGAGATCTTTTTTCCAGGTCTTTTTTCATTTTTCTTCTTTTTAAGGATACTGTAGGTCTTAATTCTAAACCTGTGGAATATCTAGTGTGAATGAGTACACACCCAGAAGAACTGCAGAGAGCATGGATTTTTAGTTTATTTAAAACTCTTTCAGATATGGATCTTTTATTTGTACATATTGGTACATAAAAAGTACAAAAGCAGTTTTGAAACTTACTGGGTGGTTGTGCTGCTTCCCCCTATAAATTCCTATGGTAAATAATGCAAAGACTCCAAAAAAATTTCAGCAGGACTGAACCTGATTGTAAATCCTTCAGGGATGGGATCCAGTTGCATATACCTGTAGTATTTAAAACAATAGTAATATTATAATTTCAGACTTCACTGCAATGTAGTAGATGTCCCAAAGCCTCTGCCTAAGCCAGGACAGTTTTTATATCTAGACCAAAACTTTGGGTAACTCAACAATGTGTAAATGTACACTGCAGATTGCTCTCCCCTCAGTCTTTCTGTGGTGTTAGCACTTGCTGAGCTCCAGATCCATCTCACCACAGAGTGGAGTTAGTGATGTGCAAGGTGGGACTCACCTATCTGTGCTTGGATGTAGCACAGGAGGACATGGATGTCTGTGCTTCCTTTATGGCAGTGATTCTGCCACAACTGGTGGAGAAAAATAGGCAGAGAAGTTCATCTGTTCCACGTATTTACCTCAGGGTGAGAGGAACTGGGGTCTTATAATGGCTGACTATGCTTGCTTTGTTTCCAAAGCTTTTCTGTCTGAGGAATAAGCTTGGGATATTTATGGAAGAAAGGTATTTTCTGCACTCATTTCTGGTAGAGAAACTTGTCTCAATGTATGGGTACAGAGCACTCCCTAACCTGGCAATGAATGCTGCACAGGTATGCAAATACAATTAGAAAATTACGTTGACAGCAAAAGTGTTATAACCAATATAAAAGAACTGTAAGACCTTTCATTACTATGCAGCCAGAAGTCTAGAAAAATATTCCAACAAATATGGGGAGAAGCAATGAAAGCAATTTAATAAAAATGTTCATATTAATGCCTAAAGTGGCATCAGAGGCATAGTTTGACACAAACTTCAGGCATGAAACCTTCCAAAGCTACTCATACACAGACATGTGATGCTACAAACTGCTGGGGTTTATTTTATAAGCATTCACTTAACCACTGCACAACAGAAATGTAACACTTCACTGTTGCTATTTTTCATAACAGTGCACAGAGAATTCCATTTTGATGTTCTCAGAATTTATGTGATGTCTCCATTGAAGAGAATCTCTAATGCACTCTTCTTCTGGCATGAAGGAAATTGTCACTTCCATGTTTGTTGGACTCAACCTTTTTGAAAAGGATCCCATACTGATGCTTATGCTATTTAGGGACTGTATCAGGAAATCTGCTGTTACTTCTTGGCTTGAGAAAACTAGGAAAGTGCATGCATTTCTGGAGCTGCTTTTCTGTACCAGCTGCCTTTGGTGTGACATGTTCCAATGTCCTCTTACAGTGAGAAAACAAGTATTTTGTAATCCTTTCTTACTGACTTAATGAAGCCCATGTGCACCTCAACTTCCCCGTTTTCATGGGATGTGGTGAAGATCAGGGGTCTTTCCTCACCCACAAGTATGATGTTAATGTGGGATTTCTGGAGACCAATTTAGACTTTTTTCTGCTTCTTAGGCCTCCCATGCCTTCTATATTGCAAACAATCAAAAGTTTAAATTGTCAGGCTTGTGGCTATCTTTGATCAGATAAACTGAACTTTGCTGTTTATCAAACTCTCATAAAAGTTTGCCCTTTTGTAAAGATCATTTTCCAAATAAACTACTTAGATTTCAATCACAAACTTGGATCCAGCCAAGCACAATGAGCTGCTTTGCAGGACTTAGATCTGAACTACATTTCTCTGCACTCTTGCCAGTGATTAAAATGACTTTCCATCCATCCACATAGACAACCACAAGTGGTCTGAAGACTTAGAGTGTCTTCTGAAACGTTACACAAAACGAGTTTTCTTGTTCCAGCTCTCACTGATTATTTAAGTGACTATTGAAATGGTATTCATATATTTTTAATCCAATTCAATACTCACTGAGGTTACTTTCAGTAATAATATAAATCTAAGTTTTTACAGTGGATTTTACTGTAATGACTATAAAAATTTTAAGGACATCTGTCAGAAGCTAAGTTTGATACAATTAAATTCTTGTACTAATTATACTGAGCAAACGGAGGCCATAGGCAGGCTTTTCATCTAGTGCTTCTCTGTCTTCTGAACTCTGCAGTCTAGAATTCCACCCCAAAATAAACACATATCAACAATTTACTAAGTGTGTGAACAGCTTCTAATGCTGTGTGTGCTTAACTTTGATCATAGGAGCAATTCTGTGGAGGATTCATATAGATGCATAAACCTAAATTCAGAGAAAGAGGGTCTTTTACGCTTATAAATTGTCTAGGTGAAATCCTGTGATTACTAGAAATGCAGATTCTAGGTAATTTGAAATATCAGTTTATGGAAACATCACTTGTTCTTATTTGTGAGTACTGTAAATACAACTTCAGCAATGTTATAAATATTGGCTGCCTCACTAAAAAAATGTATAGGGTAAATACAGTAAATTATTACAACTTTCATCATGTCTGAAAGAGCTGAAATACACATCTCCTAGATGAAGAAGAGATATGTATTTTCGCTGTTATACTGGTTTCTGCTGGGACATTCTATGATTATACCCAAAGCTTAACTGAAAATAGTATGGAAAGGGATTATCAGAGAATATGGATATTGTCAACTACAATGAGTGGAAAACTTCCCAAGCTGAAAGTGTAAGTGCAGTTCAGTCTGTTTGAATACACCTGTTTATTCCTATGAGATCCTCTTAAATACAACAGGCTGCTTTGTGGGTAAGTCCTTCCTCAGGATCAAAGCTTAAAGAACTAGAAATGTTCATATCTGTTCTACTAAAGAATATATTCATGTGCTTTCTTACAAGTGTGGAATGCAGCCTAACTCAGCCTTTGATGAACAGCAGACAGTTGTTCAACACCACCATTAAAGAGCTTCTAGCATAACATCTCAGGCCTATATAAGCAAACAATTTGTCAAGCAGGAAAGAATAATTTTGGTTCCCTGCCATCTGCCCATTTGAAAGCTCATCCCACTTGCAGACCAACTGCTTAATTCTGCTCTTAGGGGGGGGCAGGAGATATTGTTGCCAAAATTGCTATCTCGATTGCCACGTTATTTGTTTTTATTGCCATAGTTCTGCAATGAGCTTTTGCAGCTTTACACTCCCCAGAAAAAATATAAATATAGGCTGCCACAAAGAAAGGAGGCTCAAGAAATCTGAGAAGACTGAGACAAAGCTGGTCTCATTTGCATATTCTTATTCTGAAAAATCTATGTTTCTATCTTTTCATATAAAATTCTAGTGGGGAGGGATGTGTGGAGAATCAATCAATGGAGTGTTCAGACAGAAGTTCAGAGTGAGACTGAAGAGAGGCAGGGAGACAGGCTGCTGGTATCAATAGAAAACCACTCATTTATTACAATAAATGCTCGTTATTTCTATGACCAGAACATTTATGGTCCTTTGATCAGGACCAGTATGAGTAAAACATTCTACAAAAAGAGCAAAAGATGGTCCTGGTCCGGGAGGGCTTACAGTTACAGTCACAGTCAACAGAGTAACTAGAGATGTGAGAGAACATGAATGAGGTGTTGTGGGTCAGTATGGTGTTTAATGTACTTATATATTCCAGTATCTGATGAGCAGATGAGGCAGCATGGGGAGCACAGCAGAGTCAGCTTTGGAATTTCACAAAAAATGTTTCTTTAAGGAATTAGCCAGGAATATATCTCAAGTTACAAAACTACTTTGGGGTCAGAATGGGATGAGCCCCTTAGTAACATTGTGCTCTTACAGGGCTTGAGCTAGTGAACAAATAAATATTCTTAGAGAAGTTTCGAGATAGTGCTATTACATGTAATACAGTTGATCAAATACTGTTGCATGGACCCATAACAGTTACCTATGTTGGGCTTTTCTACTGAATTAGGAATCTGTGGCTTTCTAATAGACAATGGCTTTTAAATACCACCCGTGTTTCCTAGCTGGTTATGGGGAGGCATATATATATCTTTATATATGTGTCTGTATGTATGTGTCTGTATATATATATATCTAAATATATATCTTTTCCATATTCTATTTTTTCAGATTTTTTTCTGATCTCTGAGTATGTTGAGCTGCATGAAGGTTTTAGGCAGAAACCTGCAGTGTTACATTTATGATTAATAAACAATAACAATTTTTGCTTTTTGATAACATATGCAAATTGTCTTTGAGAGTCAGTGTGACTCTGTTTGGTGTGGTTCTCATTTTCGAAAGAAAAATACGCAGTTAGTTACCATAAAATAGTAACAAAGTCTTAAATACAAAATAAAATTCAGCAAATGTAAAATTTAATACAGACACATGGAAAATATTTGCAGTGTTTCTTTGTGGCCATACCTAATAATAAATAGATTTTCAGAGTTGTTAAAAAGACATGTGTGTAACGTGTATTAGAACTGACAACATACATTTACCAGGGTTGGGCAGGATCATTTGTCAGTCAAAAATGCAGCTCTCTGCACTTACTACTTTTATGTTGTACATTATACTTGATTTTCAGAGCAGACTTGGAAAAGTCTCCAACCTCTTAAAAGGCAGAGTGATCAAGTTGTTCTAATTAGGAATTTCATATCAAGTATTCCAGAGGTTTGGCCCTATATCCATTCACTGGAGCAGCTTTGCAGGCTCTGCACTAAGGGAATCAGTGTGTGTCTATCAAGAGAGAGCTTTTCATCATCTTCTCACTGACTATAAACATAGTCTAAAAAACATTCATATGGCTTGTTTCAGAGTCATATACACCAGGTGTTCCCTCCCCTGAAATACTTTCCTGCTAAAACTGTTCAATGATCATTCTCTTGTTCTCCTCCTGCTTCTTTTTCCAGTCTGTTCTTGTTCCCCTGCCTTCCTTTCTCCTAATTCCTTTTCAGCAAGGAAAAAGCAGCAAGTGATGACTGAACCAAACGCTTTAGCAAACCGCTGACCCCTTCCTTGGCACTCAGCTTGTGGAAGAGATTGAAAGGACCTCCCTGACTGTGAAAAGGGAGACAGAAGAGAGACCCCTGGACTTCATTCTGTAAGGGCTTGTCCACAGTCTGAATTAAAGGAAACACAGTAATGGTTCCTGGAGGCTGGTGCTGTGTTGATCAAGTGCGGCTTTCCTTAGCTTGTACGGCTCCTGCACTGCACAGGCAGCAGCGGTCTCTCCTTGGAATGCTTCCTAACCAGGTTCCTGCTCAGCAGCTACTGCAGAATTAATAATACCGGAAATGTCTCTTAGGGTGGGTGGATGCACTTCAAAAAAATCCCTTATTGCACAGCAACCCGTGTAACTTGGGCGTGTCCCTGTATCACACCTTCAGTGCAATTGGGAATTACAATGCTGAAATTAAGAGCTCAGTTCAGCATTGCCACAAAAGTTACTGTGTATTTGGGATATCTCAGCATTTGTGATAATATTACTGTTTGTTGTACATTGCCTTTCTGAAGCAAAGAGCTAAACTTCAGCTATGTGTCTGCCAGAACTCAGTGAGTTTGGATTGGAAGTGAAGCTGCAGCACATACATGAATAATTTTCACCAGTAACTTGTTTATTCATTCTCGTTCTGCCACTGCTGGGTCAGAGTTTTTTGGCAGGAAGGGACTATATCTGGCAAAAGCTCCACGTTCTAGTGCATAGTGTATGCCTGTTGGACATAACACACATGCAGCAGTCTGCATAAATGCTTTCAATTGGATCAATCAGAAGTGATTTAGTGCTTTTGGTAATAGAAGTCTACCCAGTGAGTCACATTTTCAAGAGAGTTCAGTAATCAGCAGTTCTCAGTGAAATGATGACAGCCTTTGCCAGCCTGTGAGGCTGAGTCCCTTCAACCATGGAGTTGAGCTATCCTGAGCCCTGATTCCAGGCAGAGAGATGCTGCAAATTGAGGCTTATTTTACAGAGGCGTATTTTCAGAGGCAGATGTTTAGTTGTCTCCTTCTTTCTCCAAAAGATCATTCCTGCCAATCACTGAAAAACAGAGTGGAGTTTCATAAATGCTTTTTGCTTCATGGCAAATTTTCCAATGGAAAATCCTCTTTTTTGAATTATGCTGATACGTAGTGGTGGCATTTCATAAAGGGAACATACTCATTAGCCATGGTGCCAATCTTTTAGGGGGAGTGGTAATACTTCTTATGCTTCTTGGCAACTTCTTAATTCACTATGAAACAAAATTTCTCTTCTCTGGCCAGTGCTGGGGGCCTTTGCTCCCAGCTCTCCAGACACATCTGCTACACTGCCTGTGCCCAAGTGTGTCCCAGCAGGAAAGTCTCCATAGAGACAGTGCTATTCAAAAATCTTATCAGAAGAACACACTCTCTCACCCAGCTCTAAAATGCTTTTGAAACATTTTAATTACAATGTTAGTTTTCTGAAAATTCTATTATGGATCAGAGTTTTCAGTTTGCTCTGAGTGTTTGTAATGCTGCAGCGCTGCAGAAAAGGCCAGAATTTGCTGGTTTTACTTTCATGAAAGTCCCATTGAGAAGGAAAATTAATGTTATTATTTTTCCAGACTAGTACTTTTCTGTATTTCTACTACTTTTTTCTTTTTAACACATAGCCCATTAGAAAAGCCCTGTGGCCATATTTATGACATGAAGCAGAACAAGTAGATTTGATTGTGTATTTTGTAACTGAAGCTACGCTGCTTTCTACCTTGTTGCTTATAGAGTAACATGATGTCTAATTTGACTAATTTAATTTCAACTATTAAAAAGCAAATGTGGGGAAAATGCAGTAATTGACAAAACACAAATTATTATTTCCCCGACGCCAAAGTGTCACTACGTAAAAATTAAGTTATTCTTTGATTAGAGATTCCAGGATAAGGTTTCTTTTTTTTTCCTGTATTTGTATTTTAGTAATTTTTGTGTTTTATACATTTGAGGAAAATATCTAAGCAATTTTTTTCAAATTCTTACTCTACAAACATCAGCAAAATTTGTCTGTTTCATTAGTCATAAAATAGGAGGCTTCTTAAAAAATTTTATACAACATTTTTTATTCAGGCAGCTATTTCTGATCAAGGTAGAACCAAGCAAGAAGAGAAAAAGCTATTATAAATCCTCTCATTTGCAGTGGACAAAACAAGTAGAAAATAAAGAAAATTTTGTTTAGAGAAGAAAATTTTCTTTGTTTTCATTCTCTATCAATTCTACAGCGTCTCTGTTTTTAAACAATTAACAGAGAGTAGCAAAGCCTCCCTCTTCACAATCAAAATATTCCTGTCTAAACCAAACACATATGACTTCTGATATGAAGCCTTCAGTTCTTAAAACATAATCAACAAACAAGAAATATTTACCTTTGGGCCTGGAATGGGAGATACAGAACTGTGGCTACAGAGTTCTCCACCACTTTCCCAAGAAACCTTAGCATTTTGCCTTTTATTTTTTAACATTTGTATTTTAAGCATCTGTTTTAGCCTGTTATACCTGTGGGTATCAGTAAGGGTAGTTTAAAACATATGTACTCTAAGTATAAGCTGGGCGATGTGTCATTGCTTGTCAGTGTCACAGTGAGTATTAAAATAAAGGCATGTTTATGGGAATTGGGAGACCTTGGCCCGTTCCCATCCCTGTCACTCACTGCTGGGTGACCTTGGGCAAGGCACAGGCTCTGGGCTTCCTCTCACCATCTCTGTGCAGAGCTGATTCTGAGTACCTTTCCTTTATGGGTACTTGTACAAGGTCATATTATTCTTTGAGGGTGTTCTGGAAGTTACTTTTCTGTTCCACATCACCCTGACATTCATGCACTCCCTCTCTAGATTCTACAAGCCAAAAAACCCCTGTGAAGTGGCTAAACACGTACAATTTCAGTGACTCTAACACCTACAGAGCATAGTTGTGCAACAGGAATCCAGAATCTAAATAATCACAGGCAAAAGTTTATATGGAAAGCAATGTGTGTGCTAGATATGCAAGAGAAGAGAGCAAGGCATTTTGAGAGATGCAAATACTCATTAAGTGCCACCGTTCTTTCATAGTCACTGTGTTCTGTTTCAAAGGGATTGATAACAGTCCCCGTGGTGTAAAAGGCCATGATGTGGCTTTCCTGCTCCTTCTATACTTCTCTGATGGTTGTCCTGGTACAGGTGGGCATGTCTGAATGTGGAAAGCTCCAATAAGGAATATAAACAGGAGCACCACAAGTCAGAGGCTGCAGCTTTTCTTTTACTTAGGCCACAATAGAAAATTCTGAATTAAGTTTTCAGACAGGCTGGAAGTTGGATTGAGTGTTCTTTAACCAGATGGCCCTTCTGAATAAATGCCTGTTCCTCTCTCTTTGGAAGGAGGAGTTTCAGGAGCATTCAATCCTTGGGGTTTTGGGGACTTTTCTTTTTTAAAAAAAGCCCAAGGAGGACAGCTGAGGAAAGCCTTAGAGAACAGTATGCCTGAATTTGTAATATTTTTACAGCTCTGGTTTGTGGTGATGAATGGTCCTCCCTGCCCTCTTGCCTGAGCATCTGCCTCAGAAGCAGTGCACACCTTCCTGGGGCTAGCAGAGTGCTGAGAGGGAGTGTGGGCTCAGAGCAGCCCTCACCCAGGGAGGAGAGGAGGTTCTGCATTTAATGGGGACACGAACAACAGGAGAACAGGATGGTCTGTCACACGAAGACTTTCAAGTTGGCAAGGCTGAGCTTTGGCTTCTGCCTTTCAGTTTCTGTCACTAACAACTTCCCAATCAGTTGCATGGCCCCAAAAAGAAGCTGATACACAGAAGAGCTGAAAATTAATCTGTTCATGCAGAAGTGGTGCTTATAACAAAACTAACTGAGAAATATATATATATAAGCAGCTCTAATGAAAAGAATGGTTGTGACATTTAGATAGACATGTGAATCTTGCATTTTCTCCCAGTGATGGTATCAGCTTAGTGGGACATAACCAGACAGCATAAGCTATCATGAAGATAATTCAAAAGAATTATTACTCACGTATTTATTATATATTTCACGCATACATCTTGGTTACTGCACAATAATTTTAAAAGGCTCCATGTAGAAACTAAAATTCATTATTCTCGTAGGAAACTCATCTATATAAACATAGAAATGAAAGCCAAACAGACATATGTACATACAGCATTTCTGTTACTACTTTGCTACTCTCTGTGTACGTATCAGTTACATCTGAGCCGTGTTGCTGGTCCTCAGTTCAGTCACTGCAGTGCTGTAGCCATGTACAGCATGTCACAACTGGCAGCCAGAAACTCCTAGTGAAAGGTTTTGTTCTGCATCATTTGGGGCTGTGTTCTGTAGCTGAGTTATAACTGAATTCTTGCTAATGTTCATGCTTTTGGCTGATTATTATAGGCTGATGTGTTGGCAACTGATTAAATACTGTGGAGCTTCTTTAAGCCAATGGTGCCTTCTACTGTAAAATCTTATTCCAAAATTTGCACTGAGTCTGTGAACTTCCCTTTTCGATGTTTTAGGACAGTGCATGTCAAAGAACACTCGTAACATTTGCATTTTGTTCTGACAAATGCAACAGAGGTCTGTGATGCTTCCCTCTGATGTGTTTTCCCTCAGTTGCAGACACACTTGGTGACATGCAGTGCTTACCTGGGGTCCTTCCATCTCCCTGTGCAGCAACAAGAAGCAGGTCAGACATTCCCACACAGCTCATGTTGAAGAACTGCTCCCTCTGCGAGTGCTCAAAGTGTCTGTCACTTGGGTGAGACAGCTCTCAAAACAAAATATATTTTGTGTGGAAAAAAGATAGGTAAGTTATTCTTTAATATATTAAATTGAGCTGTGGCTTTAAAATGAAACAACCAAAGAAGGAACATAAAAACTTCGTTCACTGCAATAAAATGTAATGATCTCTTAGATCTTGCAGTAAACTGATATTATTCTAACATTTTTAATCTGACACTTTCACAAGAACCTATTCTCTCAGCACAGCCCTCTGACATAGAGCTAATTTCAAGAAGATTGGGGAGTATGATGCAATATCAGCTGCGTTTGCATAACTCATCACTGTTTTCATTTGAAATCTCCTGTTAAGACTCATGTTACTGTTTGGAGGGTTACTCAGTTCTTTCCTTTTCAATGACTGGGCTGATTTGGCAAATTTCTAAGTATATTAAATATGCTGGGAAAAAAAAAAAAAGAAGCTTTAGATCATAGTACATATTAGAGTGTTATTCATATCGAATGGAAGATTTCAGGCTAGGATACTACTTGATAATTCCAGGTTTACAAGTAAACAATTATTTTTGTACACAAACAATTAAGAACTTACAGTGAACACATTATTGTCTTGCTATTTAATTTGTTCCAATAATGCCGTTTGTCTGAATCGTTTCTTAAGTTTTTGGACTGAAAATTTTAGCAGTTCATTTAATGTCTTTAAACACTATCTAGAAAGTGATTATCAGTTCAGTGTTTTAAAATGTGTAGGTTCTGAAATATCAGATAAAAGCCTGGAAAAAAGCTCATTTTTCAAAAAGAAAATAATTTTTTAGCATAATGGGTGTTTGATTTTTAAATGCTCATATACCTCATATTCCCAGATTGTCCTCAAATAGTTTTGTTGTTGACTTTGCTCCCATGTACTTTTATATTAAATTTTGTTCTAGTTAAAGCATAAAGCATCCACTTGTTTTCCACTAAAGATATTGTACAGAAAAATATAAAGTAAATTAAATAATCATCCCTTTATGCTTTCTCATTAACTATTCAGTAAGTAATTTTAAAATCATTAAAATATCAACAAACATTTTTCAAAATGGTATTTATATGCTTAAAATACATTTTCTTACCATTTACAGTAGTTGAAATGATTCAGTTACACTTAAAATATTTCCAAAGGATCCCACAGAATTCCATATGAAGTATTATTCAGATCTGTCAACATTATATATTGGCTTCATAAAATACCACTAACCAAAACTGAAAACACCGGGATTACATTGCACTTATTTTCTTAATGTATTTTTTAAAACTGTTAAATGACCATGTATGAGAGAAAACAAAAATTAACTGCAGTATGTGCAATTAAGAATTCCAGTTGTGTACTGACGTTGCCAAGTGCCAAAGCTGAGTCAGTGGAGTTCATATTCCTGGAAATTCAGCAATGTCCAGGGCAAATGTTAAGCTGAAATAGACAGCATTTTAAATCTGTTTTGCCATTCAGATGTATATAATCCACAGAGTTCTGACAAACCTGGGCCTTGCAGACCTTACGGATTCAGCCCAGAGTTCGACCAGTCAGGTTAAATTTCCTGACCCACTTCTGCTACTCTGATTGTGGCCACTGCTCAGAAAAAAAAAGGGAAAGGGGAAAAAACACTCCCACACACGGACTGCCAAAGGGATCATCATGGAAGTCATATTTCTTTAATGAAAATTCTTATTCAACCTGCTATTAAAGAAATTAATGAACAAAAGGGAAATCTTGAAAGGAATTTTCAAGATTTCGTTTGATTATTAAAAATAAAAAAGTGGTTTTTGAGCATGAAAACCATCCTCAGTAACAGCACTGACTCTCGTTTGCAGGGTGAGAGTTTTCTTCTTTTGCACTGGTTATTTTTTTCCCCTATGAAGGAAACGCAGTGATAAAACCTGCAGTGAGTGTTCAGAGTAGAGAGGCTGTAGAAATCCAGGCAGGGCAGAGCAGCGTGGGGGTGAGCACGCGTGGTGGGGGCAGGTCCGGAGCAGACCGCCGCTGCCCCTGCAGCCTCCCGAAGGACTGTGTCTCCTCCAAACCTCCCCTTCCTTCAGCAGCAAAAATATGCTATGCAGCCTTATTTCATGAGATTCTGCAGGACATTCATGCAGCCCAAGCAGAAGCAAAAACCTACCTGGTATTTTTCTGGCAAACCCCAAGGTGAACTTATATGAAACTTCTTTATTTCCTCACCTGATGGGTTTTAAATACATGTAACGTATGTGTGCGATACCTTTGTTTCGAACATCTGTCGTGAGATTAAAATAAGATTTTAATTTCTGGTATGCTATTGATGTGCAAGAAATGTAGGATAGAAAGCGTTATTAGCTATCTGCTGGTTGACAAGGGGGCAGGATTAGGTTTCTTTAAGGGAATTACACTTTTGATGACCCCGCTACATATAAAACATGTTAGCTAATGGGGGTGCAGAGGGGGCAGATTTAAGTGTTTGATCAGGAAATCCTGCATGAGCATATTGGATGGAAATTTGATTAGTAACCTTAGTGACAAGGGGATCAGATCCACTCTCTACATACAATCAGATCTGGCAGTACATGCTTTTTTGTCTCTTTGAAGGAAGGGAACATTTGTACAGAATCAAGGCAGCGTATTGGATAATTTAAAAAGCTGTTACATATTGAAACCTGGAAAATCACCTTTTTTGTTTTATTTTGGAAATATGCTTGCAGTTATCCTGGTGTGTTTTTTCTTATTCCCCTCCAAAAAAAAAAAAATGGAGAAAAGAAAAAGGCTTTTAACATTTACAGGAAATATTTTATAGAAAATAGGCTTTTTCTAAAACTACTTGTATTTTACCTCAGCATTGTAAAGAATGTTGGAAAAGACCAGAATGAGAAAAACAATACTTTTATCTATATTAGCCTAATATTTGTGCAACAGTATCGATATGGTTTTATACTGATTGTAAGCATTATATCTGTTGAGAAAGTTGATTTAGTTTTGAAAGACAGTTTATTTTTTTAGCTCACTAAAGCATACTATCAGGTTTTTAGGTAATGTGTTAAAAATAAATATTTCTGTGTTTTGATAGCAAAGCTCCTTTTACTTGTGTTTGATTTTTGAAGGGCGCTCAAACCAGCTGTAGAAATCAGAAGGCCTCCCCTCTCCTTGGTGAGAAGTGTAAATGCAGGATGCTAATGTGGTGACACTGACTCTCACTAGCCAAGCATCTGGCCCAAGTGTTTGTTTTATAAAGAGTTCAGGCAAGATGAACCACCTCCTGCTCTCCAGTACCTGGTGCATGAAAGGACCACTATTGCCTGTGGCTGCCCGGGGGTTTTAGTGCAGTGCCCCACTTGTGCTTTGCTCCCACTGCTGCCCATACACAGTGAGGATAAAGCAGCTCAAGGAATGCACACAGGTCCTTGCCTGGGAAGAGCTGAGTTCTCTGCTGCATGTGAAGAGGCAGCGAGCTCTGGTGTGGGGAATTTTGCTGATGATGCACCACCATACCAGAGCAGAGGACCAGGTTCAAATGTTGGCTCTGCTACTGACCTTAAACAAGTAATTTCCTATCTCTCTGCTCCCTCTTCCGCTGACCGACTGTTTTGATTTTCAGTGATCGAGGGTGGGAAGAGGCTTTGGAGCATCTACCACATGTCAGGACAGCGTTTACCATCAGTGCCTGTCAGACTGTGCTTGAGTGTCAGGATGCTACTGTATTATAAATAAGATTTAGTTATCACAGGAAATCCTGGCACCTGGCAAGGCAGACTGTTCCTGTGCTTCAAACTGGGTGTAGCCTTTAGTTCTCACTTACTTGGGATTTTCATACTTTTAAGGACAATAGTATGGAAATAGAGGACATGAAACCAGCCTCTGAGTTTGAAAAGGAAAAGCATGTCAAATTTTCCAGCATGTTGTGGAAAAAAATACGCAGAGTAACCTTTTTATATAAAGTCCACTGCTAGAAGTAATTAAGTAATAACATCTGATGACACAAGGACTGTCATCTGTTTAAACTCAAAAAACTGGAAAGCTCAAGGAGCCTGGATATCAGATAACAGGAGTGCCTGCCTTGTGGAGCTTCTCAGCAACTCCTTTCTTAATGTGGGTGTGAATTAACAATTGAAAATGATAATTTTTAAAAAGCCCTGCATTCAGGGGAAAATAAACAGCTGGCATGGGAATGGATGTGAGCAGCCCCAGACCTCAAACTGGCATTGCTCCTCTGACAGAGGTGGGGTGTCCTTGCCTTTCTTCATACAAAAAGTACAGGAGAATCAGGCCCTGTGTGCTGAGCCCAGAGGTACATTCAGCCTTGGGACACACAAAAGAATTTTGCAATTTCTTTTCTAAAAGTGGTTAAATGAGTATTAGCCTTCCCAGTGGGTTTGATAACGTTGTTTATTTTATACAATAGTCACATGACAGCAGCCAATACTTTCATTGTAATTAATTCATCTAATAGTTCAAAAATAATACACCCAGCAGTTTAAGGCTCCTGCCTTTAAGATACAGTAAATGTTTGAGCTTGGGTTTTTCATTTTACTACTTGATGTCAAAATACTTAGAATTGTTTTCTCCTTATAGCTAATATTAATTTCTTTTTTCTTTTTAATACTACGGTCCTAATTGCAGAGAGTTATAAAGGAATGACAAAATATAGTGGAAAAAGGGTTCTGATCGGATTATAAAGGCTAACAACTAACCAGCAAAGTGGAACTTTTTTTTTAACACCATCCAATGATGTCACCAGTTTGAGGTTTCTCTGGGACTTTATTAAAATGTTTGTGACAGAGCCAATGTAAACCATCCTAAATCTAACACAGAGCTGAAAGGACTGATTTTAGGGAATGCAAAGATATGGATCATTGGGTCTGTCGAAGCAGCATCTTGAGCCAATTATTGGTGTCATCTTGAGCCAATTTAATCAATCCAAGGGGGACTCAAAGGGGGTGGGGGTGCAGGGTTGCAAGTGTTGGTCAAACATTCTGGCAAAAATGGATTTGTTGTAACAGCAACCAATCTCTGGTGTGTTGACTTCCTATGGCTCTGGGTTTGTGCATACTGTAAATAACTGATCAATCACTGGGACTGCTCTGAGGCTTTTAATTACTGGGTAAATTTGCAGATGATGTGATTGTATGTACACATATGGGAGCTTGAATTTCTTTAAGACACTTCTAAAGGGGAAGTAATGTAGCGTAAAAGAACCTGAAATACCATACAGTGTTACTTTCAAAATAGTAAGAGTATACAAATATATTTCTAAAGAGTAACATCTACTGACATTATCTGAGCCTAATCTTGCACACAAGTAAATTTGAGAGTTGTAATTCCTATAATATAAACTACTCACAGAGGCTACTCAGTTGAGGAAAGCTAATCTACAACACAGTTATTAGCAATAGAGAATTGAAGTGAGAAGTGTTGCTCTTCAACTTTAATACAGTGATTTTATTTTATCCTATCGGACCCATAGGAACAGTTTTTAGTTGGAGAATCTATGTGGAAAATTATTTAATTTAAATTCTTCTTGAAGTATGTTTTAAAGATGTTTACTTTACTTTTTTGCCTTAATACAGTGGTGTGATTAAGAGAGTTTTCATGAGTTAAAATCCCATGAACTCTCCCTCATTCAGTAACTTCTATAAAAACAAAACAAGGAATCCTCCTCATCAGTGGGATTTTTCACCTCAATGAACATTTGTGAGTCAAGGTACTACATATATTCTCTTGTAGTAACTACATATACAGTTGTGATTTATAATGCATCTGTGCTTGAATATAATTGAAATTTTAGGTCACAAATCCTTCCTAGTAGTTCTGAAATTTGCACCTTGGATTATTTTAAAGGTAGAGACATGGTTAATGCCTACACAGTATGAACTGTGAGAATGAAATATAAGTAGAGATAGGTAACTGTAAGGGCAAACAGTAGAAACAGGATATAAATCCATTCATATTAAGACAAAAATACATTTCTTACATGTAATAAATGTAGTATGTATATTTTAAGTATGTCTCATAAAGATTATCTATCAATCAAAGCAAGTCAGTGAGAAGAGGATATTTGTTTTGGACAAGATGTCTTGGAAAAGCAATTTACGTGTTTTGGAACTGTTAACACTGCAGCAAGTTATGTCACACTGCAGCACAGACTGACTGAATGCAACGGGCTGGAATGTGAGATGAGCTGATAAAACAAAAGCTAGAATTTAAAGAAGTACACACTCAACTTCCCTGTTGTATCCTTGCTGTTAAAAAAATGGCTCTTTGCTTTGACATATCCCAGGAGATGAGGAAAAGAACACTTACGTAAGTGTCCAAAACACAGCTCTTCTACCTTACTGTGTTCACCCAGGACCTATTCTTTCCCTTCAGAATGTCTTTCTTTCTTGCTGCTAAATGCACACGTGCAAACAGCAATGAGCACATGGAAGAGTGTTTGTAGTGTGTTCACTTAGCTCTACACCCCTGCCATTTCCTCATGCCCACTGTGCTCAGTGCATATTTCCCTCCAGAATGAGGGATGGAAATCTTCAAGTGGGCAGGCAAAGGCCAGTCACTGCTCTGTGTGCTCAGGGTGTTTCAGATAGGTAAGCACAGCTCTGCAACAGGATCTGCTTCTCACAGCAGTGCCAGCAAAAGCTGTGACAGCAGAGCAATAACATTAAGCAAAAGTACGGGGAGTCATAAGTTAAATACTTAAATCATTTGAGATTGGATCTTTCAAACATCTTCTGTGAAAGTGTTGTTTGTTTGGCAGTGAATTAGTTCTATATTTCACTTGAAGAAAAGTGGTGATTTTAAGTTAAGGGTGCGAAGTATGTCAGTTTACAAGAATCACGTATAAATTCCTACTCTTCAGTGCCTTTACAGCTCAAAAATATTATTAGTGTTTAACTGGTCAGTAAAAGAAGATTTTTTTCTTATTTTTATAAATAGTATACTTTCTATCACTCCTATCCAGTGTACCTTTTCATCTTAGACGTAGCAAAATATATGTGATGGTTCAACTTCAGCTGTAATCTGCAGGCTCTAGGTCTGTAATTTATTATTTGCTCTAAAAGATCAGGTCCAGAGTTTAAACGTCCCTAGCTGAAAGTTTATACCAGTCAGGACAGAAAATTATTCTCTATGCCTAGGTTGAAGTACATTACTTCTTTATTGAATTAATTATGATAAGGATCATAACTTTAAACTAGGGGTGAGGTGCTGGCTTTCTACTAGGATTGCTTGAAGCAATTTTCATCTGAACATTTTTGTAGAGTTATTGAGTCTGGCAGGTCTGAACTTTATGAGAGAGTAACTTTCTCCACAACTTAAAAGAGGTTGGACATTGATCCAGGCAAAGGTTTACCATATCCCATGTCTGTAGCCAGAAAAATTTGCACTGCATACTGAACAAATAACTACAGAACCAAATTAAACACATCTTATGAGCTTTTAAAATAAAAGCAATGCTGGCCCTTTCCCTGAGGGATCGATCAGGGAACTGAATTAACATGACAGATTTACTTCTTTTTTGTTTGTTTGAAGTGGAAGTCTAAAATGATTTTTGGTCAAGGAGGAATTAGTCTACTAAGTATGTATACACAAATCTACTGAACCATGTATATTCGGTGACAAATTTTGTATCTCTATCAGATTGGAAAAAGTTGGGCTTCAAAAGCAGGTAAAGATGTTAATCCCACAATGACTGTTCCCCTTTGATTGGATTAAAAGGCCTAGGAACAACAGAAGGAAATTACAGCTATTTGGAAACTTAAAAAGCAGCTAAGAAAGATGAAAAATATTCAGCTTGAGAAAAGCAGGTTCCAATAATTGTTCTGTTGTCTTGAGTCAAACACTCAGAGTTTGTGCAAGTCTATAAATAAAATATCCTCTGGGAAAACTATGGTTTTAAGTGACTTCCCTAGAATTACATAATAATTCCATGGCTCAGATTGGATTAGGAATAATTCATTTGGGTGAGAGTTGACTATTTTTCATCCCCTTTGTGTTGCATTACCTATGTTACATCTACTTTTTTCAGAGTGAGAGAGGCAAGAGGCTCTTATCTAACATCCTCAGTCTTAAAACTGCTCAAAGCCAGTAAATAGTTACTTGGGGTAACATTTTGAAATTTCAGAGCTCTTTCTGTTATACAAAGGCTGAAACTCAACTGTGCTTTTTTTGGATGTTATTTTATAATATAAAAGATTTGTGTTTTAAATCTTCAGAATTTTCCTTTTTTTTGTTGCCCCTTTTTTATGCCGTTCAGTCCAATAACAGGGATAATGTCCAAGATACGATTTGCTTTTTTATTTTGCTGCTTTTCCTAATTTCTGTCCTGGAAAATTAAGAGTAGCAGATAGAAAGACAGTCATCTGTCTTTTACAATCTACATGTACAAAAATTTCTGGCTATTGAAAGAGGAGGGTCTTTTCAGCCTTAACAGCTTTGTTTTCATACACATTTTTGTTTCAGTTCTGTCATTTGTTATGTGAAAAATAAAAATAACTTTTCTATTACAAGCAAACAACAAGAATTCTACACCCACTTTCACATTTTAAATTGTATCAGAATAATCTTCAGAGCTGGAGAGCTGAAGTAGCAAAGTTACCATTTATACTTAAAAATATCACTAAAAGCTTTTCTTGCCCTGAGAACAGAGAAGAAGGATATGCTCATCTACTACAAAGAGGTAGTAGAAACCTGTTACTACTCAAGGGGTATTTATGGGTGTATAAGACCATAAAATATGACCCTCAAGGGAGTTAAACAGAGTAGTGTTCTCTCTTGAAAGAGAGAATTGGTGGGAGACACTACATATGACATAGGTCCATATAAAACTTTTAATAATATCAAGTAAATACTATAAGGAGAGTTAGAAATGTTTATTCCCAAAATCAAACTTAGGTGCTGTCCAGTGAATTTGACAAGCAATAGATTAAAACAAACAAACAAAAAGGTGATTTTTTTCATGAAGTTGACTGTACAATGGAATTTGTAACCATCAGATATTTGGGAGTAAAACAAGATCTCAAAATGAAACTACACAGGTTGGAGGAGAGTAGTCATGAGTGACATCTAAACAAAGTGCTTAACCTCTGGAAGCTCTGTATCCATTGATTTCTAGATGATGGGAGGTTACACTGGGTAACAGTCTCAATTTCTGGCTTTCTTCAAGATCACACTCTTGGCAGCCTTGCCATGGCTGTCCACAGCCGCCACTGGAGTGGCCACTGCCATTACCTTTCCTCTTGTCCCACCTGTACTTTATGAGGTCTTTGTGCTTAGCCTTGAATATATTTTTAAGAGTTCTACTTTATTCTGCACCTTGTTCCTTTTGACTGGGCACCCTGCCTGCATGGAAAACTCAGCCTTTAATATCCCTGGATCCAGTGCCATGTTCAATGCCAAATATAAGTAGTAATAATAATAATAATAATAATAATAATAGATGGAATTCAGAAGGCTTACCATTTACTAAGAGTGGTCATTTAGTGTTTGAGATGCCCTGAGCAGTTCTTCACAGGGCAGCTTATTTGGAAAACCAGCACTACTACGCTCTAAGTCCTGTTGGTCTGGTGGTTTCATGTCCTCATGCCCTGGTGAGCTTTCCCTCTACTGTAGTTGGTCTTCAGGGCTAACAGACCTGTGTGAGCAAATTCTTGGATTAATGTCTCCACTTGTAGGGAAGTCAAACAGCATTTACAAAAGATGGTGGAGTATCTCTGAATCCCAAATCACATGGACTTTCCCCATGTGTTCCCCATTAACTGTGAGCTGATAGTCCTTAGGGCCTTTGGTATCTTTTTCATCCATGCTGCCATTTTGGCTCTCACTTTTCGTCCTGCTCAAAGCACGAGCTGGTGACAGGCGATATCACACTGCTGCTACTTATGATTTGATGGGACCATATACAGGGCACCATCTGATCTTCTCAGTGCTCTACTAGGCACGTGTTTGGGCACCACTGTCCACCAGCCCTACCTACATGAGGGGATGATTGGTCTCACACTTCTATTGCCCTCTGTGCAGTGTTTTAAATGGTACCTATATTTTAGGCCTTTTAAATTTATACTATATTTTCAAGAGTCTGATTTCTGGTACCGAACATAACTAACAAGACATAAAAGGGTATGATGCCTCACAAAGAGAAGACTGAATGCACACAAAAGTATGCATTGTTTATTACTTTTTAATCCTCATTTATATGTAAAAATATGCATCACTTTATTTTATAGCCTTTTATTTCTATTTATTTTTACTTCTGTTGTTTCTTTTCTGATCAAACACAGCTATAATCTCTAATATCCTGTTACATAGAAACAGTGTTTTTTCAGCTTCTGGGGTGATGTCTCACTCACTGACAGCATTGTCCATTACTCCAAAGAAGCAGTTTTGGTTTTTTCCTTTCTTTCTAAGTAGCTCACCCTCTACTGCTGCTGAGAACCACTTCCAAAGTGACGTAATCCACTGAATTTCTTCAATCTTTTTTTCCTACTGCCAGACATTGCCTTAGTTTGAGGTGGTTGCTGCAATGTTGTTGACACATTTGGGTTAGTTTTGCGAGCTCTCTCTGGATTGTGTCCCTTTTCTTACAGTACTTTTAATTCTGTTTAGGAGATACTGTATCAGAGCTGGCTGCTTCCAGAAACTCCATTCTTGGACAGTGTGAATTTCTTGATTTGGCAAGTGTTCATTTCTGGATTTTCTTATATCTCTTTCCAAAAGTTATGCCCTGAATTTCAATAATTATCAGATCTTTTGTCAAGGACTCATCCTTTCCCCATAATTGGCTTCTTAGTTTATGATTTAGCAAAGTCTTTTATCACCATCTTTTTCTATTTTCCTTTGTTTTTCTTTATATCCTTCAGCTCAGGTCTTCTCATGCTTCTTTAATGCAATTAACTAATTGCTTGCCTGCTCCTCTTGATTAGCAGGAGCACCTAAAAGCGCCTGCTATCAGAAACCCAGATCAGTTCTGGCTGTTCTCCCTAAGGCTGCCAGATTTGGAGCACAGCTGTGAGAACGTTTGCAGGCGGAGGGCTCTGTCTGTCCATGTTGGCCAGGAGATGTGTCCTTGTGGTGAGTCCTCTTGAAACAACCACACTGTCAGTCCCTGCTTCTGGGCCTTCCAAAACCAATTGTTTATTTTGTGACAGTGATTTTACAAACAGTTGTGCCTTTTGATCATTTGTCAAGATTTTGTTTTGTGTAAACTATCTTGATATGTAAGGTGATTTTTTTTGAGAGCCTGAGGAAGCAACTAAGTTGATAAAAATACTGTGTTCAGTGATAACAGTGGTTTTGATAGTGAAAGGTCCTGTGAGATGTAGTTGTGCTAGCAAATGTTTCCCATAAAAGGGGGGGGGGCAATTTTTTTTTTTTTTTTTTTTGGTGCTCTAGTGGGGCATTTGATCAGATGGAGAAAGCCCAGTGCTTGACACGCCACTGAGCAGTGCTGAACCCGTGTGGACATCCGGAGCAATGCTTTAGGCACAGGGTTGTATTCTTGGGGTGGTCCTGGGCAGGGCTTGGAGTTCGACTTTGATGATCTTTGTGGGTCCCTCCCAACTATGGATATTCTATAATTCTCTGTCTTAATGACACAAATGGAGTTGAATTCTCTCAAAGGTCTTAGTTGCCAATTCTGATCATTATTTAAGACCAGGTCCCTTTAATTCCACTTGCTAAAGACAACCAGAGATTTCCCCAACATCAAATTTTCTTCATTTTGCTGAGGATTTTCTCTGTGTCTGCCAGAGCAATTCTTCCAAGAGAGAGGAGAGTAAACCAAGGCACTGGCTCTTGCTCTCCCCTACTGCTTCCTCTTCTTCAGGCCTCTGAAAGAGAGGAGAAAAATATATTCTTCCATGAATATTTCTTTAAGGTTATAAATGTAAGATGAAAGCTAGAGAAGTGAAGAACAGGGAGATGATTTATGGGTGTTTTCTTCCCCTGCATAATAAGGAATTGATTCATTACAAATGAGAATTTTAATTTCTATTGTTTTAGCACAAATCCTTTCCACTGCACCAAAGCCTGAGTTTTCTTCTGAGGCAACTGCAATACTTTTCCCACAGGCAGATGTGGAGTTCAGTCCTGATACTTCAAGCCCCCTGAATTTTGCAAGTATTGTTACTGCATTCTGTTTTCCCAACAAATAGACAAAAAGCTGTTTGAAAAGTATTTTAGCACTTTACATGAAGAATTTTGGCAAAAGTGCTGCGTATTTATTTGGCTCTGACAAACAGCCTGGATTTATGTAGGCATTTAGCCTCTATCTTTTAGTTTAATAATTATCTTTTAATTTTGAAGTACTTTATCTTTTAATTCTTATAGTCCATACTTAACTTTGCCAATAAGGATTTTCTCTTAGTGCCACCATATATTTTGGATGCAAAATATGCAGAGTGCAGAAAGCCAAGTTGTTCTCTTAACACACTTGTTTGGCTTTACAATATACAGTAATATTACATTATTGATGTTTGTAAGACTGCTTTTCATGTTTGGAAGCTATCACTGCATTTGATTTTAATTTTGCTCTGCTTTTTGCCCTCTATTATAGATTAATACTGTGTTTAGGAGACAACTACTTTAATGCGATTCTTAAATCTCAGCCCAGATTAATTATAGCAGAGTAACATTTTTGCCTTGGTAACAGCTGAAGTGGGTTGTGTCAACAAGATGGAATTTGACTCATTTGGGCCGTAGCACCCCTTTTTAGGGCTGCATGTGAATGATTAGGGTTACAGAGAACATGTGGACAGTGAGTGTATTACTGTGAACTCAGCAGTGGATGAAAAACATCTGCCTTATTAAGCATCCTTTTAGGGACAACCATCCAAGATATGCCTTTTGAAATCAGCATTCTTGATTTTTTTGTTTTCTAAAACAAAGGTAATCATAACTTTACCCTTCCCAATAAACCTTTTCTAGGTGTGATGCTGGCAGGGGCTGTGAACATTAAGGACTGGGTATTACATTACCTGTTTAGAGCATGTGCATCCCATCAGCAGCTGAAATTTGTGGTCTGCCATGAAAGCATCAAGAATGCTCTGCACAGCCTTGATTTACAGAATTACTGGAAGATCATGTTCTGGAACTAACTAGACCTTTGAGAGGGCACTCAGCCTGTGTGTGATGGGGTGTGCACTGGGCATGCAATGAGGAATGTGTAGGATTTGCCCACTACATCTTCTATTTATAAAAACTACATGATTAATCTATAGTATTTATATATAAAGGGAACTTCAGAAGTATTTGGGAGAAACCAAAATACTTCCGAAAATTTCTTTGGCTGTAGGTCTGTACTGAGAAACCTGAAGCTTGAAAGCTCTTCAAGCATGAAAGCACTTATACCTGTTATCTTCTTTGACTTTCTAAATCGCTCCAGAATCTGTGAACTTCAATCCCTGGTGCTTCAGCATTGAACTGAAATACAGTCTCCCCTTGGTTCTTTGCTCCAGTTTTGGTATTAATAACTTTGTAGACTCTGAATTTAACACAGTCTAGTCAGTCCAAATGCCAACAGGTCTGAGTTGTGAACGCTTTTTTTTTTTTTTTAGTATTATGGGTAAAAACAAGATTAAATGTCACAAGCTCTAAATCCAATTTAAATCAACTTTTATAATCAATAATAGGTTTCACTGAAAATGGCAAAGCCTGTGAGAAAATACTTGTGATTTACCAACAATGTAAATCCCAGGCACCCTATCATTGTTAACAGAAGATCCTGTTCGAGGACATTGCAAAAGGATCCTACTTGTTTACATTTCTTATTAAAAAACAACTGATAGAATGAATTTGAAATTTATCTTGCCTGTTAAGGACAAGCCTCAACAATGTCAGCATGTCCTCACATTTAAACTCTTGTGAAAAGAAACGATAAAGAATATAAACTTCTAATACACACACTGCACATTCGCATCAAATTCTCTGTGATACCAACAGCATGACCTGGTGGCAGTTATTTAGACATGACTTAATTGGTGTCAGCAAGATTTGGGTACATGGAAAAAGACCATGGTGCTTCAGACAGGCTCTTAAAAGCAGGTTTATTTTAGCACAACCTGGCTACTCAATGCTAAACCCATGCTTAGATGCTCTGCTGCAGCTGAGTACTGAGCAGAAACCTGCTCTGCTCTAGAAATCAGTAGATCCTGAACTTTGATGCCAGATTAATGTACAGACTTTTCACTTGAAACCAATGTCTCTTCAGTGATGGCCCAGCTTTGCTTTGCACATAGGTATTTTTACTGTGACATTTATGATGGCAAAGCTTAATATTGCTGGGGATGCTAAAATGTCTCTGCTTTGAAGCAGAGATTTTTAATATTGTAATGGTGGATATTACCAAGAAACAGAAGCTGGAAGGTCCAGGCTGAGGCTGTCCTAAGAGAACAGCTGATCTTATGAAATACTTTACTATCTCTTTTTAATGAGAGCTGTACATGTTCATTTTTAAACTAAAAAGGAAGTGATTATTCTTAAGGTAGGAGTAAAATCTATTCAGGGCTGGGTATTTCTAGAAGTCTGAGGAGAAGCTGTGTTTATTGCTTGTGGTACCAACTGTGGGGAATGTGTCTGAGCCAACTCTCTCTTTAAAACCAGGGTTTCAGTGGAAGTTAACAGTGAACAATGGTGTCTGGATAGTTTCTGCACCCCACACTAAAGGCCAAACGCTCTCTGGCACAAACTGGCAAAGTTGTGCTCATGTCTCTCTAATTCTAATTTAAAATTTGTTTCAGCAAGTGTGTTAGAACTGGCCTTTTTTTTTTTCACCCAACAGAGCACAAGGAGAGAGCTCATCAATCAGGGAAAAATAACATTTCTGTTTAAGATCTCTGTTTCATTTAAATAGAAAAAGCCTTTAGGGGAGATACAGAAATAAAGGCAGAATAAAAGACCCTCAGGTTCAAAACCCAAAACTTTGTTCTCCATCACAGAGAAGGAAATCTGCCCCCGTGTTTGCATTTTCTGTCAGTGCATGAAAGGCTTCAGTGGCTATTTCAGGCATAGCCAGTGTTAACTTTGCTGGACACCTGAGAATAAAACAGGCTGGGTTTGCTGCAGGAGTGCTGCAAGTGAGTGACAGGAACACGTGGCTGTAACCCTAAACAGGATTGTGAAGGCCTTTATCCAGAAGCCAAGTTTACAGATTTTGCAAAGACGTTAAACAAACACTGTAACTTTTAACATAAACACAATTAACTAATGTAAATATTTATGCAATTTTCTTTTCATTTCTCTCAATGCATATACTGCACATGAATCAGAGATTACCCTTAAACAGTTGGCTTTAGGATACCATTATCGTTCTTATCAATAATTAAACTTCTCTGGAGGAAATAACTTCCTTGCTCAGCACAAAGACATCTCTTAAACTTAGTACCTGCTCCAGAGGAGCTGAGGAGTCATTCAGCTTCTTAGACTGATGAGCTGTAAGGTACAGACAGCTCCCTTCAAGGTTCAGGGGGACAGGAGTGGTTTTTTTCTCACCCTACTCAATCTCCAACTATCCCAATAGGACAACAGAAATTTTTCAATGTTAAGTAAGGGCTGAGTAATGGATATAGAAATTTCCCTCTTGAACCATCACACAGCATTACTATAGTAGCAGTGATATAGCATTGCTATAATCCCTATTGTGTTAGTAAGAGGTCTTGCTGTGAGAAACAGTTTAGTTGTGCAGTCAGATGGAGGCCCTGTACAAAAACAGAGTCCTTGGAAAGCCTTTAGTAAACACAATCAGGGACCTATTGTGTCCTCTTCTGACCCCCGAACTACTACTGTCCCAACAACTTGGGTTACAGACAGACCCAATGAATTCAATGAAGACATTCAAGTTGCATATCACTCCTATGTGTGACCAATGTGGCAGGGCTGGAACTGAGCCTTGTAAGAAGTGATGTTTTATCCAGGGAAGAGAGGCATCTCCCCCAGGAGATATTCCTTAGTTGATGAACCTTTACGAATTTAATCCAATGGAAGGCAAAACTTTACAATGTAGAAGCTAAGGCACAGACTTTATACAAGTCAATCATTCTGTACAATTCACCAATTAATAACCATGGTGCTTTGTGTATACACCAGCAGCATGAGGAGAAATCTAAAATTCAAGTATATCTAGAATTCCTCTCTTTATCCAGGAGATGTAACTTCTTTCTTTTTCCTGTTTTCTTTACTCTGCGAGGAAAAGTGGATATTTCATTTAATTCTGTTATTCAAATATTTCTTTTTCTTCTTGCATGCTGCATGGCTATTGAGTGTCTCTGGATACTCTGGTGTTTTGCCTTCATCAGAAAATGCCTCAGTGCTGAGGAATGACATGGAAAGAATGAAAGTCACTGGCAAAGCATAGATAGGCAAACAAACATCCTACCCAATGTGCCCTTACATGGATCCAATAGCCAATTGTCCTTAAATAGAACTATACATGATACCACTGTGCATGGAGAGTCCCAAATGTTTTCCAGTCAATAGCTAAGCAGTCCGGAAACTGATTCCAAAGAGAATGTAGAATCTCTCTAAAACAGGTAATACAAAGAGGGTCATTTCATAGGAGAGGTGAAATAGATAATTTCAGGCTGTCTGGGCTCAGATAATTCCAGAACTGAGGGACAAAACTAACGAGGAGCTCACATTCAGCTTCTGCCACAGAACTGTCTATGACCTGCTCTCAAAGAACTAAATTCAAAACAGTAGTTAAAAGAACGGATTTTTGGTCATTCCAGCATTCAGGAGTGAGGGAATGTCAGGATTAAGCTTGCCTCAATGACTAACACAGAATCCCAGAATGGTTGGGGTTGGAAAGAATCTCTGGAGATGATCTAGTTCACCTACAACAGGTTGCACAGTAACATGTCTAGGCAGGTTGTTCCTATCTCCAGAGGAGGAGTCTACACTCATTTTCCTATAGGACTCTTCCATTGTTCAGGAGGAAGCCTGGAATTGTGTGGGATGACCCAGCCTTATGAATCACAACCAATGTTGTCTCTAGGCTCTCTTCGTTGCATTGACTGGATGACATACAGTGAATGATGCAGAGGTAAAAGAACTCAGATGGTAGAAAAATCTGGAACTGTTACTATGTTTCATCATATTAACACCCACAGGGGTCATCAGCAGACTGAAAAATAGGTTCAGTCAAGACAAAAATTGCTTTAATGGAGATCAATATTTAAAGACTAAGTTTACCCACATTGTGATTACATAAACAAGAGCAAAACTATTTTCAAACTAAACCAAAAAGTGGTCCAAGCCCTGAAAAGCTTTAAACTACTTGTGTGACTCAACCTTAACACACCTGCACACAAAAAGAGCCTTTTTGGCCCCAAATGAAGCATATGTCTTTTCAGGCTCATCAGTGGATTTGGGGGTGTTTCCTGGAAGACTGTGTGCTGGATATTAATAGGCTTCAGCTGAGAAGTTCTCCTCTAAGGTATATGTTGGCCTACACTGTAGAGATAGCCGAGGCTTTGTTGTACATATCCTTGCAATCCTAAAAAATCAGCATCACCCTCATTTAATAAAAGCACCAAGAGTCTACATGACTCTTCCAAGTTCACCCTGCAAGTCAGTGTTGGACCATGATGTGGAAGCCAAGTCTTCCCATTCATTGCTGATGCCCCAGACAAGGATGTAATCACCTTCATTGGTTACTAATGTAGTTACAAAATCCCAAAGACATACTGTGGTCTCCTTAGATAGGTTATATTCCACATGATTTAGTAGTACCTAGCCCACTGTATCAATGAATAGTAAAGAATTATTAGAGGACTCAACGATGGTGGCAGTGTTACCCTGCACTGCCATGATAACATTCATACTCTTATAATGAAGGTGACAGTACTCAGAAAACTTGACACAGCAGGCTGCTGGAACTGCAGGTCCTTTTAGGGAGTGTCTGGTAGGAGCAGCCTTCTAAAGGAAAAAGCCTTCTGTCTGTGTTGCTGCAGAGAATGTGGAGAAATAGTTCTGCTGTTGTCCAAAAGCTCAGAAAAATGGAAATTGGAAACTCTTGAGCAGTTACAATGACTCTGTAATAACAAGTTGATGGGAACTTGCTTTGTTCAAACCATGTTTTCTGTGCTGTAGTTTCTCTGTTCTGCTAAGGTGGGTGACTTGCTTAACAGTGTAACATAGTAAGAGGTCTCTTCCCCAGTGTGCTGAAGAGAGGAAAGAGAAGATGTAGTGCTGAGAATCCACACAGGCTGTGTGCTCAGAACATCAGGGGATCCAAAGTTCGCAGTTTTCTGCACTCATGTCCAACCTATCGGAGGTGTAGGTAAAAAGGAGTTATTTAACTCAAAGAAGCAGGAAAGTGGCAATGCCACAGGCCCCATTTTTTCTAGGATTCTTATTCTAGGGAACCTGTGAAAAGCGTCCCCCCTTCTTTAACTTGTGCTACCTGCTTGTGTCACCTCCCAGATGAATTACATGATCAGCTGTGAGATCAAAAGTAAAGTCCGCCCACTTTTCTGTCTTAAGTACCACAGGGATCCCAGGGAAAACGATGAGAACACAGCAAGTATATATTTATCTTTTGTATCTTCTGCAAGATACATCTCGAGCCAAAGGCACAGGACATCAAGGGGATTGCAACTGAGATTCAACCTCTTCCTCTTGATCTGAGCAGACTGATTAAACTGGCATATACATCCCTAGTTCACTGATGGAATTAATCACTTGCGCATAAGGTAGTGAGATTTTATATAAGCAATAAAAAAGTTCAGTCTCATTCTTCAACTTAATTCCATTGGCAGTTGTACAGCACCTAAAATTTGTGTCTAATTTACAGTGATAATTTCCAGGAGTTACAATATGGTACTGTGAGTCTACTCATGTGCTATCTTGTGTCTTGCCAAAATTATCAAAAGCAATTAAATACAGAAGCCTTCTGCTACATTCAAATGAAGTCCACAGTCTTATCTGTCTCATCTGGTCCCTTAGTTCTTCATACAGGTGCAAGGACTGAGTAGGAAAGGGCTATCTATGTGGAAACGGTTTTGGGGAGGAGGAGGAAGGAGAAAATAAATGTAAACAACTTCTGTGGTTGAACTGATTTTCTTGTTTTCTGAGACACTGTCAGATCATATCTGAAAATACTCAGAGCTTAAAAACAGTCTGGGGGAGCTTGTTGATGTCTACCAGTTCTTTAGGTAACTAAGTATGGACATGAGTTTTTAAAGAGAGGGTTTCAAGTCTCTTACTAGAATTTCCAAGACAGCCTCTGACTGGATGCAAACTGGGAAATAAAACTTCGTGGCATCACTTTATGTTTGGGAGGCAAAACATAGACAGGAATTTGATTTGCCAATGTCACTGTTTAATAATCCAAGGGTAACCCTTAGCTGGATTACACACCTGCTCCAAGAGCTGTGTTGGCAGTAATAATCAGTTGAACTGTCTTCAGATCCTTGAGTAAATTCCACTCAGCCATTTCAGGTTATTGAACTGATCTGTCCAGTATAGATAGGCCCAAACAACAACTATATTAGTTTTTCTGAACATCTTCAGATGTTGGGAAATACGTATGTTTTAATTTACTTCTGTTGTTCATGTTCTTTCCATGTAGGCCAGATTCAGCATATCCTATCTGTGATGGCTCAATTCCTTATTACTACAGAAATATCCAGACAAGAGCCCAAGGTTTTGTAGCCACCAGGCAGCATGTTTAGAATCAGAGAAATAACTGAGAAACAATATAGAGGATGATGCGAAATATGAGGAATATCTATTTTTAGAAGCTAGAGTATATTTGTATTTAATTACACTGTGTTTCTATCTTGTGCAATACATACTGCCTCCAAACATGAAAAGAAACAAGCTGGACTGCATTTAAATGTGGTCATCTGGTGTGAATGTTTTAGGTAACTGACTTCTGCCATAAGGATTACTTTCCATTCTCACATGGCATGTAATATTGGAGGAAGCAAAATAGTTTTGTGTGGTTGTAGTCTATCCAATATCAGTGTGTTACTGGGAAGTTAAAATCTCATCTAAGCCAAAAATGTAAATCTGCCAGACCTCCCAAGAGTACTGAAAGCTTTTCTTTCTCTCCCTGCAACTTTAAAGTGTGGAAGAGATAACATCACTTCTTTTGTATCTGGGGAATCATTCTTTCTGCTCGTTCCTATAAAGTTGTCCCTCTTTCAGCTTCTTCTTAAAGGAGGATTGCTTTTCTGAACCTTCTTGGTTACTTTTGAGCTTTGCTTTCACAGCTAAATAAAAATTAAGGTGTGCAGATAGACATTTTGTAGGATCCTGTCATTTTACCTGATAATGTCCTGTCATTTTATTTGCTGCTTTTTTTTTTTTTAATTGTTTTCCTCTAGTGAACTTTTAAATTACATTTATTAGTGAGGAAATGAAAATGTCTGCAGGTTGGAACTTCACATTTTTGTAGTAAATATCATATGCATCTCACTTTACCATGATGATGTTATCCTGTTCAGCTTTATAGAGGTAAATTTGGAAAGGTTGGGAAGCAGAAAACAAAGCATGGCAATGAATTGATCACATAATAAAGTATGCCTAGATGCTTGGGGAACAGGGTCTCACCAGGCTAGCAAGGCTTCTGATGCTTAAGCTGGAGTCTATGAGCAGAGAAAGTGCAACAATATCAGAGATCCTGTTCAAGGAAAGAAAGAGAAATTAACATCTTAAAGGAGCACCCGGAGCATGTTTCAGTAAAAGAGTTTGCATCTTCACAGAAGCTTTAGCATAGGCAGTGCAGGTTATCAAAAAATGCAAAGAAAGGTCTAGTTCAGAACATTCTGTGTATGTTGGTTTGGTCTTTTGCTGTGTATCTTTGGGTGAATAAACAAGGTGAATAAATAGGGAAGAAGTTATTTCTTTGTCATTTTAATAGGCTTCCAGTCACAGAGTCCCTGCACATTTTACAGCTGTGTGTGTCAGGTCCATGGAGCTCCACTGCAGGATAAATGAGCCACAGAAGCTTCTTCCTGAGGCATTCCTACAGGATGCCCTGGACACAGACTGGAGGAGATCTCAGGCCTACATGGTGGCTGTGCTAATACTGTTTCTGTAAGGGCCAGCAAGGAGGTTTTTTTCCCTAAGAAAAAATTATAAAGCTTCCCAGTGATATCTATTATTTCTTTGCAATTCTTAAGAGAAAATCTAAGGGCAGTCACAGCATCAAGGTGCCTAAATGAATTCTGGAAAAAGAATCTCTAAGATAGCAGCAATAAAAAGACTAAGTTGCTCCCAAGAACTTGTGGTTGATTTTAAGTACACAATGCATAAACTGGTTCTGAGCCCACAATGAATCGTCACTGCTGTCATTAGGAAGGGCAGGTCACACAGGCTGGGGGCTTGCCAGTGTAACTGCTGTGTTTAGTGCTGTGGCTCTGGGTGCCAGTGGGGCAAATTAATATCTTCTGTGACAACTCCATTAAACACTTATTATTTTGATAAATCACAGGAGGCAAAGGTCACTGTCTCCTGGGAACTTTGATTGTGAACAATTTTGCTCAGTATTTCTATATTTAACTTTACCATTGGGTTACAACAGTCACTGCATTGCCTTGCTTTCAACTTCTGTTCTTCTCTCACCAGTGATTCTCGTAAATGTTCTGGTTACTTATTTTAAAGTATTTAATCCAGAGAATTTTCTTCTTAATATGTTTTCACCTAAACAGTGTATATTAGGGAGAAAATACAACCTGGAGCAAAAATTCGTTGTGCTCTTTGGGTATGTTTTATATACTAGGAATGTTTAATATAAAGATACTACTGAGGACTCAAGGCTTAGATTAGTAAATGCCATTGGTGAAAATCTGGGGGTCATGTCTAGTTAAATAATCTGAGAAATCTGTGTTGGAGGAATATCACCTAAACTTGTTATATGAGTAATTTTTTCATTATGCACAGAATATAAGCAACTAAATTTCAAGAATTAAAGAATCAACAATGGTGATTGTTGATTTTCAGAATACAAGAAGTGTCATTTGCTGAAGTTGGGGTAATTCTTGGGAGTTACCTCTACTTCAAGAAGTTGATCCTTTCCCAGACAGCTGTTCATTGTGACAGCACAAAACCTGAGTCTGGCTGGAGGGCATGTAATTTAAGATCACTTTTCCTTGTATCATGGTATATATTTGGTGGTTAATCCATCAGAAGGAAACATGTTTGATGGGCAAGTGCTACAGCTCTGTTATGGGTGAACTGACATTTCAGTGCATAAACCCAGCCAAACACCCCACCACTGCTCAGCAAAGCAATGCTGACAAGAAGACTAAAAGCAGTTTATTGGCATAGGTTATTCAATTCATAGCACTGGAAAAGTTATATCAGCAAAGGGTTTTTATAAGGATGTGAGTTGCATCTCCCTTAAGGGAGCAAATGTACTTTGGTTTTGAGCTCCAGCTGCTCAGCACCAACATCACAGGGGCTGGCTGGGCACTCTTCTTTTCCCTCTGACCTCAAGGGCAAGGACTTGTATGTCTAAATCAGAAGAGGATGAGCACAACCCCTTCCTGTGTTGAAGAGATGGAAGCACAGCAGGGACACGTTTGGCAATCTGCATGTAGGAACAAAATGCCAATTTAACCATTGAAAATAGATGAGACTGCCTCCAACACAGCCCTGTCCCTGGGGACTGACCAGGACAGCTTTAGCCCTTGTAAGAACAAAGCAAGCAGAGGCCTTGCTGCAAGAGCTCAGTGCCCTTTCACAGAGTTCCTAGCAAAGGAATGACTTTTTATTTATTTATTTTATGTGTTCAGCTCAACTTTGATGAGAGATTCCTCAGCTTTTCTGTACAGGCTGCATTTCCTGTCTGAGACAGTATTTAAGACAAAGATTGACCCCTTCTCTGTTTCCTTCCTAAGACCAAAAGGAGATCCTTTCAGAGCTTACAGCCATTAATCTGGAAGCAAATACATGCCCCACTTGTAGCCACCTTCTCTTCTACAATGACTAGTGTTGCTGCTTGCAGGTAACAGTTTTTATCTCATTTAATCCTTTATATCTCCTTCCTTCACTTGTACTATGCCACAGAGGAATTAGTGCCCTTTTATGCTGTGCTTCTGCTTTTATATCAGCGTGGCATTTGGGAAAATGCACACACATTTAAGCCAATAAATCAGCATTACTTCAGCAATGCCTTATTTTATTCAGCATGGCAATCCTAGAGCATGTTCAGTTGGAAATGAAAGGGTGTTTCATTACCAGTTTTTGGATACGTAGGATCGAATTTTGCACAAATATGGTTTTCTTTATTACCCTATTATCATATTATTTGTAATACGACTAATTCTGATAATAGTAGTGATATTATTCATTCATTCAATGTGAATTTCAAGATGTAAATCACTAAAGAATTTTTCCACTAAGATGCCAGTGTGGTGGTTATTGCAAAGAGTGAGGAAAAAATACTTAAGTCCTCAGAGGATGCTGGGATAATCCTTTTTTTTTTTTGTCATATTCTTTGTATTGACCAGCTGTGAAATAAAACACGTCCTCTAACAGCATAATATCCATGTGAGAGGTTTTATAGTTTGATGAATAATCATTATCATCCTGTTTATTGCCCACATATGAGGTTGATAACCTCTAGTTAAATGAGGAGAGAAAAAGCCCCCACTAATTGTAGATTAGTAGATTCCCCTCCTGCACTCTCACTAACGTGGTGTTTGTTGGCCCATCAGTTAGAAAACACCTTTTTCCCTCCCATGTGGCTTGTAATGTTTTGGGGGTTTTTTTCTGGTGATTTCTTCCTTTGTCTTGAAGTGAAAGTTGGAGATTTATTTATATGAGCTAGCATCAATGTGAATTATACATGTCAAATTATAGCTTTGAAGTTAACTTGGTATATTATTTATTCCTTTTAAAAATTGTGCTACTTCACCTGTAATCTTAGGAAAATTCACAGATGTTTTGGATAGGTGTATTTGACTGTCTCTTCTGCCCTCTTACGGAGCTGCTCACACACATTAAAGACTTAATCCAATGCCATTCACTGGGACATTTGCCACTGATTCAGTAGTAGTTGGATCAGGCTCTTTCTTTGGAAGAAATGGATGACAAATGCCTTATAAAGACATGGTTTGAACAGGTAGATAATATAGAAAAGATGAGTGAAAGGAGTGACCAGTTGTTTCTACCACCTGAGTAAGAACCAACTGGTACAGTTTACATGTGCATAGAGACAGGTATAGGCACTAGAAAGTTCTGGGGCTGCCATTATTTCTGCAAATTCCTAAATTTTTATTATTTTTTTTTTTGCTAAGTCACAGTAGGTTACTCAGATTGTCTTCATTTATGGAAACAGGTATTTCTTTGTGTCCCTGTTTCTGGGAGTTTGGTCCTGGAGTTCATGTCCATGCCAGCAGCAGTATTGTCTCTTTGCTTGTTTCTCTATGGAATACTCTTCCTTTCCTCCCCAGTCCCAATTTACAGAGTGGAAACTGAGAAAATGTGTTGTCATTTGAGCATCTGCTTCTGTTCAGGTTCACCTGCTGGTTAGAAGACAAAATTCCAGGGTTTTATTGCTTTCTACTAATGCACATTTTCCTGATGCTCATGCTCTCTTCTATGTTTTTCAGTTGCCTCTTCTCAGGTATTTTATTCTACCTTCTAGAGCTTACCTGTGGCAAATCTGGGGGAGGGAAGGCTTTAGTGAGGCAGGACAAAATTACCTGAGGTAATTTTTCCACTGGAAAAATAATGCAGCATAACTATGAGGCAATATTGTTCATGGGGAGTTGGTGGAAAATACTTCTTGGCATTTATACTTTGTCATTAATCACTCCTACATGAAAATTATTCTTTTGAAATATGTATTGTACAACTAAATCTTTATTTCAAATGTCACTTTTTGTTTGTTCATTTCCTAGAAGGGACTTGTCCAATCGGAGAGATCCATTTCTAAGAAAAGTTGTAACGAAATTTTGGGAAAACATGAGTCTATCCTTTTGAAAGCACATTGAAACTAACAGTGTGGATTGTAACAGTGATCCATGTAAAATCATGGCCTGTTGATGAAGAATAAAATTAAAATTTAGCAGAAGTCTAAATCAGCACCCCTGCAAAATCCCACAGAGGAGGAAGGGAAGTCCAGTGTTAATCACAGGAAGAGAAAATGCTGTAGATTTAACAGATTTAAACAGATTTAACAATAAAAATGGATAGATACCTACAGAAGTTATGACAAATATTTATAAAATATGATAAGAGTTGGTACTTTTTGAAAGCATGCTTTCTTTTAATTGTCTCTATCAGTGCAAACCTGAGGGACACTGGTGGAAAGTGGAGCATGAAAAGTGAATAGTTTCTGTACTGCAATATATTGTTGATCCTTCTAGAACATTTTGGTTGTTTTCTCCGTTCATGTGATATAGAAAATGGAAGCATGAAATGAAAATACTGTGTTTGGAAAAGCTGAAGATTCTGTTTGATAAACAGGACTAAAGTATTTATAAGTCTTGAACATTTCCTTTTTGGGTCAATGCCTTGTAATTTTCTTCCCTTGGGCTAAAAATCTCAGCACATTTTCAAGCACTCAAATCATGGCCTAAACTCACATATGAAGAATGAGAGGATGAGTCTGACAGTGTGAGCATTCTGTTTCCTCTGTCTTCCTGTCTTGTCCCACACGTGTCCTTCACTTTTGCATGCTGGTTCTTCCAGCAAGACCAAAACACATCAGGTGTTTTGCTCCCTTCCAGTCTTCTACAGGAGACTGAGGTTCTCAGAAACTGTTGAGGTTCGGATGTCAGCCCTAATTCCCATGTTTGATAATGATGTGGAAGCAAAAGCAGTCAAACTTGGATTGCCATCCTCCCTCCCTCCATCCCACCACACTCTGTCCTCTTCATACTTGTCCAAAACTTTTGGCGATGCCCATACCCAGATTAGGACATCCAGAGAAGAAAGACAGAAAACTGTGTCAGTTCCTAAAGATGTTTTATCCCCTGCGGATTTCTGGCTGAAGAACACACTGTGAGAAAGAGTCAAACACAAAGGGCAGGTCAGACCAAGCCAGTTGTGTCCCCCCTTCTCTGCACTGGCAAGGTACTGTGGGCTCCTGTTCCCTTCTGTGACAAGGGTAATCCCCCCACTCCTATGGGAGCAGGAACTGAAGGCCCACACCTGCAGCTGCAATTTTACTTCAGAACAGGATTTAGTGTAGTAGCTGAAACCCATTCCTATTATTCTATGCTTCTTACAGGATCCTAATTCACAATTCCTAATCACCTTCTCATAGAACCCACTGTTTTAAGGGTAGTGTGATGAATACATTATGATCAACATGGGACCTACCAAAGGCAATGGGAACAATACTTAGAGCTCTTACTTCAGTTTCTACCACTTCCATTTGCATTGATTAGTACTTTACATTGACAACAGTCCTATTGTCTTTGGGGACATTTAGTAACATACTATCTTGTTCAGCATGACTAGAAAACAGCCTGAATATTTAAATAATTGGAAGGGATCACAGAATCATAGAATATGTCAAGTTGGAAGGGACTCACAAGGATCACTGAGTCCAACTCTAAGCTTTGCACAGGACAGCACCAAGAGTATTGTCCAAATGCTTCTTGCATTCAGGCTTGGTGCTGTGCCCTCTGTCCTGGGGAACCTGTTCAGTGCCCAACCACCCTCTGAGGGAAGAGCCTCTTTCTAATATCCAACCTATCTCCTGACACAACTTCAGGCCATCCCCTGGGTCCTATCCCTGGTCCCCACAGAGCAGAGATCAGTGCCTGCCCCTTTTCTGCCCCTCCCAAGGAAGTTGTACCTGCAGTGAGGTCTCCCCTCAGTCTTGTCCAGCTGAACAGGCCGAATGCTCTCAGCTGCTCCTCACACACTTCCCCTCAGGGCCCTTCACCATCTTCATTGCCCTCTTTTGGACACTCTTCTGTAGCTTAATATCTTTCTTACATTGTGTCACCCCAAACTGCCCCAGTAATGCAGGTGAGGCTGTCCCAGAGCAGAGCAAGATAATCCCCTCCTAGTGATGCTGTGCCTGATGCCCCCCAGGACAGGCTTGGCCCTCGTGGCTGCCAGGGCACACTGCAAGGAAGTGGAGTGGAGAGAGGAAGGGGAAAGAAGAACTACAAAGGACATCTATTAATGGATTAAAAGTAAAGATCTTCTCTGAAGTCATTCTGTAGCCTAAAAATAGCAGTGAAATCCTCAAATGGTGAGCACTGGCAATAGCTCTTCAGAAGCTGTGCCCAGATAGGCTGAGTCCCACGATCCCAGTGCGTAGCTGTGGAACAACTCCAAGCTTTGCAGTGGGATGGCCATAGTACAGACATTTTATCTAGATGGAACTAAATTGGTACTTACCGAATGTAAACAAGTGCATAATATGAACAGCACTCAATTTACATAATTAAAGACTGGTACAGAATGCTACTTAGAAGCTTTTACTATTTTTAATGATGCTCTTACTGTAGTGAAATTGAACTGATCAATTTCCTAAAATTTACAGACACAAATTTATTATCATTTTTAGATATTAAATTCTGCACATTATATTACGAACATATCATCTTCCCCGTGTGGGCTTTATTTCATCAGCTTCCCTTAGCTAGAAACTGTTTTGGAGCCGTATTATGGAGCAGATTAAGTGTCCATCCTCCCTGGCTGCTTTCAAAGCCGTCTGTCAGTTGTGATCAGACATGCCGCGCACCATGCAGTGCAAAACTCGACCTGATGCCTTCTAACCGGGAAAGCAGGAGGCAGGAAGTTCCAGCTGAGGTTCACAGTTCCAAAGTCCACAACCTTCTAATATTTTCAAGGTTTTGTGTGTTTTAGACAGGTCAGCACATGGTCTGCTTCTCCTAAAAGTTCAGTAACGTTTTAGTAACGTCATGAGCTCCAGGGTTAGGAGAGAGAGGGGAAAGAACATTCATGTAAAATAACTATTCTCATTGTAATTTTTAAAAGTAGACATTTTAGTATAATCTCACCAGGGATCAGATTCTCAGCTGGGAGAAATACACAGGGTTCCCCTGGAGTCACTGAAACACCTAATTTACATCAGGTGAGGATCTGACCTAAATTTGTTTCAACTCTGATGTACCAGTGCACAAGCTGCATTGCTCTCACATATGGAATCCTATCACTGCTGTATTAAAGATGGAATTAAAAACCTGCCATAACAAATGTGCACTATGCCCTACCAAGTTCTTGTGCTGACAAACTGCCAGAGGGCAAGAGTTTGATCTTCTACTCAACGTGGCTTGCCTCCGGTCCTAGAGGCTTTTTCAAAGGACTGAAGAGAAGCAAGCCACGATGGAGCAGCTTCAAGGAACTGGCTGCCAGGCTATCCAGCCTTCCTGAGTACAACTCACACGCTGCTGTAGCACCAAGCAAAAGATAGGCAGAGCAAAACACTGAGCACAGTTTGTTTTATGGTGATAGCAGCTCCTTTCTAGTAAGAATGTGAGTAGCAGAGTTCTGCACCAGCTGGTGCTTCTGGGTGGTCTTCAAGGCTAACTTCAAACACAGGCCAGTGCAGTAAAACAGCATGGAAGTGTCAGACATAAGTAACTCTGGTAAGGTCCTTATCAGCAGACAGGCCTCCATTTTTTGACCAGCTACAGACTCAGAAGGAGCATAACAAGCCACCATTCCTGCTTAAAAATCCTAAGGCAAGGATGCATAGAGAGAAAAAGAGTATGTCAGGGTGTTTCTTTGAATAAATGAGTCCTCAAACTGAGTACCAAACCATAATGATCAAACGTTAGTAGGTATCTTCATCTATTCCCCAAATGTGTTAATCTCCCATGAAAGCATAGCTAATAAAATCATGCTGGACTTGAGTAGTTGCAGGCCAGAGGATGGTCATAGGAATAATTTACATGTATGAAACATCCAATTCATTTATTCAGTTCTTTTTTCTTTCTATTCCTATAAAAGTTTTCAGTATGTATCTCTTAATGTCACTATTCAAAATAAATTCCTATATAACCATTACCCGTATTATTTAATAAACAAAGCTGAAACCAAAATAACCAGAATATGTATAAAAGATCTCTGCAGAACATCAAGATTCCCAAATGGCTACTTCAACAAAATTGTAAGACATTATTTTACCTAAGAACTATACCCAGAGCCCCCAGAAATCAATGGGAATATTTTTATGATTCACTAGGATTGACACAAGACCATAAATGAGCAGCACATTTCATAAACGGTATCAGTTATTTACAGGAGGCAGAAACCGTTGCTGCTGTGGCAGGGAACTAATGTTTTGTTTCAAAAGCACATGGAAGAAGATGGATGCCTCTTTGTTTAGAAAATTTGTAAAGTTTCAAATCAGTGGTGAAGTTTTCTACTCATTCTACTCAGGAGTAAAATCATCAGAAAACTTCACTGCTTTAAAATAGTCACAAGATCAAATACTGTATTGGGAATAGATATCTGAAGTGATATTAAAGACAAAATGCTTTCATTCAAAGCAGGTATGTACAATCTGAGTATTTTAGCATTTCTTTTGCTTCCATGGCTTCATAGCAATTCAATTTTTAAATAAATGTTATTTTCAATAATCCTGCATTAATTTTAATTACAATGTTCTTCATAATGGAAGAAACTTAAAAAGTATCCAGATTTTTTTCTGCACTAAAGGCTAAGACAGAAAAAAAAAAAATCACCTGGAAACGTTAAAATTCAAAGACCTAAATGTATCTATGACATATTCCAGCTGTATACAAACTGCACTTAATCCTGTATGGAGAACTTGGCATTCAAACCAACAGCCCTAATAAATAGAACTACATGTTTTCATTTGCTATTAGTGCCCTTCGCTTTTGTCTGCTGAGGCAAAGGTTCATTTCAAGACGAAGCTTTTGCTGGGTAGAATAGCAGAGCACACTCTGTCAGCGTTATCAGTGTCTTTCAATGTGGAACATATTTAACTTGACACAGGAGGAAAAAGAAAAATAGAAATAGGACTTGTGAAGTGAAGCAAAACTGCATTGAGCTCTATTATATCTCTCAGGAACAGAGAAACAGAGGAGAGGCAGTGGCACCTTCAGTATATCCCACACCATGGAGGAAAAAGTACTTTTATTAAAGTACACTGAGACAAAGCCTGGATTTTCAGGAACCAGATTTTTGAAAAGCAGCAAGAGCAGAGCTACTCTAGAGGGAGGGTAGTCCAGGAGTGACAGGTGAGCAGAGGACAGGCAGTGCCCTCAGTGACCAGAGTACAGCCTGTGGCACTGAGAGCAGAGCCCAGGGACAGGGTGGCCCAGGTCTCATCCTGGCAGCAGAGAACAGGGCCAGAAAACTTGGAAACCTTCAGGTCCAAGGCCCTTCTAAGAGACAAGGCTACAACACAGATCCGAGGGTGGCACAGGAGTTAAAGGCAGAACCAAAAGTGAACCAAGAACAGCTACAACAGGGACCAGAGCAGGCCTGGACCTCCCAGCCAGAGTCTAAAGGGCAGAGGAATGGGAGTGGTATTCAGTAGGGCAGGTGAGGGCAATTAAGGCCAATTAGTGTAGTCACAACCCCAACCACTGCTTATATGTGTCTTGCCCGAGGAATGGTTTCAGTTCCTAGTTTGGCTTTGTGAGAGCACAGAGGATTTCAGGTAATAGTCATTGTTTAGCTTTTAATGAGGTTGCTAAAGGTCTAGGGTGAAGTTTTCATTTTTCTAGCTAGTCATGTTTATATATCAGAATGCTTATTATCCCTTGTTAAACTGAATAAACATGGAAACAACATTATTCTTATAATTCATTAGTCATAATTCTCATCATTCTTATAATACGGAAACATTAATAAGCATTCAAGTTATGCAGTTATTTTATTATTGTTTTTATACCTTTAGTATATTGGCAAAGTGCTTTAGTACATTGTGGTCGTAAGACTTGTTTTGAAAAAAAATATATTATTTTTCGGGTAATATGGGAGACTTGCTTCTTTCACTGTAGGTACAACATAAGTTGAGGGTTTGAAACAGCTGAAACAAAAGAGGCTCTCATATCACTGTGTCTACCTAAAGGAGGTTGTTATTATTATGGTGGTGATGTCATTATTATGATGATGATGTCAAAACTTCAGATAGACTCAGTCCTAAAAAATCCACAAATTATTTTCTAATTACTTTAAATGGTCATCATAGTATTTTTAGTGAAGAAGTCTACACTTTAATTTGACACCAATACTCTTGACACTATCCCGAATTAAAATGAAAGATTAATGCAGTTTTTCAAACTAGTGTTGAGAGTAAATAGATTTAAATTCTAGCAGTGCAACTTGAAATAACTGCTGTTCCTTTCAGCTCCTTCTCTGTTGTGCCATAGGAGCAGGAAGGGAATTGCTGATTGTGGGCCCAGTCAAAGGAGGAAAGGCAGCAAGAACCCAAGAGTTGTTTTTGTATGTTCCAGTGAATGACTTCTAATCTAGCACACCTTAAAATCTCTGAGACTTATTATTGGAGCCCTACATGCCCACAGACTCAGCCTCTTTCCCAAGCAGTTGCTTCACACAACCTTGCTGCTTTTATAATGCTGAATTCCTGACACTGAAGGTGCTGTATAAAGACACATAAGCACAAATGTGGCCTGAGAGCTGCTGAACAGTTTGTGATCACCTGTGGTGACAGATACAACTTCAGCAAGCAGTCTCGATATTCTGGGTGTCTGTCTCTAATTTCTAAGGCAAGGGCAATTAGAATAAAGGAAGAAAAGCTGTTTGGTTTGGGTGCCCTGTCAGTGAGGTCCACGGTTTATTTTGCCCCTCTCTGTAGCACTTAAGTGAGTGGTCCTAATACAGTACCATGAACTGATGAATACATGCTAAGCCTGTGATTTATTTTAAGTGGAGTTTGCTGACCCTACATTAATACAGAATTAACAAAAGAATCTTAGTGCTTAAAATTCATAGCCTTCATGATGAAAAACAAAAGCTTTAAGCAGTGGAAAACTTAAGAAGTAAGCCAGTTCCTCACCAAGTTTATTTTGGTTTTTTGGGGGTTTTTTTAGGTATCATGACATTTTTGAGAGTGAAGGTTATCAAGGCTAGATTGGTTTCTTCAGTCCTGGGGATTAACAGTGTATGAGTACTGTTTCAGAAGCTGGTGTTTCTGAAACCACACGATCCATTTTTATCTCTTTGTGTAGGTATGGTCTGGCCTTATGAAATTCCTGTTGAAACCACATGAATAATATTTAGATGGGTCCTTTGTTATTGAGAAATAGTTTTTTGATCTGAAATTATGTGCAGCATAAAGATTATATGTCTGATTAGTGAAAATCACACTGTTCAAGACTGCATTTGGTTTCTGCTTTTATTTCTAAAACCACAATTAATAAAACTAGTATTATACATGAATTACAATGATTATTATGCAAATATTATGACAATTTATTATACATTCTGCACATACTTATTTGTAAGAGTCCTATTACTGCTGTTTCATACTTGGTCCTATACTAATATTTCAGGGTAAAAGTTACAAGCAGTTAAACATTAGGTTAATTTTAAGTGCAAAATATCTTTCCTAAGGCCATGCTTGATTTAATTAAAATAAAAATTAGGGACAGGAGTGTGTGCTGGCTTGGAACCTACATTTTCTGAGCTTGATTAAAATAAAACGTCTCCCCCTGATATTTTAAAGATTTGAAGTGAAGAACAGCATTCCATATTTCTGCGGCAAAAGACCATCCCTCCCACAGACAACAGAACCTGTAAGTCAGAGTTTAAGTTTGCGTCGTTTCGTTGTGTTTAACGGAGGAGGCCGAGTGAGAGCTTCAGGTTAGGCAGGCACGTCACCACCGGACGGCTCTCCCGGGGTTTGTGTCGGTGCTGGCACCTCCTGCAGCCCCCCCTGTGAGCCACTGCAGTTGTGCTCCTCTTGGGGGCTTCGAAAATCGCTCTGCTTCTTGCCTGTCAATAAAACAAAGTGTTTGTTAGCCTGTTGTGTTTGCAAGTAGCATTTGAACGTTTTTATCACATAATCAGAAAGCTGTAAGTAACATTCAGTGCAAAGCAAATCTTTGCAACCGGGGAGATCAGCAAATGAAAAGTGGCAAAATTCAATAGAAACATTTTGCTGTTTCTGAATCTGTTTCCTATCAGAGGCTGAGCGATTTGCACGGTTGAGATGTAAGAAACAAACAGAAAAAAGCCCCAAACTCTGTTCTTACTTGACCATCAAACAAAAGCAGTTGTCATTTGAATATTTTCAGGCGTGCTTTGTGAGCAGCACGCTTTGTGCCTTGCTGCAATGTTGAGTGAACAAACTGTGTTTTACTTCAGGTGCTGTTGGCTGCCTGAAGGTGATTTTCTGTGTTTCACAGTGGTGATGCCTGTAAGTGACATAAGTACAGAGTAACAATTAGCAGTGGCCAGAGAAGTGTTGACACCAATTCCTAGAGTTGGCAATTTACTCTTCGTGCTGATCTGTCAGTAAACAATGCTAAACTTCACCAAGAAACAACAAGTTTTTAGTGTGTAAGTGCTTTTGTTCATGAATGTTGCTGAATTTTACTTTCCATCTGGCCCAGGTCCTGGGGGCTTTATGGTTATGCCTATTGATAAAGGCCAGGTGGTCAAGTTTTGGGAGCTGTCTGTCACTTCTTCAGAAATGGGATGTGGCTGTAGTCAAGAGAAAAATAGAGAAACAAAAGGGGTGGGCAGGGGAGCAGAATTCCTCTCATTCCCAGCCCCTTCTCCTGTTCAAGCTCAGCAACACCTGGATGTTCCCCCAGTAATGGCTGCTCTGGGGATTCCGAGGAGGCTGCTGGGAGAAGCACAAGTCTCTTTCATCAAGCAGTATCTTGAGAGTGTTTGGTGAATGCACTGCAGCGTGGCCATTGCTCTCTGAGATGCTTGTGGTTAATTGTGCTGTTTGCTGGGCTTTGTTGGAGAACCTGTCTCTAAAATGAGACATTCTTCTTTTCAGGAAAGGATGTGCATATGACGTGTATAGTTACTGGCTGTATGGTGCTGTTAGTCTGGTGTTTGTAGTAACTTCGAGTCACTTTTCTCACAGCTTGCTAAATTATTAGCTCGTTTTTGTACCCTGTGAGTCCCTATCTTGCTGTTTCTCCTTAATTGAGATGAATTGTGTAGGACAGAAGGCACCCTGTGCTCTTTGTCATAAAATGTGCATCTAAAATTTAAACCTGGAATGTTTCCTTACAGAGCACAGACCTCTGGGTTTGTAGTAACTTTTGGCTGCTTTTCTTATCAGTACTGACATTAGTGACATCTGCATCCTCTGAGAGGAGAAAAAAACCCAACAGACATTCTTAAATACAGGAGTGAGACATAGGAAGGCATTTAACAAAATGTCACTCGTGTGGTGATTAGGATATAAATTTTATTTAGGTCTTTGTGGTCAGTGAATTCGTGTTTTAGCAAAGGAAGCTTTGCTGAAGCAAAGCGGGTCAAATCTGTTGGACTGATTTGAACACAGTGGGAACGTAACTGAGGAAGATGAGCTGCCACTTGGCTTTCTCAGTGTCAATCCAGTGAACAGGTGGCTATTTACAGCAGTATTTACTGAAGAGGTACTTAGGATAATATTTGCAAACTAAGAGCAGTGGAGAGAGAAAGCAACCAAATGTTTTGGTTACTCCGGAATTCGCCCGTGGTCAGCATGGGAGGGCAATGGGCTGTGGAGAGAACTGAGGCTGCAGCTTGTTTTCTTTCCCTTATCCATTTTCCTTCTTCAACTTCTCTCAGAGAACAAGTGGCATCTTGTACTCTGATTGTAATGAGTAGATCCTTTGCTAATCAGTTGTAGTGGAGAGCAGATGATCGTGTCAACTCGATAAATTCCTACTAAGACTTCACAGAGAGCTGTATTGAGATTAATTGCATCCTATTTACATTTTAGAGTGATTCCTTGAAAGTTTATTGCTAGTCATTTTCCTTTGCAGGTGGACTTCCATTAAAATGTTCAGGTGTTGCAGAAGTATTGGGAGGAAAAATGTGTGTATTTATCAATGTTCTATGAAAAGTGTCTTAAAGATCTGAATTTTCCCAAGCTTTAGCTATTCTCCTATGATTTTTTTTTTAATGCTTGTTAAGTGATTCAACTGAATTTGTATCTCTCTCTGCTTGTGAAAATAATTTTGAAACAATGGCTCGATTCAGTTCAGTGGGAGAAGTGATTGATGAATTGGACACCTTGCATAGAGCCAGAGACTCACCATTGTCCTTAATTCTGTCTAGTTTTGAAAGCACATCAAAGTGTTTCCCTAGTTCAAGGTTTCCATTATTTTTCTTCCTTGAGAAATATGAATAACAAATTTCAGATACCTTAATATTTCAGATATCGTATGTACTAATTTCAATTTTGAATTTCCTAAAAATTTGTTATTTTCATGTTAACTCTTCATTATTTCACCCATCTCTAGAAACTTAAATACTTCTGTGCAATGCTTAGCAAATGCTGGTAAGTTTGTCTTTCAGCTAGAAAAGTTTGAGTTTATAAGGTGGTGTTAGAGTCAGCAGAGCCTTTTCACTGCTTTCTTTAGGAACTGAATCAAGTCCATAGTTTGTGTTTTCATTTCCTCTGAACCTGAAGAACTTTCAAATCTTACTCGTGTGTGGAACTGAACTGAGGCAGAAAATCCTGATTAGATGTCTCATCAGAATTATGGACTGGAAGTGCTTAAGAGGTGTGAAGGTAGAAGAGCTTTGAAAGGCTTGATCTTAGTCCTGACCTTTGAAATCTGAATATCTGGGTATTCATGTCTTTCTTATATGGAAATAGTGAGTTTGTAAACAGCTTTGTTTTGCAATAGCTGTGAAAATAGTCAAAGTAGGATAATTGAGTAATGGAGTTTTTGAGCAATATATTGAGCAAGGGTGGGAAGCACATCAGTAACTCTTTTCACTGCTGCTCATGTGAAATAGGAAGAGTAATTCAATATGAAGAGCACTGCCTATCATTATTTTCTCTTTGTTTCAGTACTGTTCTAACTATGGCTGTCTTGTACATTGTATGAGGAGTACTTAAAACAAAAGTGTCACAGTTACTTTACTTGCATTATTTGAAAGTTTACAAGTTTTTGTTGTTGTGTTGCTTACAGTTAAATTTTTCACTTTTCTTATCAAGACAATTAATAAATATATGCTGAATATACAATTTAAAATTTTACATATAATTAGGTGTTCAACATGTAACTGTGACCAATTAAAAAATAAGGTAATTTGATTAAAGCCTATTGATTAAGGGTGCCATACAGACAGACTCAAATGGAAACTACTGAAGAGTTGGGTAACACAAGAGCAGGGCAGGAATGTTTTGCTCTCAATTAGTCCATGTAATTGGTTGGTGTCAGAGGAATACTGTAAAACAGACCTGCAATGTGACACCCATGAATGAGGAGATTTACCTTCAGTCTTAGACACTAAATGAGGTCAAATAAAGTAACTGGAAAGCTCATGTAGGACCTAAGAGGAGTGTCAATTAGATTCCTTAATGCAGATCCTACCTGCTTTTTATTGTAAAAATTATATAAACTTCCCTGTTACTGGCTAGATCCCAGTTTCCCTAGGAAAAAAAAATAGGTATAATAGCCTCTTTTTATTTGGTGATTATAGACCACAAAAAAGTCTGGTTTACAGAACGTGTGTGTAAACTGCTGGTTGCCCAGTTATACTTGGCATGAGCTTGATTGCACTTTTGTATTTATAGAAAACAAAGAAACTAAAAGCACTGTGTGGAATGAAGATGTGCAGTTCGAGTATGGCTGCATGTTGTCCAATACACTTAGGGAGCAATGGAATGGTGTTCTTAACATAATGCCTAAGTAATCAAGGGTAGCAGGTAATACTGTGATCAGCATTCTGCAGCTAATTCAGTACTTCACAGCACTGTGTAGAAAATTAACAGGTTTATGCATGTAGGTAGTAATAAAATAAACATTGTAAACTACCAGTGTACATTACTTTGAATAGGAACAAAGTAAAATTAGCTGTAAATTTAAAAGTTTATTACCTTACGTAGTTGCCATGTCTTTAATTTCATGTTTGTACTGGAATGGTTATAATATAAATGTCTGCAGTGCTTGCTGCGAGAACAGGATCATTCCAAAGGTTTCAGGATTGGCATTTTGTTCTGTTAAAGTCAGGATTAACACACCATTGACATTAGAAAGGCAAAAACTGGTTTGGAAGCAGACTCCTTCCAAGCCCAGGATGAAAATGAGGGACTACTAGCAAATGTGAAACATGCTGTTAGGTTTTGGACCTTTCAAAGATGTGTATTTTGAGATAAATGTGCAATAAAGCCTGTGTTTAATCTAGGAAGAGGAGCAGTATTCTACTGGTAAAAAGCAGAAGGAAAATAAATTGCATCATCTATAACCTTTGCAGTCATAGGCTCAGTGAACAGAACATCAAAACCAAATGTAAGGAAAACAAGCCTCTGTATTCAATTTACCTAGTGATATCCGGCCTTACAAGAAAATTTAAGTACATTCATTCTTTTAGTTACAGTGTGAAAAAATCAGTACCAAGCTCAGTCTTCAATGGATGAATATATCTAGGGGAAAAAATTGCTTAAAGCTAGATCCAAGGTCTGTCAAAGCGACTGGAAATAGTGCTAGAGACTCCAGGGACTGTAGATGAGACTCTCAAACATGTAAATGAAAGTTTGATTGCTTTGGGTGAGCAATATTTCTGTTAATCATCCAGCAAAATAGACCTGATTATTTGGAACAGCAGATAGCCATTTGGTTTCTGACAGAATACAATACATGTTTAAGCATATCAAATGTGTTTGGAGTTAGTGAAGGAAGAATCTAAAGATGTTTGGGTTTGGTTTGGATACGCACCCAAAGCCTGCGTGCTTTGCTGAAGATCCTCAGTCTGCTCCGAGGGCTTGTTGAGAAACGAGCCCTTCTGCAAGGCTCTGCCAGCACCAGAGCCAGGAGTGCCAGAGCTGTTGGTAACGGGACTGACAAATCCTGGGCAGCAACAGAGGCTTTTTTGAACAAACAGGTGTCTTTAAAACATAGCTCATCTTCCCAAGGCGCTTGTGTGAGGATAGTTGGACACAAACGCCCTGCTTCCACATAGAAGGCTGGCTGAGGCCACTGTCCACCTCGGGGATGTCCCCCTTCCCTGCTGCAGGCACAGCTCTCCAGTGCCCTGGGGGGCCCTGGGGGGCTTTGGTGGCAACACTGAAATTTCTGGTTTGGAGTAACATGAAAACTTTATAGGTGTCTTCACAGTTTCCTTTCAGATGTGTGTGCGTGGGCATGGAAGGGGGATGATGGGGAATGCGATCTGAAATTTTCTTTACCTTCCAGTCCTGCCCAGATTAGGGTCTCCTCTAGTGCTGACTTGATGGCTCTGTTTGCTCTCTCTGCTTGAGAACATGATTTTCCCCTTACTAAAATGGGAAGCTGCAGTTGTGTGTCCAGCAGAATCTGACTGTAGTTGAGCATAGTGGAAATGAGGGGATATGAAAAACTGATACGGAGACAAAGCTCTCCATGTTATGCCTGCTTTCTTTCTGTTGGAAAAATAATCCATACTGTGTGAGGGATACAAAACAGAGAGCAAATCCTTCCATGTATTACACTTGCATAGTTCAAATTACACTTTATGCTGCTGCCCGTGCAGAATACCAGTGATTTTCTGCTTATGAGACAGCGTGGCTCATGGGAGATGGTACCTCATGGAGCTTGTGTTGATAAAATATCCAAATTCCCATTTTTCATTGAGGTGAAACTGATCCAATGGACCAAGTGATGTCTCTTAACTTAAAGATTGTGGCTGAAACTGTGACCATGTGCACTCTTACTAAATTTGTCGCTTAGAGCTGAAATGGTGAGTCTGACAATTCATGGAGCTCAGTCACTGCAGTGACAGAATCTGCACTTGATTTATAGGTTTGCTCTTTGGGAAATCCTTTCTTACACAGAAACCACCCAAATAAATTTTATTTGTTGGCTAATTAGAGTATAAGTAGGTAAATATGTATTTAAGGACCATGGATTAATCTGAAGATAGTAAATGAAAAATCAGTTTCTTGATTCCTTTGAAAAGGACCATAAAAATTATCATTGTGAAGAGAACTGTCATCTTTTATTTGCCTCTGGGTGTGTGTTTTTTTTGTTTGTTTAAGGGAAGGAGTGGAAGTTGTCTTTGGCAAGGTTTCCTTGTCTAAGAATCTCTGATTATGACTGTTGTGCTTTAGCTATCCTGGTGCCTGATTCTGTGCCAGGATTTATCAGGATGGAGGATGTTCTCAGTGGTGGTGTGCTTTTTGCCACTAGGAATGGTTTTTCCTAATAGGGCAAGTTTATAAGGCTCATTACCAAGAAGGGAATAATGGGAAAGGAAGTATCAGTGCGGTTTGGTTTTGTTTCCCTTTTTTAAAAGGAGAGACAGAGACAAAGAATGGAGTTAATATAAAATCCTGCTCTCCAGTTAGCCTAAAAGATGACCTGCAGGTTTTGGAATTACGGTATGTTCAAAGATATGTCACTGAAATAATGTAATGCCACAGACATTAGGCCATAATGACCTAAAAAAGTATGTGTTTAGTAGTTTGCAGCTGGAGTCAAGGAAGGAGCAAAACCGCTTGAAGTGAGCCAGACCCCCACATTCTGAAAACCATTATTACATTTGGAGCACTGGTGAGGGGAAAATATTTGGAGCTAACAGTTTGCCTTTGGTTTAGATTAAATGTCACATGATTAGCGGCTCGCAAGGGTGCAAAGAGCTTTTCACAGAGGATTTTGGATTTTTTATGTAGCTATCAACAGTGATGTGAAAGATCACAACCGTGGTCCCCATAAACGGTGGTCTGGAATTTTAGGGGATTGGTTTTTTGTGGTTTTTTTTTGTTTGGTTGGTTTGGTTTTGGGGTGTTTTTTGTTTTTGTTTTGTTGATTTTTTTGTTTGTTTTGTTTGGTTGGGTTTTTTTTAAAGCAAAGAGGAAGGATTTACAAGAAATGGGAATTGACATGGACCACCCAGAATAGGTAAATGGTATCCTGAGTGTCTCTACCTTCTGATGATCAGAAGGTCCGAATGAGTGTAACTGTGTGCTCAGTAGTTTACTGAATTAGGGATTAATTTATAAATACCTTACATTTCAAAGGTCCAATAAGGCCTTACTATTTTATCGTTAACTTTACCTGTGGACCTTCTAGTCTGTGCAACCCTTACAGAGCAAACAGCAGCATGAAGGGTAAAGCCACTGTTGGTGGTGACACAGCTTTCCCAGTGTGGCAGCCTTAGCCGTGGGCAAAGGCAGGGGCTTCACGTGTAGTAATTGCCAATCCTGTGCTCCGACAGCCGAGTAATTTTCCTGAGAGGGCATGTACCTTTTTTTCGGTGTCTAATTCACCAGGGATTGGCATGATACATCCGGAATTTAACACCAGAACGTTCTTCTAGTGTTTTGTCTCTATATGTAATCTTTCTCTTCCTCAAAGCAGTTTTAATTGTGTACCTAACAGCTGGATGAATTGCCTGTTGATTCATCTGATGGTGTCTTTCTGTACTTGCTTGTAAATGAAACCAATAATCCAGTGCTTTTGCCTTCCTTTGGTGAGTTAGTGACCACCTAAGTGGCAAATTTGGTGGGTTTCAAAGCACCTCCCATTCCCCTGCTCCACAAGTGAGTACAAATTTTAGTTACAAAATTACCTGAAGTTTAGTTTAGTTTTAGTTACAAATTACCTGAAGAGGGAATTTTCCAGAGCCTCTCAATTTGTTCCAGGGACATTGGTTGAAATAATAAGGGATCATCTATTCCTACAAATCTGGCTGCTTTACTACATAAAATCAAAGTTATTAGCAGTGAGCAAAAAAGTGAGGGTGGTATAGAGAATTAAGTAAATAAAAAAGTAGTTCCGATGTATCTAAAAGATACCCACTTTGATCACTTTTTTTTTTTCCATGGGATGTTGATGCTGTGGTGTTTGGGTGTTCTGGAACAAAAAATGTTTTGTTTCTTCCACAGCAGTCTGGTCTCCGTATGTTAAGCAGTTCCATGGATAGTCTGCTCCAGAACATCTTTGGTTAATAAGAAGCTGAGAGATAAGCCTTGTGATAATTGATAAGTCATTAGCAGGACTCTAGTTCATCAGATAAGGCAATTAATAGTTTTGCATTTCCTCCTAAGTGGCAGTATCGGCCTGAGTCACTACAGGGTGTAGGATGAGGAATTGTGTTGTGACACAGTTTGAATGCAGTACAGATTTACATCCAAGTGTGTTTGTTTCTGCACTACATACCTCGGCTTTTCAGTAATTTTTGTTCATTTTGAATACTCCCCTGGAAGCTGGGTGCTTGTGTTATGAACAATTCATATTTTATTCACTCGGGGTTTGCAGGAGCTGTCATTTGGTCTCTAATGCCTCTCTTATGTGTCCTAACCAGTGTGCTTTCTCATCGCAAAGGGATTTCACCTTTTTTCACTATATATAGGTATTAGAAATGTTGACTGTGATTTGAGCATCAGGGAGTCAAGACATAACTAGATTACAAATGAGGAAAATAATCTTTCAGAATTCATTCCAAGTTTCTTAGGAATTTTTTTTTAGATTTGAAATTGAAATTTTTTTGGCTGGTTGGAATCAGTTGTAATTTACCTGGTACAGTATGAAAGTTCAAAAGGCAGTAAAGACATACACAATCAGAGCTCTTAATATTGGTACTGAGAATTTTATCCTGTTCCATACACAGGCAGGTTGAAAAGTTGAATATTTGAGGCAGCATTTATTAAAACAACTGCATTTTTTATTTCAAATCATGTGCCAATGGAACTGAACAGCTGTGAAATAAGTTTTGATGGAGAGCTTGTGTCTTGCAATAGTATTTATAGGAAAGGTCCCTCTTAAAGCAGTGATGAAGTCAGGAGTGATTTCTAGGTTTGTTGGCACTATGTGCAGCCAAGATGCCACCACAGACACTTGGGCTTTGTGCTGCCAGAGGGACCCCATCGGTGCTGCCTCCCACCGTGGAAGCTGTGGTGGAACTGCAGCCTTAGTGTCCACTTCTGCAGCAAGGGATTAGCAGCAAGACAAGTTACTTTGGGAGTCTTTTTTTACTCTTTTTGTGTTACTGCAGTCACAGTTGGGACTTCAAACTGTTGATGGCTGCAGTTGAACCTCAGTCTCTCAAAGCATCATTCAGAGCCAGTGGTCTGTAGCAGGTCCCAGTCACCTTAGGAGATGAATGCTCCTTGCTCCTCTGTCTCCATCCAGTCCTCCCATCTTCTCCTGATAAACTCAATATGAAACATTAAGGGATATTTGATGAATGAACTTTTTATATTGAATAAAAGATCAATTATGAAATTTCCTGCTCATTCAAAGTCTAATTAATTTTGGAAAAGACTGTACAACTGGTATACAAATTCCTTGCTTACAATGAAGATTAGTGAGGAGATAACATCCTGGCTGAATTGAGGTATGAGTTCTGATAGCATTGCTATTTAAAAGCAGGCCTGTTTTTAACTTCTTTCCATCCATAAGACCTTGCTGGATCTCAGTAGCGTTGTGGTGGCAGTCATCAAAGGCTTAATCTATACCTCAGTTTGAAACACTCCCTTGGAAATTCTACAAACCTGTCTACAAACATTCTTTTGCTCAAATATTAAGTAAATTTTGCCTGGAAAATATTATGGCTGCCTACCATACAATGAGGAGATGTTCTGCGTGTGTATAATAATGCACCGTGCTTAATTGCTGTAACCTCTTTAAACCCATGTCTCTGAGTAAAAAATGCCATCTGGTATTTGGAGTATGAATCTTGAGGGCTGAGCACATGGAATTGGTCATTTGTAGTGGGGAAAGTCGATACGAGCTGCACAAAGTGCTTCTCTGCCACTGTAAAGCGTAGCCTATGTCCAGAGGGTAGATAAGGATCGTGCTCTTATTAGCATACAACTTAAGTAGATAATTGCGGCGCTTAAGTGAGCTGATAGCATCGCAAACTACTGTCTTGAAAGTGTCAGAGGAGGAATAACAGTAATTTGACTGTTTGTGATGGGAACATATCCTCTGCTGATAACAGCCAACATCACTGATGTTGCCAGAGTTCGACTTGCCGTGCAAGGCAACGTCAAAAGCTACTGGGAAGAGCTTTCCAAAGCCTGTCATAGCTGGAGCCTGCTAGTGTGTGTCTAGACGTGTTAAAACTCCCTCATGATTCTGCATTTAAGGTCCACCTGTTAAATAGTGACTTTTTAAATAAATACTGTACTCCTGAGATAATTCTTTTCAAAATACTTGGGACATCCTAGAGAAATAGACAACTGAAAGGTGGCAGAGTCTGACTTGTACTTACTAACTTTGAGATGCAGTTCAAAAGGTAATAGTCAATTTTGAGATCAGTGCATCAGTAAAGCATATTGTGTGGAATGTAATATAATACAGTTTCATTCATCGTAAATGATGCATATGAAGTCATTTGTGCTATGTTGAGGTCTCTGAACTTCCTAGTGCAGAGAGTGGAAAAGAAGACAGAAAGGAGCACAGGGTAGAGGGAGATGCTGATGATACTAAATATGTCTCAAGATCTGTCAGGTTCAAACATGTCGTTGGGAAGTCTGGAGACAATGCCCCATAGCTGATGATTAGGGCTAAATCAACGGAGGGACAGAAGTGTAAACACTGGTTCTTAACTCTTCATGGATTGAAGTGTACTTACTGTACTCACTGACAATTTAATTGGAGAGAAAAGAGTGAGGAACAAGAGCAAAGTGCTATCCTATTTAAATAGTAATTTGTAGCAGCCACTCTTGGGTAATCCCAGTTGAAGGTCCTTGTGACAAAGCTTGGTCTTACCATCGTCCTGTTCCATCAGTATGTAGTGACTTGTAGTAAATGTGGCTTTAACTTGCTGTCTCTGGAAATAAGGAAGGCGTTTGCTGAGCCGCAGCTCTTTCCCAGGGCTCCTTCTGAGCTGGAGCAGCTGTGTAGCAACTCTTACAAGAGCCAGAAGAACTCAGTGTGAGCCTACAGCAGTAGGGCCAGAGCTTTGAGCCTTTATAACTTTAGAAAGGTAACATCTCCTGTTTGAATCCAGTGCCTTAGAGAAATTGTTTGGCCTGCGACTACATAAAAATTTAAAAAGCTCCCTATAGTGCACGCATTTCTAATTAACAAGGGAATCATCTTCAGGCTTTTTTCTCCCTCAAAAAAAAAAAAAAAAACCAAAAAAGAGAGAGAGAGAATTCCTGAAATTTCGTTTTCATTGTCTAGTGCTTTAGGCAGTGATTATTCACAGTGACTTCTGCTGTACTCTTTCCATCTCCCGCATCAATGGGCACACAGGACTCCTCGGAGCACTGTTGTCACAGTTTAATCCACAGTGTGGACCTGCAGGAAGGTGGGAGAAAAGTGCACAAGCCAACTTCAAAAGACTGTCACTTTAAGAAAGAAGTCAGCAGTGTTTCTAGCCATTAGTGACAATAGGGGCACGCACCTGCGGTGAGCAACTCTGACTCAAAGAAGCTGATCTTAAAAACCTTTAAGCACTGCGGATTTCTTGTCTTAGATTGGAAGAACTGACTGAAATGACCTGCTCACCTCTGAACTGGTGACCTACAGGTGGGAAGAAGTATTGTTAGAGGCATGTAAGCAGAATGTAAGGCTATGTTGTTTTGATGTTTAAGCTATCCATTTCATCTTGGTGAAAAGAATAACAAAGAGGCGATGTGGCTGATGAAAGGCAAAACTGCACTTGAGTTAGCTCAGCTAGAAAGTTAACTTTTGCAAATATTTTTACAATGTGCATGGTGGAGATGTGTTAATTCATTTGTACTTAAAACCAAAGTCAAGGATGTTAAGACTCCTACTGGCCTTAACTATACACATGTTCTGTAGCCTCTAAGCCTTTGTAACCTTGTAAAGTAACACCACTTTGTTTTAAAAATTAATTATGCAGAGCTCTTTGTCATTGACTTCAATGGCAGGAGTTTCAAGACCTAACATTGTTCAAGAATCTTGATTCTTGTGGATGGCATTCCTAAGGCACAGTGGTGCCTGGGAAATCACATGAAGCACCCTGCAAAACAGGTCTTTTAAGAGCTGTGTTGCTCATTAAGGAACTAATCATGACAGGCAAAAGCCAGTGAAATCATAAGCCATCTTCTGATAGGAGCTGGAAGCAGTCAGCTCTTCAATATGGTATGTTATTGATATCCTAGGAGGTATAAAAGGGGCATTACAGCAGTGCTGTACTGACAAAGGTGAAGGTAAGAACCATCACTGGTTTCAAGTGCTTGAGATTGGCAGAAATCTCCTAAGTGGTTCCCACTGTGAGATTTCAAATTGGATAGGAGGAAGGGTGAGCAGGAGATATATGACCAAGGGGAATTTGGCTAGTGAAATGTTTCAGGGTGGCATAAAAATTATAAAACACTTGGACAAATAATGGGAAAATGCATTCTGTATATCCTATTTGACATGAAGTGATTGCTGTTAAAATGTTTCACTCCTATAGAAACCAATGGGAATGCCTCTGTTGCCTTTTCAGTATGAATTCTTCAAACAGGAGGAGCAGAGGTGTTCTTTTCTAATAACTTCCCCCTTCTCTACTCCTGCTCCAGTAAAAGGTGCATTTCTATAAGGTATCTTTTCTGTTATAGGTAGAGGAGCCACGTACACTTAACATCAAATAAAGACTCAGTCAAGCAAAATTCTACATAACATGTGCCTGTATCCGTGGGGAGACAAACATGCTGGACGTGGTGACCTGTGACATGCACATTGCTGGCTGCAGAGCTGGGAGATGCCACTGTGAGGCTGAGCAGTGTCTGCAAGAAGTGCAGGAAACTAAGCAGTCATTTGAAGTAGATTTGAAACATTTAACAAAGTGGCTAATAATTGCTTCATCCATGCCCTTACAGAGCATTTCTCAGAATCAGCAAGTAAAATATTCCAAGTGTGACAGAAGGGAAAAAAGAAACCTTGTCTAAAATATGCTTTCATTGTCCAGTATCTTTTAGAATTGTAAGCCCACAGAATTTTGCAGCAAAGAAACCTATATTTTTTTTTTAGGGGGCAGGTCACTGGAAGGGATGAAAGACTCACAAATAGATGTGTATTAATGAGTAAAAGTTAATTTTATTTAAGCATTAGCTACCGGTTGCTGCTTAGAAGTCAAAGTGAATTAAAGTGGCAAAAGTGTGCAGCACCTGTCTTCCTGAAGACTTACCAAGTCTTATAGGAACACAAAAAAGTCACATGAAACTGGAGTAGCTAATTTCAAAATAATTTTAATAATGACTGATCCATTTGAATTTAAGCAGATGAAGGATAAGCTGAAGCAGGGATAAACTGAAAAGGCCATGTGCCAAGTCCCTTCATTAGCTACGTGACTAGAAACTCTTGTGCTTTATCATCTACTGTCTCTTTTTGCTATCTCCCTCTTTAATTTTCCTAAATGGCTGGTGCACTGCTGCTGAGATAAGGTATTTAATATGGGAAAGGATTTAGATGTTCCTACAAGACCAGTCTAGGCTCCTTTTTTTTTTTTTCTTTTTAAATGTCATCTTGATTTGTGCTTTTTTCTTCTAAGTAATAGGCATAGGGATTATTAAATGAATCTGGAAGCTAAATTACACTAACAAAATCCTTGTATCCACTGGTAACATAAATAACAATTGGTTCATAGTTCAGTAATCCCAGATAGTAACCACTATGAGAAGGTGCATAAACTAAACCTTATATTAGGTGCATTACTTTAAAATAAACATTTTAGAAGCTGTAGGGCTACATATATTTCATTTGAAATAGTTATCTAATTTAACTTTTTTGACACTTTTTTAAAAAGCAAAGGAGAACATTCTTTATATTTAAGAATCACCCATAATAGATATATACCTGCTACTTCTTAAAAATAGTCCTGTAGCAATCCCATGTACCAAATTAAGTACTGCAGTTTAGTTTCTACTCCAGGAGTGTATTTCTGAGGAAGTAAACGTAATTGTAAGCCACATTCTGCCATCTTTGCAAACACTGAGTGGCATCTTCCTACAGATATGTGTTTTACACATGGCTGGGGGTGTCTGTGCACACAGGAGGTCTGCAGTGCAGATCAGGAGGTGTCCACACTCATTTCAGAGTGGATCAGAAGTGCATTTCTGAAGTGAATCTCCTGTCATCCGTTCTTACTCTGCATCGATTCCAGTCGCAGGCCAGTCTTGGAGCTCACAAACGGACATGGAGATTGTTCTTCAGAAACACAGTTAAAATGCTCCAGCCATTATTGGGTGTTCAGTTGTGAAGGACAGATTAGAGCCAGTCTGAAGTAACACCCCCAGAGTACAGTATTGACTGCCATTGGGTCCTCCTCATCAGCTTCTCCACCCTGCAGATCTGTTCCTGTTGTTCAGCGAAACTTGCAAAGGCAGACAGAGCTTCAGGGTAACAGGAAAAGCAAAGGCATTACAACAAAGTGTTCACATTCCAAATAGCTCATGTAACTCTAATTTTAGTCCCTGTATTTGCATAGCATGTAAGTCTTCAATGTCACAATTGCCTATGGAGTTGGGCTGCAAAATTCCTTGCTTCATTCAGTGGATTGCATTGACTTTTTCATGGGGAGGGAGACAGCAAATCAGTATGTCATTATCTGCTCCAGCACATTTTTCAAACTCATGTAAGTTTGTTGCTGTAGAATCTGTTTTCCTGTAACTTCTTGGTTTACTAATGGTGAGCAGCATTCTGGAGTTAGCAGCCCAAGTCTGTGACAAAGTGCCCAGGCCACCTCAGGAGAATGGGGTAGGCCATTCCTGTGCAGATTCTCACACCTGCACTGTGCAGTGCTGAGGCTGTGACTAAGGAAGCCCAGAGCAAAGTTCCACTGAACTTTCCACTGCTGCACTGTGCAGGGACGAGAGGCTGCAGAAGTAGCTGAGCTGCATTTGGAGGGTGTGAGCCCCCAAAACAAAAACATGGGATTTTCTTGTTCCCACCTGAGCTGGATCTCTGTGTGGTGCTGTGTTTGACCTGACAACTCACCCTCTGGGATGACCTACTGTGTACATCCAACCCTACAACTGAGAGACAACACTAAAAGCTTGTTCAACTGGCCAGAATTCCCGAATGAGTGGTCCCCTGTACACAGGCTGAGAGTGTTCAGCTAGTCATATGTGCACTTGAAACTCCAAAGGCTGGGTCTTGTAAGAGATACACTTTAAACCACAAGGGTTAAAATGATCTAGGGGGTCATAAGGTACTGGACAGGGAAGGATGTGATTCTTGAATAAAGTCCAGAAGGCTAAGAGAACTGGTGTTGGTAGGTAGAGAATTCTCAGGTCACACAACAATACAACAGCAGGACAGTGGTTGCTTGATTTTCCTCAATAGAGGACCAAAGGGTGGAGAGTTTACCTCACAAAAGTGTGGGTTTTTTCATACATTGCATCTTTGTCAACAGCTGTCTCAGAAATTAAAAGAGTTTAATCTACTGGTTTGCTATAGAAGCAGCTCTTCTACTGCATGAAAGACGCATAAGCTTGCAGTAGCCTGTTCTGGAAATTCTCTGGTACCTTTCTGTAGCTAGAGGGAGGAAATTAATTGATGCAGCTGCTAATTCTATAACATTCTAATGAAAACTTTATTTTTATTTAAACTTAACTTTTATGGGCCTCCTGTTTGTGAATAATACTTGGTAGGAAAATTATCCTACTTGTTAAAGTAGTGTGGACAGGGAGATAATTTCAGAGACTTGCTCTCAGTTTCTACCTGGAGGGAGAAAAAGAGGGATAAAAAGTCCAGAACTGGAAACTTACAGGTTGACTGCTACAAGCAGGGCTACTAGTGCTGCTTTTATGCAGCTTCAAGAGAATCATATTACAAAGCAAAATGCTCCTCTCACTACAGCATATAGAGGTCTTTGTTGCAATGTCCTGGGCAAGGTCCTTTGCATTGTGTGTGATCAATCTCTAAGACAGAGCTCTGCACAACCTCTGCTCCAGAGTGAGCACAGTTTCTGTCCTTCATTTAAAATTAGCATTATTCCCTTTTCCATAAAATTACTCTGTCTGGGTCTCATCAGTTTGGGTAGACATTGTGAAAGTGCTTTCTGGATATGAGGACTTGACTTTTTTCCACTGCAGAAGCTGATACACAGTGCAATCCATTATTGGGAATTGTATGTGGACTGAGGACCTGTGTTACAGATCAGACTGTGAACCTCTGCACCTGAAAAATATTGGGTTTATGGTATAGTTCAGACTATGTTGATGAAAATAATTAAAGAGCACTTGATTGTTACAGAGAGAAGGCCTCTGGCTAAGGTTGATTGTGCTGATAAGGTAAAATGCTGGAAAGCAAATTTTTTTATAGAAGTTTTTAATAATCAGAACTCAGTGTTTTGGTAATTAGATATTTATAGGCAGCTGTTGTTTGTATAAGAACAGCAGATGTAAATAAAGGGGCTTTTTAAAGGTGGAGTCTGCTATTGACAAAAGAGTTCTATTGAAAGGTGTGCAGGAGAGGCAGATCCAGTTGTGGACTGGAATTGCTGTTTACTGTTTGGATTTGTGAGAAGTTACCACAGGCAATCAGCCATCTCCTTTGCTTGAAGATGAGGGTGTTTTGAGGCAAGTATCACCAGATAACTGTGGAGACAAGCACTGACACAAATCTCATTTATCCTTGCCTCGGAGCTCGAAGATGCCTGTGCTATAAGGAAACCAAATGAGTGAAAGCAGAAGAAAAGAGGAGAGGGTAAAACATGAGGTTATTAGGGAAAATCAGAGATACGGAAGATCACTTAGTCAAATCTTGTGGGTTTAGAGTAATACCACAAATATAATGCTCTGTGCAGTCTTAGGCCTCCTTCATTATAATTCTACACTACATGCTGAATTTTCACTTCTGTGGTTGAGATCCCTTGGAGTCACCTTGATCTAGTTTACTGCTTTACTTTCAATGTGTTATGTAGTGGGCTTGGGTCTCTTTGGCTTTTATCCTCCTGTGATGGCAGAGATAATACTGGCAGGACAGAGAAAAGTTAAAACAAGATGCACACTCAACCCTTATGGAAATTCCAATTATTTTCTGCTTTTGCTGCAAGGTGCTAGTGAAATTCTTCAAAAACCAACACACAGGGCTGAACGTCTTTAACACAGTTTTGTCTTCTGTTGAATTAATAAACAAAGAAAAAGTAAGTATGTTTTCTGTTTTTCTTATTGCTGCTAATTCTAAGACTATGTTGTAGATGAATAAGTAGAATAAATTTTCAATGAAAGGATAGAAAATTATCTAAAATTAGAAAACTATAGGTCTCAAATCTGCTCTGAAATTGTGTATCTTTGCTTAAGAAAGAAAATAGTATTGCATCAAGATTGTGGGAAGGGATTTGTACTAGATTCTCTGAGGATGTAGTCAGTCTTCATGCTATTGATGAAGCTTGAACAATTTATATAAGCAGCGCTCAGCTTTTCTTTTGAACTTCTGAATATTCCCCTGTAGTCACCCAGAAAAGTAAAGCTCTGCAGTGCTGTGGGGTTATGTTCTTGGTGTCTCAGGGAAGTGCATCTCAAAAGAAAGAAGCTAATACTTGTAAGGGAATAGTGGCAGAGCTTTCAGAATGAATTCTGTAGTTTCCTTGCATTAGTGAACTTACATGGAGAGGAGTCTGCCAGTATGACCTTTTCTAGCTGCAGTAATTATTATAAAGACTGAGTAGGAAACAAAAGCAGGACATGAGCAGTCTTGTTTACTCAGTTAACCAAAAGTCAAAGATCACACAAAAAGGAGTAGTTAATACCAATGTGATTCAAACCAGTGGGGAGGTCTAGTCTGTGGTTTAGATCATCTGCAGTGTGGAGTCTTCTGCTAAAAGTATATGAAGTCCAAAGACCTGGTAACTTAGCCTGAAAGTAGCACAGAATAACAGGATCTTTTTCTGTCAAATAATTCACTGCACTAACAAAGCAGAGAGGGGAGTTGGCCTGATGATCTGAATAAATCCTAGATGTGATGACTTTTGTTTCATTAAGTTAGAGGCTGTATCATATCCTGTGCTTTCAGATATCTGTTGGTGGTTATTTCTAAAAAAACATGTTATTAATCTTTGTCTAAACCACCTACCTGTAAAGGTAGAATAAATTATCACGAGAGCCTTCTGAGCACAAACTAAGATTTCAAAACCATTGGTTCCCCATGTTATTATTTGCAGAAATCTGTTTCCAGGAAGATTTCTCTGCAAAATGCTGCCTGTTCCAAGGGCTTTATTCGGTTATACAATTTGCTTAGCATTTGTTAGCATTTGTGCATTTTCTGAGTCCATCACTAAGTCAGACAAGGGTAATTCTTCAACTGTTGTTATTATCTTACTTAAGATTTCCCTTTATAAAATGCTCTTAAATCAGAGTCTGTCAAAAAATCGTATTAGTGCCTGATTAGATCTGTCAGGTTTGATCTTCCAATGTGTTTTGTGCCACATTCGGATTTGAGAATGAATACTTAGAATATTAGAAGTTAAAATGTGATGCAATTACAAGCTCTGTTGTAAAATTACTTTTTTCATTTTGTTTGTTACCCTAGCAAGTACAGTAGGGCACAAACGGAAGGTTCTAATATAAGAACGTTTACTACATGATGTCGGCGCTGCATCCCTCCCAAAAGAATTCATGTTAATTGTCACACAGCCTTGCCATAATCCTGAGCAGTGTGCAGTAATGAAATCCTAACAGCAGACAGCTGGTTTTAGAGGTACCCACCACGTGGCTTTAAAAATTTTCAAAGGAGATACGTTTGTCCTGCAAGGGCTGGCTCTGAACTCGGGCCTGACCTGCGGGGTGAGTGAAGGGATGCCCAGCAGCTCTGCAGAGGGGCAGCCTCTGCATGGTGTGTGTGTGGCAGGGAAGGGGCAGCGTATCCATCTCTCTCCCAGCTTCTCTCCCCTGCCTGGCTGACCCCAAGCCAAATGTCTGCCTCTCTGCTAAGTTGAATTGCATCACAAATTTCTAATTATCCCTTACCTTCTATTTTCCCAGGCTCCAGCCCTGGGAAGACCATTCACTGATGCATGTTTATTTATAAATGGGTCATTTCCATGTGGCTTTGACCTCCAGTTGGCTTCAAAACCTAAACTGTGTGTGGAGGAGTCAATTTTCTACCTCACTGCAGACATTCTCAAACCCTTTGTTTCTGAGGGTGGGGAACATACCCCAGGCAAGTATCTTCTTTTCTGAGACTGACTTATGGATCACAGCAAAATCTGAGAGTTCAGCTTCCTACTAGTCAGTTTATTCAGCTTCACAGCTGATAGTCCTGGCTAGAGAGAAGGGAAGCTGTCAGCATTCTTTTGGGATTAATTTGGAAAAAAAAAAGTTGTAATGTCCTAGTTCACCTGCTGGTGTATTCAGGCTGTGGAGAAGTAAATTCTACAGGTAGATGTATTCAGTGGATGAGCATCAGTTCATAAGATCAGTTCCTTTCCTGCATGTGGAACTTGATTTCTCACTACCTGTTCACCTCTCACCTGACAGGGTGATGATCTTTATTGGTATCTGTAAACAACAGCCCTGCACAGATTGATTTGGAAGCCCAAGGTCTGTTTTCTGTCACCAATCCTTACCTACTGATGTGCTAACACCTTGTAGGAGACCAAAACCCAGTACCTTAAAACACTGATGCGAACTGTCCACCCAGGAAGAGCAACAGCTATCACTGCAGGGTGAAGTTCAGTGGAAAGTGATCTCAGGACATATTGTCACTAGCAGAGAGTTCCATATGGAACTGAGACTGCTCTGGGAGTATCTGCTGTGTTGGAGTACCCAGCACAAAGTGATGCCTCTGAGGTATTGTGCATCCTGGGTGTAATTCTGCACTGGGCATCACACCGGGACATGCAGGTGCACACTCAGATGAACTGCCTGTGGAGGTGATGGCAATCCTGAGCACGGGAAAAGCCAGCAATTTGTTGCCCCAGAAACAGAACCAGTGGCCCCTGGGGGAAAAGCCTCTCTTGTTATAGCCAAATGAGACTTCTGTTTAAACACTAATAAATAAAGGGAACTTGTTGGTGTGATGGTGAAGATGCAAGGAAGGGCTGCAGATTGCATGCTTTGCCCTGGGGGAAATTACGCTGCTGAAATCAGTGGTGATGTTAGACAGCAAATACGTCCTGGGAACAAAGATTTGTCTAGGTCCACTAAAACATTTGAGATATAGGTGGGAATACCTGAAAACCTCCCTACACTAGGAAGTTGCGTCCAGCCCATGATACCTTCAGGCACTTCTGCCCTTTAGCAAGGACAGCCATCACAGTTTTACACACTGTGTTTGTCAGGGCAGTGCACACACAAGGTAGTACAATATTAAATCAGCCAAGAGAGAATTTTGTTACTTCTTTCCCTATATAATGAGTTCTAGTGTAAACCTGCCATGTTGCACATGTGTCTTAGCTGTGCATACTGTCATTTTTGGCATATTGGTAAATGCTCAAGGAAAACAATACAGAGTAGGGAATACAACAATTGGTTTCTAAGAGATATCCCAAAGTGGCAATAATAAAGCAGAAACTTCACTGTCAGAGTTTTAGCTATATAAACAAAAATTAATATTAGATACTTTTACATTCTGTGGGAGGAGAGAGTGAAGAGATTATGCTGATTATTTTTTTGTTCTACTCAGCACCAATGTAATGATTAAAAGCAGTAGCCTGAAAGAATGAACACATAAATAAAAGGAATGCTTTTCAGGGAAGTGAGTGGTAAAAGGTAGAATGGAAATGAAGAAGGAAACCTATTCAACAGTGGAGGTTGGCTCCCAGCAACTGGATAGAGGGAGTAGAGAGGTGGCTGTCTAATAGAACTGAACTTCTCTTTACATTCTTTTTATGTAAATAGATGTATCTAGAAAAGTGGATGTGGAAAGTATGGAACTTGTGTTTCCTGTGACAACTGAAAACAAGTGTGGACATTGGACAGGGGGCAGGATCAGCTCCCTGTGCTCCTGTGGGTTTTCCATTGGGTAGTGCCAATGCTGTTGTGCCTCAGCATGGTCACTGCCCGGGCACAGGGTGCTGGCAGCTCCAGCTTTTTATGGAAAAGGGTCAGAGAAAGGTTTGAGGTCAAAGGTCTGTGTTTCCCTGCTGAGGCACAGAGTACTGGCTGTCTGGCAGACTAGAAATAATACAGTTGGGTTTTTCAATTTATTTGTTTCTTGCCAGCAGAGAAAAACCACTGCATCCAGTTCATGGTACTTACTAAACTAGGAGATTGTTTAAATTCCCTTTTTTTTTTTTTTTTTTTTTTTTTTTTTTCTCTTTCCCTGATGAGTTCAGTAGTACTTTTCCCTCTATTTAATGTAAAGGATATCTTTTGCTTCCATAGGTGCCTTTCAGTGTCTTTGTATCAGAGTAATTAGTGGTATTTTGGTAAATGGGAGGTGGGGTCTATAGACTTTCCAAATGTACTGTGATTGTCCTTATCTGATTTCTGTGGGTTTCCTTACAAACCAGAGAAAGGTCTGGGGAAATAGAAGTGCTTGGAGGTGGGAACACAGGTGCAAAGCTTTAACTTTTCAGCACACCTTACAGTGCCATACCCAGTTGGGCCTGCCCTCCTGAGCCATTAGATGATGGCACAGCAGGAACCCAGTTCTGCGTGGGTGCTGTCCCAGCAGCACCCTGTCTGTACCACTAATGAAATTTAAAGTCATTGTCACTTCCTAGGCCTTCAAAAGAAATTAGTGTGGGTAAGCCCAGAACCTCTGGGTTTTCTGTACACTGCCCGCCTCTGTGAGTATGTTTTTAGCCATAGCCTGTACCTGTGCAGAGAGGTTCCTGAGTTTTCTTGTGATCACTTGAGGAGGTTGTCCTCACTGAAATATCCCATGTTACAGATCAGCCTTGGCACAAGAGTTTATTCTCAATCTCCTCTTCGGTGTGGGCTGCAGTACATTGGTTTTCCTTAATAAGCCAAATATTGCCATCTAGAACTGAAGGAGTGTTTCTAATCTCCCCAGTGTTAAGAGCTGGTATAATGAGAAGGAACAGAAATGACCTCTGGAGTTCTGTGCAGCCTGATGAGCTTTCACGAGGCTTTCAAATGCCATGAGTTCCACACAAATGACTATAAATAATTGCCTGGGTTGGCCTGACCTCGGGTTGTCTGAGAAGATGATCTGATAATGGCACGAGTGACTCTGGTTCTGTTCTGAAGCTGAGATCCCATTTAGGATTATACTTATTTGAACTCTCTGTAACTTAAGAAGAAAGCTTTCTGAGTGTGCCAGTACTGGAAACACATTCTGAACACAAAGGTCACTGATGTGGCAGTTGAAATCATCATGAAATAAGTCACTTGGGACATGAGTTTAAGCAAAACTGAAAAGTTACCTCCTGTTTGACAGTGCAATTTTCTCTGCCTGGTCTCTCAACCCTGGTTAGAATTGCCAAGTTTTGTATTAATTTCTCAGTTCTGCAAACTGTTCATGGGTCAGGCACCACTTTGCAGGAGCTTCAGCAGGGATCTCTGCACATTTTGGAGCACATGTCAATCTGAGAACAGCCTGCAGAAGGGCAAGCTGAGTTCTACCGCTTTCCCTTCGGGCATCTTTGACTACTTTCCCTTCCAGTGGCAAGTGGTGCATGTTAGTTTCCAAGAATTACTAACCCATTTCATGAAATGTGGTTCAAGAAAGAAAATATTACTAACCAAAGCAGTCTTTATTACAACCTTGCTTAGTCACACCTTTCTTTTGTTCCTGACAAATTACAAAGAACAAAGCAAATGGACTTGATGATCTTTAAGGTCTTTTCCAACCGAAATGATTCTTTTACTTTGTTTTTTTCTACTTGTTTGCAGAATGCATAGTGTTGGAAGTAGTTCCATTACTTGCTGTCAGTCCACCTCAAAGTGCTCAGAACTCAATGTTTCATCAGACATGATTTTTGATATATAATCAAACAATTCTTTGGTGTTTCACCTGTTACAATTCCCATAGTCCCAACTAGAAAGATGGAAAATTTGGTTTTTTGACTAAGTTGTCAACATTTCCTTTTTAATGTATCCTAAAAAATCCTCTTTGAGTGAGATGGAAAATAGTGTTAAGGCACTAGATTTGGAAGCAGTCTCTCAAAGTGGCTGTGCCTGTTACTTGCTGTGGTGCAAACTTTCAGGTTTCACAGCAAATAATGGTCTATAGATTGCTGTAGAACACAACAGTTTAGGTAATGTGATGAATGTACTGCTGGGAGGGGCACAAACCACTTCAAAATGGCTCAGCTGGGCAAGCAAACAGGAGTGATCCTGCCAGGGAAAGTATTTGCTGTTGCTGATGGTTGTACATGTGGCAGAAAAAGTTTGGGAACTCCCTGGCTTGGAATAAAGAATTCCCTGAAGGTAGATGGTCTGAGCAGATTAGCTGAGGCCTTATTAGGCCAGGCTGTTACTAAACTGTTTTATTACTGCTGCCATCTGAAAATCCTTAAACCTCACACAAGAGTGGGAGAAAGCTCCAGAGAGATCTATGGGCTATTTGGTATTTAGTTTCTTCCCAAATGATTGTAAAAATAATTTAATGTTGCTGTTTTGAGGACTCTCCTAAGAAGCCCATGAAAACTTCAATTCTCCAACTCCACTGCCTTTTCTGAAAGACAGTTCTGCTGATCCTTTCTCTTCTTAGCCAAGAGCAGTCCATTGAGGGACATAAGTGTATTTGGGGAAGCTTTGAGGCTGATTTTGTGTTGGCTGTAGTAATAATATGAATCATAAATAAATCAGTTTGCACTATCATAAACAGAACCACTTGGGGGAGGAGATTTAATTAGGCAGACTGCTAAGGTTTTATGGGTGTGAGAAGAGTGACAGATGGGAAGAGGACATTCCACAGTCCAGATTTCAGCTCTTCATAAACTGTTTGTGACCCATTAGCTGAGATTTTCAAAATAGCTGCAGGATTTAGTCACGTCTTCCATTGAGGTGTGATGGGCGATAAGTTTAAACACAGTGTATTTAGGAAAAGAAAAAATGAAAAGGGCAGAGAACATTTTCAGTCATTACTGAAGCGTATTAGAGCCCATTTGTGTGAGGGTAAAGAAAAGACAGGTGAGATCTACTGTATGGGTAGGCAAGCATCCAAGAGCATTAACATTTTATTTTAAGAGATGAATAAAACCCTCAAAATTGCTCTAGACTTGGCAGGTAAGGATTGTTATGCTTCATCTTGCCTCTTGGCCAGAAAGCTCCGGGAGTGGGAGCTTGCCAGATACGGCAGTCTTCCCCACTACCTGAATTTAATTTAAACCATTCTGCGCAGCCCTGATTTTAATCCTTTCATTTTGGTTTTGAGTTACCGCATATATGGCACAATGGAAATATTTTTTCAAACTTAAATTAGAAACATATTTCAGGAGACAAAAAAAGTGCCTGTCTTTAGTGCAGAATGAAACATCTTTAACTGGGAGATGAAGCATAACCATTGGGCCATTTTACTTAAGTTGAATATCAGTGGAGAAATGTGGATTTTCTGTGATGTCCCTTCCAGGTGTAGACATTGCACCAAGTGTTTCTTCAGGGTGGCCACGCTTTATGACAGTTCACAATAAACGTGTTTTAAAGTAGCTAGAGACAGAAATGTGATGTGTCAAAGGTAAAAAAACCCAATAATCAGTGTGTTCATCTTTATTTTACACTCTGCATTTAAAAGTAACGGTGAGGTTTTTTAGAATTCTATTGAGATCTTTTTATTTGCCATAAATGGTAGCAACATTTTTGTCACCTCCAAGAGTAGGTGTTTCCAGGATGTACCATCAACTTTTGCTCTAAATCAGTGCAAAACAGGAAGTATAAATGCTGCAAATGTCTGAATCCAAGTAAAAGCTGTGGAAGGAATACGAGTTGCAACTAGATCTTCAATTTTGCTGCCCAGGTTGGCCTTGTTTCTTCTACAAGGAAAAGTAAGAGGCCAACTTCATAGAGAAGAAAGATAATTTTTTTTTTCATTTTTAAAATGTTCTCAGGGTGCTTTTGTAAACTAAAAAGGCTAGAAAATTCAGATCTTTATGGAACCACTAAAGCACGTGTGTGAGAAGCACAGTGAAAACCTGTGTTCAGACAGAGATCAGCAATTCACTGTCAAATGGATGGGATCCTGGGCAGGTTCATCTGTCAAAAACATAGCTTGAAGATTAAAGAGTGGGGATTAAATGTGCAGATGACAGAATTCTTGTCAAGGATGAGCAGGAGTAACCTGTTGCATGAACAAATGCTCAGTGATAATTAAATATCAGGCACTACAGCTCCTTTCATGACAGTGAGTGTGCCTTGACTGTCCCTTGCTGTCAAGGAGAAAAGCCCAGGCCGCATTTGGAATATCAATGTTATTGGTGAGTGTTGCAGAATAGCCACCTCATTTGGGGAGTGTTGGAATCAAGCACGGTGTGTCCTGTCCTGGACTCAGCCTTTCAGAGTGGATGGGTCAGAGTTGAGCACCAGGGATGTTTTAAGGTCTGGAGGCACCACCCAGGGCCTGAGTCAGTGATGGTGCTCAGTGGCGTGCTACAAATAATTCCAAGAATTTGGTAAATGTGAAATTGTTTTAAAGCAGGTTTTATGTAGCATTTTAAACATGCAGATTTATAAGTAAATCAGGTGTGTATTAATGTGTGCTCTTTTTTGTGCTTGCATGTTGACAGCAGAGCAGGAAAACAGAAAGGAATACTTGCTGTGCAGTTTTGGTCAAAGGACCATACTTGGTTCTTAGAAGGATGATTTAGAACCTGTTTCAGGAAAATGTACCTGCACATCAAGGATATATGGACATACCATGGCTGGGACTACTAGAACCTAATGTGTAGTATGAGCTAGCCTATGGTTTAGGTGCCAAGCTGTTGGTCAGGGGGATTCTTTCTAGACTGCTGATGGAAATGTGCTTGTTTAACAANNNTTTGTTGTTTAAAAAAAAAAAAAAAAAAAAAAAAAAAAAAGTTTGACATGGCCTTGGAAAGATCTCCTTGAAAAATGTGTCTTTGCAGAAATTCACTTATTAGGTGATATTCCTCAGGCTTATTTGCGTTTTTTAATTATGTGAATAAGGCCCCTGGAAAAATGGATTATTTCTGTTGCGTATGGGAAATGGTGGAGTGACCCCATGTAAATGCAGCTTCCATGAGCCCTGGTACGCAGAGAAGGTCATAAAGTCACCCATGGGTGTTGGCCAGGATCACATCTGACATGGTCATGTTTAAAGGCAAAGCAAACTGAAGGAGAGGAAGGGACCCAGAGGGTATCACTGGTGAAAAAAGATAATCTATAACACGCTGGCCACTCTGGCAAAGTGTAAAAAGGAGCCAATTAGCTCTGTTTATCCTTCCCTTCCTGTTGTTCCCAGTCTTGGGCGTGAGCCACTCACAACTTCTTAAGGCTTTGAGCAATGAGTTGCCTTTTCTAAGGACTGACAGGAAATCATTTAATAACCTGGGGGGAGGGAGAAGTTTCCTGTTCTAGTTACTCCCTATAAAATTCCTAAATGAAAGAGAGAAGACAGTTGAGTGGGCCAGACCACCAGCCCCAGTGTCCTTATGTGTGTGGAGGTCTAACCAAACTCCTCACATCCCTGTGGATTCTGCCTTCATCTCAGCTAGAGTCCTAAAAGCTATAAATTCTATTAATAAACTGAGTATTTTCATTAAGTTGCAAGTTAATCTAATAGAAGTGCTTTCAGGGCCCTGACTGTGGGGTTAGCTCTGTGCAGAGGGGCTGGATCAGGGCATCAGGACCCTTGTTGGAACCTCACAAACACTTACTGAGAAATTAAGTTCAAGTGAAGACTATTCTGCAACACATATAAAAAGTGTAACTCGGAGTGATATATCTTTGTCTTGTCTTACACCATTTAGTATTAATAATTAACTTTATTACTTTGCTCTTTGAGTACATGGACTTTATTACTTTGAATCCTCAGGACACCAAGATGAATGCCAAGCAATTCCCTCAGTATGGGAGTGCCAGGGACTGAGCAGTGCCTGCCCAAGTTTGAGGCAGTGAAAGTCCCCAAAATCTCATTCTGCTCACCAGTGGCAGCTGGGCAGTCACTTCACTCACCAGCTTTGTGCTTTGCTTTGGCATTGGGAGACTGGAGCAAGTGTCTGCATCCCTACACTGGCATAGTGGGAGCAAACACAGACAGCCCAGACTCTGCTGCAGAGATCTAACACTATCAGATGGCTAAAATGCATAAGGCAGTTACATAAATCTTAATAATGCTTTTGGTGTGTTTATCTCCTGAGTATTTAGGACTTGGTACCAGTAAACTTGAAATGCACTTATGAATTCACTAAAGAATGTGTGCACTTATTTACAGTTGTGTAAAAATATCATTCTGTTCATTTGAGTGTAGGAATGGAAAACATAAATTTTGTCAAAAGCCCATGATAAATTTAGAGCTTTAATCCGTTTGCAATCCTACTGAAGTGTTGCATGGGAAATGTAGTTTATTTTTACAAAGTACTTGCTAGATAGCATTTCATACTAGAAGTGATACTGGCTAAATCTGTGCTATCAATGGATAAAAAAGCACAAACTCCACCATGCTTCCAAGTATATAAATAGTATTATTCAATGCCTGAAGACAAATTATTTGCTAAAGACCTAGCATTTGTTTTCTGAAAGCAGTGTGTATTTGTTTCTTGAGCAGACATCCTCCACACCGCTGAGAAACCTCTCAGAAAGCACAGCACTTCAGAGGGGTCCTGAGGAAGGATATGACAAAGTTCTGCAAGATGTGACATCTGGTGGATGGCCTGCTCCCAGTGACCCAGGGCCCCTGTCAGGTACAGTGATGAGTTTGGGGTTATTGAGGCCTTTAACAAATTTCAGATGACTTGATTAAAATCGTGAGTGTGCAGTCCTGCTTCTAATGGGAGTTGACTTCTTTTTTGTGCTGCAATGGGCAGCACAGAAAACTTCAGTTGTATTTTAATTTTGCTACTTGACAGCACTGATTGATTAAAATTTTGTTTTCTTCAAAATTTGAAAGAAGTTTAGCAGGCCTGAGATGTAGCATACATTGATAAATTAGACTCTCCTTTTGCTTTCCAGGATAGAGGTGTTTATTGCAGTCTGGTACACTTGCATTTCTATTCTGTAATTAGCCACAAGGTTTTTTAAAAGTCTCAAAAATCATGAGATTCACCTAAAATGTTTCTCAGTGCAACATATTTTACTGCATTTTTTTTTTTTTTTATTTCCTCCTTCTAACTTCAGACAAGAGCCAAGAACCTCATCTCTTAAATTAGAGTTGATTGTTTGCAAGGTAGAAGTTGAAGGTTTTTTCTGACTGCAAGAGCTGAGACTTTGTCAGAAGTATCAGAAATTTCAAAAGCTAATTAAACTTGAGTACAGCAGATTTCAGAGTGGTGCTCTTTAGTAATGCTGGAACTATTAGGCAATCCTTGCAGTGGTAGCTGCAGTAAGCTGGCAGTAGGAGTGCTCAGCTGGAAAAGAGGGTATAGGGTGCAGATGTGTGCTAAGGAATGCTGCTTGGTCATCAGTGCCCTAAGAACCAAGCCCAGCTGCACTGCTCTGACCATCCCTCGGTGAGAGAATATTGTTTTACAAATAAATATCGGCAACCTGACATTGAGAAAACAGCTGGTTGGAAACACGGGACAGTTTTGTTTGTTATTGTGTTTTCCCTGTGGTTGTTTTGAAAGTGAGTTAAAGGAAAGTGTTATTCTTTTGTTGCCTCTGGTATTGTTATCACTGATGGCAAGTTCTGCTCAGTTTCAGCTGTTTCTCCCTGTAACCCCCTTAGACAGGCCTGTGGTTGCCTCTCATCTCAATCTGAGAAAACAATTTGAATTAAATTCTGAATGTTAAGGGGGGAACAACAGAAAAATTATGCTTTTCAATTACAATGAAGTCTTACTAAGCCTTTTTCTGTCATTTTGCTTTTATATACTGCCATTCTGTTCAGAAGTTACAGATTGTGTACCCTTTGTGACTTGTCCCAAGTCACTCCAATAAATCTTCTCCCCTGTTATTTGTTGTGACTGAGCTGCTCAAGCAGGGGAAGGCTTGTTTGCTTGCTTTTATTTTATTTTCTTCCTGAGCTGCTCTGTCTGGAATTTCAAAGCAAAGGAAAACTGTGTAAAGAGGTAAAACTGTAAAGGAGTGAAACTTCTGTTGACAAGGGTTATGGTTTTTATTTCAAATAGCTATGAAAACTCCAGCAGAGACATAATTGTTAATAATCATGAGGATGTATCAATCTGCCAGTAGTTTGACTGGGATACAAATATACACTTGTGCCCATTGACTGAAATGTCTGACCTTAGTTTCTGCATCCAGGAATAAGTTGCTGATTTTCTCCAATGGCAGTGTCAAAATCTCTCCACCATGAATACGTGTAACCTATGTTTTTATACCACACTTTCCTTATTTTTTCCTGAACTCAATTCTTGTAAGTTGTTCTGTTCTCAATATAAACCCAGGGGTCTGCCTTCCCCCAGAGCCTCCAAGGATTTGGTCCGTGAGGGGGAAGTGTTTAAAAATAATTCCAGTTATAGTAGAACAGCCTGTATCCTTTCTATAGAGTAACTGACATCAGACTTTGGAGTTCACAAAATGGTCAACTAAAGCTCAGTAAAAACATCCAAGGATTCTGAAGGGCAAACACTTTTTTTTTTTTCTTTCTTTTTCCTTTAAAGGGAAAATGTGACCCTTTGCACAGCAATAGATTTTCAGACTGTGGAAGTCTGAGTGACAAACACCTCTTGTTAAAACCAGTACCATTATGTAGCCTGAAGAACTACCCAACCTCTTAAAAGCTTTGGCCTTGAGGACACACTTCTGTAATACAAGTTAATATAGAGATTGAGTCCTGTGTATTAGTGGGACCAAAGAGAGAAAGAGAAATCTCTCCTATTTTCTTTTTGTCTGATTTAGTGACATACAGGCCCCTGTGATGGGGTGAGGGTTGTGGTTTGCTCATGTTAAAGTTGGGACATGTAAGGAGATGCAACACAAGGCTGCAGGTGGAAAACTTCTTTATGCCTCCAAGGAAGCCCCAGTGAGTGGCTGGGACTGCCATATGGCTTTTCAATGTAGGAGAGCATAGAAGAGGAGGCAAATGAGGACATATGTGACAAAAGCTGAAGAGGAGGTGGGGATGTAGGTGGGAGCTGATGTAACAGAGCAAGCTCTGTGGTTTGCTCCTGTTCCAGTACCAGCAGCCTGTTGAGGTGTCACTGCCACCCAGCCAGGGCACAGCAGTGGGCTGGGTGTATTTTGGGGCTGTCCTGCTTGGAGTTAGTTACACTGCACAATTTTCTGAAGAGGTTTTGAACCAAGCACCTGAAGTGCTTGAGGAGAGGGCAGCTGGCAGAGCAGAGTATTTCCTTAGGCCCTGGTGTGCTGAACTCCAGAATTTTAAAGCAGAAATGCCACAAGGGACTCCCAGGAGCACGGGCAAGGAGTCCATGCTCAGCACTTCATGCCAGGTCGTGGTCCTGGGCAGTACCCGAGGCAAGGAGGGCAACAAATGTTTGCAAACACTCATATTCTAAAACATTCACTTACTACTGTGTTCCACCCCAAGAGCTGGAAGTGTAACAGCACTTCAGGTGTGCCTTAATACTTGCCCCACTTTTTTTAAGAAATATTGAGAGTGGCTCTGGAGACTTTGAAGTGACTCATTTGAAATGATTTATAAATACGGATTGTTTGTAATGGTGGTATTTTTAATATATGCACATCCAATTGGAAACCTGTCAGTTGTTTTTTCTCATTCTCCTATCTGCCAAAGCCAGCATTGATATCTGCTGCGTTCAGTATTTCACGCTTGCCAAACTTCTTGGCTTACTTTTGAAAAACTAAATATTGAAGTAATGATTTATTTGTTTCAGTAGCAATTTAAATTTCTTTTTTTTTTTTCCCCTGGCATGTAAGATTAGACAGGGAAAATAACACACGCCTTTTCCCCGATCACTGGCTACGTTCACATAACCATGCCAAATCTCCTTCTGCTGCAAGGTGGTAGATTTTTCTAGCTGTGAAGATCCTTTCCCTGCCCAGGAGAGGCACTGCCGTCCCTGTGCTTGGCATTTTCCCGGTGCTTCCCCTTTGTGTAATGAGAGTGCGCTGCCCGGGCGGGCTCGGGAGGTTCCGGCTGCTGCAGAGCCGGCCGTGCCCCGACGCTCAGCGCAGCGATCCCATCGCTCGCCGTTTCACTGATGCCCCCTTCTGCCCTCCCAGCCTCATATCACAGAGCAATCTTGCTTCAGGACTGCGCAGCACAGGAAAAGGAGCTGGGTTTGGCACTGCTGGGTGTGTTCTGGACTACGTGTCCGGTTGCCCTTGTGTTGGCGAGTCCAGCAGGAGCCTTTTGCCTTTTCTCCAAGTGGAGAGCCGCGTGGATGCACGAGGAATACACTGAGGGAAGGAGGTGGGGATGATTTCATCCATTAGAAATCTTTGTGTGAGTGTGGACCAAAAAAAGATTTAAAAAGCACTCTGGGCTACTTTCAGTTTTCAGTTGTGTGGTCACAAGTACCACATCAGAAATTATCTCCTCCTTAAAAAAAAAAAAAAGGTTAAGAGCCTATCTGAAGAATTAGGACTGATCTCTATGGCTGTTCTTGCTCCCATAGCATTCCTTCTGCAACAAGTCCTTTAATGTGATAAAAGACTGTGTGCACTCTTAGGAGCCTCTGCTGACCAGCCTCTGTGCCACACTCCTCCTGTGGCAGACAGCGAGGGAAGTGTCCCAGCTCTGGGATACATTTGCCTGTTCTTGCCAAAGAGATCGAGTTACAGAGCTGAGAAAATGACCCAGATCCTGCTCTTTGCTGGTGCTGCCCCTGAGGGTTCAGTTCCACTTGGCTGCATTTTTGCAGCCCGCACTTTGCAAGAAAAGAGAGTGAAACCATCAGTTGTCACAGGTTTAATTGGTTTGGGGATGTGACCTTGGCACCAAACAGCTGAAAATCTGAAGGTCTGCTTGCCCTGAGAAACGTGTTCGGGGATGGCTCTTCTGCCAGGAGCCCTTGTGTGGGTGCTAACTGCATGTAGCACACCCGGGATGCTTCTGGAAGCAGGGGCCATTCTGGGAAACATCTGTATGGAGACAAGTCCTTATCCTTGTAGGCCTGTCCTTCCCAGGGAATTCCAGAGACGTCCTTCTGCATAGAAAACCAAGAGTTCCCCAAACGGTGGATATCTCTGTAACACAGACCACAAGTCCAAAGTGTGCATGTGCTTGAGGAAGGGGGGGGGCCACAACAAACAAAAAACCAGAAACAAACTGCAGAACTTGTCAAATCAAAATATGGATGAGAATGAAACATGCTTTGGTGCAGTGGGAAAAGGAAGGGAGGGAACAAGGACACAGGGACAGGACATAAAACATTCTGGAATTTTAAGAATTTTTAGGAAAAATGATGTCTGTAGAAATGTTTCTGGATTTTTTTCAAGTGCAATGCAAATATTGTATCACTGTTTCCCGACATCAGTTGCAGTGATACAGAACCACTGCAGAAGGTTTCAGTCACTGCAGTGTCTTTGTTTTTGCAATATTTAGTGCAGCTACCACTTGGCGTGGAATGATCTCTCTCCTAAGTCAAACTCTTCTGTTTGTGCTTCAGTGACAGCTTAACATTAAATGACTTAATGACTAAAATGAAAAATGGCACAATATTTCAGTCTTCATATCATGAACAATTTAGAAATTAAAAAGCATAACAGATTTAATATAGTTTTCAAAAATTCATTTAAATAACCTTCTTAGGTTTAGTTAACACTGACATCTTATACTGACCTTAGGTTTTATCAAAAGAATTGTTTTTTAAGCAAAAAAATACCAACCGAAGGTAAGTAACGCCTTTGTATCTTAAGTTTTCTCCTCTGTCCTTGATAGAGCCGTCCCTCAGACTGACACTCCTGCTCCTCCCTGTAAACAGCAAGGGGTGTGAACTGGCAGAGCGAGCGCCTTCCCACCGCCTTGAGCTCACGAGATGTTGACACACAGGAGTGGCAGAGAGGAAGGTGCAAACAGATGAAAATCCCAGCTGAATGAGTGGGGGGGTTTAATCTTCTTGCACCTGTTTCCAGGAGGGAGTGCGACAGTGATAGGGTGCAGAAAGGAATGCTACAACCTGGGCAGCAGGATGTGGGTGGAGGCACAAGTCCCAAGGGCGGAACGGGATGGGGGAGGAAGAAGCAGGAGCTTGCATCGTATTTCAGACCTTGAATTTGGAAGAACTGTGATATATTGAAGACAAATGCATAAAAAAGGCAAACAATTTCAGACCGGTGTTTTTAGGTGTGATATTTCCGAGGGAAAGAGAGGTATTATTGATCAGCATGATCTGAACGCAGCAACTTTTGAAATAATTTAATTTCCAAAAGCAATTACTCTGAGACTGTAATACTGACTGCTGCATGGATTTCATGCACAGCACAACGTGATCTTTTCTCCCAAGCTAACTGCCTGAGCAGAGAGTGGGGTTCTGAATGGTTGGAAGTAGGATATTGAAAATAAAGATTGTCACAAGTAAGATTTGCTGGTAGATTGGAGGATAGTGCAGCCTTTGCAGAGTGCTGCCATGGATGATACCTTCTTGGAGAGAGGGGAGGGTGCATGGAAAGTGTATTTAGATGCCACTTTATTCATCTCCTGCAACAGATTCACAATGTGCTCATGGTTAGTGAGCCTGAGCCTGTGCTTTAGAAGAGCCTGGTTGGAGTCCAGGAAGGCATCCTGGTTTTCCAGCTATTTTTTCCTCAGTGGTTTTTTCATTACAGTGATCGAATTGTTGGGGGGGGACGACCCAAATCCACTACAATGTTCTACAATATTCTGCTTTGTGGTATCTCTGGAAATTTGCACACCTGCCCCCTTCCAGCACATCACTGGATCCTGTGCCAGGTGCTCCAGTGCCAGGGATTGTGACTCCAAGGCAGTGCAGATCCTGCTTGGTTCTGGTCTGGTTGTATTCACAGTCCTTTGAAACAATGCAGACCAGAGATGAATTTCAAATGGTGTTTAAAATCCTATGTGGTTTCTGTAAATCCTTGTGTTTTTTTCCCTTTTGTTCTCTTTTGGGTGGACTCCTAGCAAGTTTGACAGGAGCACGGGACATTTTTGATATATGGCATCAGGTCTGTTAGTTCAGAAACCCCACACAGAAGCTTGTTTTTAGAAAGAGAGAAAATAAGATTAAACAGGACAGGGAATGCTGTTATGAAGGAATGAAAATATTTTCATTACCAGAGTATTTGTATGTCAACAGCTGATAGGGAATGATGTGAGACATTCCCAGAAGGACTCCCAAAGATTTTTTCCTTATGTAATAGACCAATTAGCAGAGCCCAGATTAAATGAGCAATGTCACATTGCTTCTTGCATTAAAAAAGTGTGACATTCGGTCCCTTTATCTAGTAAATATTTGCATTTTTTTTATCCTTGAGACTTTAGTTATACTATTTTCAACAACTCTGGGTTCTTAAGTAACAGGGGAAATGTTACTGGTCCAATAGAACTTCAAAACATATAGATAGATTTCTCTTTTGTTGGATGTATTTTTAAATATTTATTGATGAGAAGCTCTGTACACTCTCAGATCATGTACATATGAAAAGGAGGGGGATATTAAACTCTGCTAGCCCAGAACTTGTAATACTTTTAAGCTGACTTCATGAGTTAATAAAAGAGGAAATGAGCAAATCCAGTTTCAGGCTCTGCTGCCCAGCGCTCCTGGAGCAGCCCTTGAACTGACTCAAAAGAAATTATTTGATTTACAGTTGTTTTTCGGTCTTAACGTGGTTTTGAGAAATTTTAGTCTTTGCCTAGGGAAAACAACTGAATAATTAAATAAAAAATAACACTGTTTAAAAAAAATATTTGCAGGGCTGCTTTGTTTTCTTGGCAGCTTTCAGATTCCACTGCAGAAGGGGTTGAGTTTTGGTGACAGGACACTTTATGGTTTTATGATTTAATGTTGAAGTGGATAAAAGAAATATTGCAATAGACTTAAAGAGCATTAACACTTAATTGAATTTAGTTTTTTGATGTATTTTTTTATTTCCACATCTCTGAAAATTTGCAAAAGTTAAATATCAATTAATGACTGACCTTTCCCAGATAACAAATAATTGTAGTGGGTTATAATTCAGAACCAGGTGGCTCCTTTAGAAGTATTGAGATCTGCATGGCATGTCAGTTATATGTTTATTGATAAAAGGTAGAAACAGTGGACTTATATTGCATTTTGTATTAGCATTTAAAGGACTTGAGTTTCACAAGATAGTCTTATCCATTCAATCCTTTGGTCTGCATTCATCCACTGATGTTTTTATCTCATCTTTATCCTAAAATCTGTTTCTTTGCTAATTGCTATTTCTACATACGGAGCACAGGACCCCTATTTCTCAGGTCAGAGGAACACTTGAGAGAACAGTAGTTAATTCCACTGGTGATACTTATTAATAACACTGCAATAAGCTCCAGAGTAGCTCAGAGTCCTGCTGCCTGCTCTGTGTATATGTTGCTGCATTTGCATATGGTCACCCTTCCCCTGGAAAAGCTTACAGTACTGACCGAGGTGGGAATTTCAGAAGGGCCTGAGGAACTTTTCTTTCTTCATACAAACTCCAGGGCACCTTCTTTTAGAGTTGTCAAAGAGGTGCTTTAGGACTAAATAGAAGTTGTTCTTCTAAAGCTTTTTTTCAGATTTTCCTCAGAGGTTCATAGGTTTCTTCTCTTTAGTCAGTCCCAACTCTAAAGATTCTAGCTGTCACCATTTCTGGGAGCTGCATTCTGGTTTGTTGTACCAACAGCTCTGGGACTGGGGGATGATGGGACCTGCCTTCTGTGTGAAAAAGGCATAAAATGTGGATGCCAAACAGGAAGGTTAAATTGTGTCTGAAAACACAATTTTTCTGCATTTTCACTTCACCTGTAGCTGCCTTAGGTTTTTGCAGCATTTGTTGCTTCTTAGCACCTATTTGGAAGTGCAAATTTCACTGCAACTATGGGTTGCTTTGGGATTTGTTCTGTCTGTTGTGTGTGCCTATATATGTGTTCAGGAGAAACCGTTTCTCTTCCACTGTTCTGCAAATGTTTTTACCTGTTGTTGATGAAGAGCACATCTCTGGAGCAAAGCTGAAATAATACACATGCAAGTGCTATTCCTCCCTCCTTCCTTGCCAACTCAAAAGATCCCAGAATGTGAGGGTGCTTCCCTGGAAATGAATACAGCCTCCTGGATATTGCCTCCTGAGGGAGAAGAGCAGTGGGTGTCAAGTTAAATGGGCTACTTCTTTCCATACAGAGTGATGAGTGTGAAAAGAAGTAAAAACAGTATCTGATGTTGATTCTCCAAGAGTCAAGTCTGAAGTAGGCTATTCCCACCCCTACGTATTGCTGGGGTCACTTGGAAGAGGAGAGACTGCAGGGATTACACTGAGGGTGGGGATCCACAAACAGGAATGCAGTGAATAACTTGACAAAATCGTGCAGCTCTCTGCCCACTGCAAAGAAGCCTTCACCTCTTGCTGGAGTTTTTTGGCATCTAGGAGAGCTTATCTTTGAGTAACATGTAGAGTGTAAGGTGAATTGCAAAAGAGGAATGCAGACAGCTTCTCCTATCAGCACGTTGTTTTGGTTAAGACTCCACTGGAGTTCTGTAAAAATGTGGCTGGGGGAAGGGAAAGAAGACAAAGTCAGCGTGTCCTCCGGGTTTGCTTGGTTAATCAAATAAGCTTATTGGAAAATTAACACTTCTAGGGGTAGAAAAGAGTTGCTATGCTGTTTTATTTTTCATATGACTTCAAGTACTGTACTCAGCTGTCTGGAAAACAGCCAAGCAGAAAAAGAAGCTCCAGCAGCTCTATCTGTAAGTGCACAGGTCGGGGGCCAGGAGCCTGCAGGTTTACCTGGAGAAAGGAATGTTTTTGGGTCTGACTTCTTGTGAGTGTCTGTGGCTCTTGCAGCACTCTGGATGTTGGCACAAGCAAAATTCCCAGCAAACCACCTATGCTATGAACTTTTTCTGTTTTGTTTTAGAGTTAGCTGGTAACTTCTGCCAGTATTATCCGATTTTTGTGACTTTTATAAGATCATCATTTTAAGAACTGTCTAGTTACAGGGCTGGGTGTCCTGTACTTCCCATGACTAGACCTATGTGACTCTTACAGGATCTTTGATGGAAAGAGCTTCCTGGAAAATTCAGCTGTATTTTTCAGCAGTTGATTAAAATGTGCTCTTGCATTTTCTACTTTGTTTTTGCAGATAATTAAGGAAAAAAAAAAAACAAAACCAACAACAACAAAACATGAATCTGCTTGATGTGTTGGCTTTACGTGGTCTGCTTCAAGGTCCCAGCACTGAGAACTGCTCTCAGCTTTGTGGACTTTACCCTTTTCCTTGGAGGCACTGTACCTCTCTTCCCAGCTGGATGGGGGTGGTCTCTGCCCAGAATAGCTCTTGTGTAGACACCTTCATCTTTCTTCTACCAGGCTTGCCACTGAACTATCAAGCTCCCTTCTTCCTTGCTCCTGTCATTTCCCTCTTCTGTGGTATTTCTTCACCAGCTTTAGGCCTACAGGAGTTTCAGTGGTTTCTGACTCTTTCCTCAACTGTTTTTACACACTTAGTGGACTTTACATTCCGTGGCTTTGCAGTTTATCCTCTGAGAAGTAGGACTACATTGCACTTCTCAGATAACTGAAGCATGGGAAGTAAAGCCTCCAAATCTGAAATAATTTGAAGAAGTTTTAAGACACAGGGTATTTGTTTGGACATAATTTTCCCCCATGCCTAGTGGGTTTCAGTCCCATACAGTCATCTGGGAGCTTACAGAGCTCTGTGTTCTCACCTAAGAAGGGAGTGAGTTGGGAGAGGTATGTGCTATTTGTGGTGGGTTTTTTTGGGTTTGTTTTTGTTTTTTTGTTGTTGTTTTGGGGTTTTTTTAAGAATTGAGATGTTAAATAAGGAAAATAGCGAATGCTGGGGACCAGGGGCTGTAGATATTTGCACTGGTTCTGTGCTGCAGAGACTAATGAACCCTGGTGAATGCTTGAATAGTTTTGTGGTGAAACGTGCTCTTGCTTCCTTGGAAATATTATTCCAGCCTAGTTCTGTCCTTAATCCATGGAGGTCTCCTGTCCTGGTGTTTCTGACCATCCTGGAGAGGAGAACACTGAAACTGGCTCACAGTGAAGTGAGAGCTTATCTGTTGTGGCCCAGTGCCTTTAATGAAACTATTGGAATGAGTAAGGGATAGTGTGTGGGTATGAGTCACCCTGGAACTACATGTTCTCTCCAGGACAACCTTCGGGAGGAGGGGGCGGGCAACATCTGCAAGGATTCTGGGGAGAAGGTCACTGCAGGCAAACTGTGTTATTTGATCACTGGTGAAAAGAGGAGAGGGAAATGCTCAGCTCCACGGGCTGCCACTTGCTAAGCTGTATTTGGACAGGTACACAGATGATTATATCTGAGTAATACCAAGGAGCATTACAGTCATTAACAAGAAAAGATTTGCAAATTCCTTGTCAGCAAATGCCTTTAGGAAGTGTACAGCAGGAAATAAAGAAAAGAGTCCCTGTCTCAGAACCCACAGCCATTTCTGTGTTGCCTAAAGACCTTTCTTTTACCCTGTGCAGTTGAGAGACATTTCCTGAGTGCAAATGCTGCTTTGGGACTAATGCACTTGTGTCAGTCTGTAGCAGCAGGAACACTGTGGCGTGTTGTAGGAGCACGTTTAATGTACAGGTTTGGTCTATAGCTCTGAAATTCACACACTTCAAGAAGCTAAAAATTTAAGTAAATATAAGTAAAACTTATAAATACTGTATATTTCATAAATGTATTATTCCAGTATTAAATCTGGATTAGGCAAAAGTGGAATGATCAGCAGTGAAGAAGCTCTTTCCTAGTAGCTGATTTTAATGTCATTCCAGACATGCAAACACAACTCACTCCCATCCCATTATGTATTATTTCCTGAAATACGTTGTGTGCAAGTTGAGCATTTATTTGTTTTTATTTATTGAGGCAAAGTAAATCTTTACAACTTAGCAAAGAGCATTTTAAAAAGGCAAATGTTTGACAGAGGGCACTTTTCACTGAAGCAAGATTTGATTACTCATTTTTCACTCTGATTATTCAGAGTTTGGTTCTGCACTTTCTAGAGTAACTCCCGTGAAAATCTCTTTGGTCAAATGTATCCCTGTGGAATTACATTGTGCTGGATTTTATTCTATGTTTTTGGGTTTTGTTGGGGTTTTTTTGTGTGTGTTTTTGTTTGTTTGTTTTCTTATTTTTTAGGAGCTTAAATGGATTTTTATTTTATGGATGAGAATTGAGGGAAGGGTCACTTGTGCCTCTGAATTCAGAGGGAATCAATAAGGTTTCACTTCCCTTTTGCTGGAGCTGTTAGCCGAAAAGGAAGACACCTCTAGTGTTTCACTCTAAAAAGAAATAAATATAAAATGTCTGTTCAGTCTTGGTTTAAGCTATCTGATAGAGAGCTGTAATTTATCATTAAAACAGTCTTCCAGTTGAACTTCAGCTCTTCACAGTGGACTGATCTTGGGGTGTCTCTGTCCAGGGCTGGATCAGCTTCCTTGATGTCAATAATCAACAGCAAAGGCAGTTAACTAGCAGAAGAAAAGCTACCACTTTGTTCAAACTTGCTCTGATTTTCCCAGTTTTATGTCCCTAGTTCTGCCCTTTCTTTCATGTTAAAGAGTCTAATTAAGTGAACCTGTTAATTCCCTGGACTATTTTCATGATTTTTTTGTGCTGACTGTATGGAGCTTCTCTCTTTTGAAGAGGTAAATGGGAGTTCTGTGTAGGCAAGAATAAGAGTATACCTTGCCATTTGCTTCCTGGTAGAAAATTCTCCTAATGCCCTGGCTCATGGTGGTTCTGCTCCAGAAAGCTGCCTTCTTCCCAGGAACTGGAAAAAAAACCTTACAAGTACCACATCTTGCAAAATAGCTGCAGGGTTTTCTTTACAATGGCAAAAATGAGATCTTCATTTCCAGTGCTTGCGAACGGATTGCGTGGATTTTCCACGCCCTTCTCTGGCAGCCCCAGGTCAGGCTGTTGTGCCCACTGCTCTGGGCATCCCTTCTGGGCGGGGCACCCACGTTGCAGCTGCCCGTGCCCCCGGCTCCTGTGGCCAGTGATGGGGCTGCAGCACTGCCCTGGCCGTTCCAGCCTCCCCCCATTCACCTGCAGAGGCTGATGGGGGTACCAACCAAGGCACCAGAGGAACATCCCAACCATCTGAACTCTGGCAGAGCTGCTCTTCAAATCAAGGAATTCATTCATCAGGAAAGTCCTGAGGCAGCGTGGAGGGATCGAACACAGAGACTGTACCAATGGAGTCATAATGCATGTAAAAATACAGACAGTACTTTTTTTTCCTAAAAAAGATAAATTGGATCAGCACAATAGTGCAGTTCCTTCTAATTTAGCCACTTTGACAAGGGGAAATGTTCTAAAACACTAAAGATTTAGCACTGCTATTCCTACCAAATGTACACAGCATCCCTCTTGCAAATCTTTCTTCCTCATCCTGTGAATAACCTGAGTTAGAACAGCTGGATAGGGAACAGCTCTGTCTTACAGATGCTGCAATTCAGATTATATTTTATTAAGCTGAAATGAGAGACACAGCAAACTCTCCCAGGGAGTTCAGAAGTTTCCACCCTTCTAGTAATTGCATACTGTACAGGAAATGGAGGTTAAAAAAAAATCACAAAAAGTCATTCAGGGTATCTCTAAGAGAGTCATTGCCTTGAAATAAGTTATCTCAGAAATCCTCTGAAAGAAGGAGTCAGGGAAGCCTTTTGGTAGTTCTTGGTCTTTGTCAATAAAGAAGAGCAGAGGAGGTGTCATGGGCTCTCCCCAGAGGTGCAGCCTCTGAGCCTCCCAGCCCTGTGCAGACACTGCATTGCACCTCTGTATTTAAAACTGAACTCTTGGGGCCTCTCCCTGCTCAAGGACCTGCACAGAAGTGTTGCTTCCTACTGTTATCAAAACTTCTTTCCCCTACAGACACCATCTTACAAAAAGTGCAATATTTGCTATTCCTGCAAAGTGGACACTGAAAGTATTAATCCTACATTCAAGCAGACAAGAGCATTATCAATGTGCTGCTTTCATCTCACCAGAGGGATGTAAGATGAAAACTCAGCCCTGGCCTGAAACTGGAGCTCCAGGTCGCTCTTGGACCCAGCAGATCCCTCTGGCTGTGGGAGCACAGCTGTGTGGGGGGACTTCTTTCCAGCCACCTGGACATCTTAAAGGGAGAGCAAGGTTTTCCCTCCTCCTTCCTCTCCTTTCCCCTCACAACTTCTATTTAAGAAAAAAAAAAAAAAGGAAAAAAGCCCCAACTCAACAGTATGCTGTTGGCTCTGGAGAATAAGGTTGTTTTGGCAGTTGCAAATCATGACCGTCACTATAAAAGGGAAGCTTTATACTCAATTTGTGCTTTGTGAGGTAATTCTTGAAAAAACTGAGAGTGCTGGGAGTGCTTCATCCACACTAGTGCCAGAATGATCAGTTTCCTCTCCTGAGTGGAGAAAGAGAGAGGATTATCTGGGAAGCTGAACACTTAATTTTTTGTTTTCTTCAGTGTCTGAGTCATTAACAGGTGTATGGTTGGGGACCAGAGGGTCCTGTACCATGTTCTCATTTCTTCTAACTGCCTATAATCTACTGCAAATAGTCCATTAGCTTCATGTACCTTAAGAGGGGCTTGTGTACCCCTCAAAAGGAAGGAAATAATTGCTTGTAATTTACAGATAAGATGCTAATATAGTCTTCACTTAGCCTGGCCCGATTCATAAAGCTAAGGCTCCCCAAGGTCTGGCACAGCTTTTGCTTGCTGGATTATAGTGAAATTACTTTATGCTTCTGTAGGAAATTGAGCTCTTTATGTACCAGGGTTACCTGAATTTCTTTATATGTATCAGGTACTTCATGATCTGTCAGTGAAAAAAGGAGTTTTTGGGTGTTCATGTATTTTGTTTGGTCTATTTTGCAGAATAAGCACAATATTGAATGTGTTTCACCAAAGTAGCCATATTTGAATTCACGTCATTACAAATGAAAAAAACTTGTAAATTGTAACATTAACCTGGTTGTACTTCCTTTGAGGCTCCATTAGAGTAGTAAATTAGTTACACTGCAAATCCCCGTACTATGCAAAATACTTGTTTTAGTTCTGTCTTTGTAGTATACCACCCAAACTAGTCTGTGATAGTGGCTCTTAGGAAAATTGTATAATGCATAATAGGTGAATTAAGCAACATTGAGTATTAGTGAGATTATATCCTTATAAAAAGTACAGCTATGTCAGCTTTTGCAAGGTTAGAGACTATCAGGATGTTCAGGAAACCCTAATTTAGCAGGACTTCTGTAGATTTCAGATTAACGTCCCAGAATGACCTTAAATTGGCATGAATCTCTGAGTTAGCACTCTGTCAGTAGTGTTAATATGCATATATTAAATAATTAATATTAATAACTATGAGAATAATCATCAACAGTTGTTTTACTTCTTCCTTCTTGAAAATGTCTGTACAGTTAACAGTAGTGCCACTGACTTCATCGGGGGGGAAAATTTGATTCTGTACACACGGTAACACAAATAGTGAGCAAATCTGTATTCATTAAGTTAAATTTCAGTAAAAGATTGTAGTTTGGCTGTATGATAGAAATGCAGCAGATCACCACCTCTAGCACACATAGCTGTCCAAGCAAGATACATGGGAATACAGAAATAACCAGGTTCTGTGCTAAGAAATTCAAATCTGTGCACACTGAAAGTGGAAATGAGGCACCAGATTCACTTGGTTCACATTATTGGATCTGAAGAGGTCAGAAAAGTGTAAAATCAAGTTATATAGAAAATGATAAAAGAAATGCTCAGATTTGTAATTTTATGCCTCAAGGAAATTATTGTGCACTTCTGTCTTCACATTTGAAGCAAGATGCATAAGAAATAGAAATCCTACATAGTGTGCGCTGTGTTTCCATCTTTACTTTTAATAAATTTTATATTATAGGGAATTATTAGACAAAAAAAATGTAGCCTGTGTTTTTACTTAGTTTCGTATAATTTATTAATTTCTTGGTGCTTTTTCAGGTGTAAATATTCAACAGACAATAAAGAGGCATTAAATTTATATTAGTGCTTCAGTGAAGGCTTTTTGTCAGTATCAGCTGGCTCATTTAAGTACTTGGAGTTTTTGTGCTTCTTTGACATGCAGCCAACAATAAAATTCCCTGGCTCTTCTGGCCTCTTTGAGTGCTAGAAATGGCTAATAGTGTATTAAGCTGAAAATCAACTTGCAGAATATTACAAGGACAGACCATTCAGTCACATATCTGACAAATTCTGCACCTATATAATGAATCTTATCTGATGGAGAGAAACAAGGTTGTAGGGGAAGGGATTAAGATCGTTTGTTGCACTGATATCTTTTGTGTGCTTAAAAGTACTGTAACAAAAGTAAAAGCACAAAACTTTGTGGGCTGGGACCTTTTGATTCTCGTGTCAACCAGATGTTTGCTGGCCCTGTCCATTCCCACTGAATGTATCAGTTTGGCATGTGTGGAGGAGAGGAAATGGTTGACATCAGTGAAAACGTTGCCTGTAGTGATCTGCTCACTATCTCTTCCATCTGAGGCTGCTCACCCTTTCAGAAAAGCTAATGTGAGCTTATGGTTTGTTCTGAGAGCTGCATCTGGAAAAGACCCAAGCTGTGTGAGGAGTTGTCCTTTTCTTCCTCGCAAGCCAGCGGAAGATTACAGGCTGTGTAGACCATGACCCTTAGATCATGGCCCTGAGATATTCCCTTGTCCCTCACATTCATGCAGGATGCTCTTGCTGACAGATGATTTACAAGACAGAGGGTGTTGTGAGCAGTGACTGAGCGTGGTGCTGAGCGGGCAGCCCGCAGCGCTGCTCGGCACTTTGGGGAGGACAGCAGCAATGTTTCCTCCACTGGGCCAAGGCATCCAAAGCTGTCACTGAAGTTGGTTGTGATGGTATCTGCAAGACTTAAGTGGATGTCACCAGATTCCGGAGTGTCTTCACCTCTCCAAGTTTCCATATATTCATGGGAAAAGACTGATTACACTACAGAGGATAACTGGAGATGTGGGTGCAGCTTTATAGCCAACCTTTGGGGACACTGTCACCCCCCGGGACATTCTTTCCATGGCGAGAGCTTTAGGAGCAGAGAAGGGACTTTTCTGGCACCCAGGCAGCACAGAGAAATCCATTAGTCTTATATTCAGAGGGACTGTGATCCGTGCTTGAAGACAAGGCACAGATTAGTGTACAATTCCTAGGGAAAGACAAACATTTGGTGGAACAAGGAGATCAGAAATAACATGAGGCATTGGGTTGGGCTGGGGGTGTGAGGCGAGTTATGCTGCAACCAGTAATATGTAAAGAACTGTTAAAATCAAAGAAGGGAATAAGGAAGGAGAAAACCAAATTTAGAAGCTGCTGAATTCTTAGTCTAAGACCAGGAGTAGCTGAACAAATAGACTGATGAGGGCTTTAGGAAGAAAGATGTTGGTACAAGGATTTTGAGAAACCCCTTCTTCATCATCTCCATGCTGCTAATTTTGTTTGTTTCATGTCATGTCCTTCAATGGTGTCTTTTTTCTGCCTGAAAAGTCTTGGTCTGTTTTGTGATTTTTGTTTGTGAAAAATGCTCCATCCCTTTGATTGGTTTTCCTGCCCTTGACTGTGCTTGTCCTGTCTGAGATGGGGACAGGCAACATATTCTATTCAGTACATGAGTGAACCATGGGTGTATATAGTGACATAGAAAGTTTTTTTTAATTATGTTCCTTACTCTTCATTAAATTCTACCTCTTTTGTCAGTTGGTCCCTGAGCTGGTAAATTTTATAGAACCTATTATTGTAAAATAACTTTATTGCATATAATAACCAGAGTCCATCACTGTGTGTATAAAATCACATATGATGGATTTTTTTTTTACTTTGTGTATCACTTCTCACTTAAAAAACTTGAGTTTCATATGTCATTTTATGCCAGATTATAATATTGTCATGTAATTCTCTATGGCTGCCTTTAATTTTTACTACTCTGAAAACCACTTATCATCAGGAAACCTCATCCCACTCCCCACTTGCTTTTCTAAGACACTGATGAATACTTTAGACATCACAAGATCTAGTATAGATTCTCGTGGAACTCCATAGTTTCCTGTGGCAAAGTACTACTGCATTATTTTTTAAGAAGATATTTATGAATGTGAAGACCTCCTATTTTTTGACCTAGCATTTGTTTTATCCACTCAAACTTAAAGCTCAGAGGGGGGAGAAATCTGTCATGAGCTCATTGGGAATGCACGTAAGGTATGTAAGATACCTATATCTGTGTTTGCTGACTCCTGAAACCAGAATTTGGGGCTATTACCCCTTCTTAGAGGGGGAATCTTTATACATCTCATTGCCTGCATGTCTCATGGTTCTATTCTTTAGTATAATTTCTAGTGGTATCTATGGATAGTTTGTGGATCTCCCTCCACTCTCCAGAGTCCTTTAAACTGGGTATCTTTTCCAATTTCCAGTCCTTGTGAGATAAATTAACCACTGCAGCTTCACCTTGACTTTGGTTAGAACTCACACTTTCTTCTGTTTTTTTGATTCACTCTAAAACTCAGCCAGGCAAGTAACTATCATTCACGATGTGCCCTGTTAGGGAAGGTTGTGTCACATGGACACCTCCCGGTGCAACTCCTGGGATAAGAATTCATTCAGCCTTTCTGCCACGTGTTAAGGAGCCTTTCACACTTGCATGATTTGCAAGCTTTCTGCTCTTGGTGCATTTGAAGAAGGAGTGATTTTATTCCTTATGCCTGTGATATGCTATTCTTTAAAGTCTTTTAGGCCTGCACTAATATACTTTTAATTTGCTAGAGTTCTTTTTTTTCTCCATTTGTACCCAACTTTCTTTTCAAGGAAAGTCTGCATTTCTAATACTCCGGCAGCCCATTCGCCATTCCCATCTCTTTGGTCTTCCTCAAGTCTTTCTCATCCATTTCTGTCATTTTCTGTCCCATGGACATGATGTATTTAAATATTCCTGTAGTCTTTATGTACAAGAGTTCCTGTTTTACCCTTTGATTTGAATTTTCATTTAGCAAGTTTTATACTCTGTACTTGAAGCACTGTTGTGATGGATGTTCTGCTCCTACAAGCAGCAATGTGCTGTGGGTGTTACTGTTCTTGTTAGGAACATATTGAACCAGGTGCTGTTCATGGCTTAGGGGCAAGTAAAGAATTATTTCTGCTCTTGTGTGTTTTCTGACCAATTCCTTCATGAATCTTTTTTTTTTTTTTTTGAGGGATGTTTTATTTCTTTTTAAGATAATACTGGTTACAGGAAAACTTGGATATGTTAGTAGATTTTTGAGGTGGTGTTCAACAACAAGGGTCTTGAGAAACTAGGTGAGAAAATTGTTTTAATCAGACTTGGATTTTTTAATTTTTGTTGTTGTTGTTCTTTAGGAAAATAAAATATTGAAATGGATTTCTTGAAAGTCCAACCAAATGATCTCATGTGAAACAAAATTATTATCTCTCATTTCAAGCATTTTTTTCTTTAAGATAAAATTGAAGGTAATCTTGATATGAAACACAATTTGAATACAAACCTTTTATTAAAAATGCATGAGATGTAATATTGTGCTTAGAATCTATTTGTGGTTTTGGCACGAAAAATTAAGTGAAATCCTGACAAGTATTCTTGTTGTTACCACAGAATTTGTAATTCTGCCTTTTTCTTGCTTATTTCTTCATCCCATCTTTATCCATATCTAAGTAAAATTTCTTCACGCCTTTCTGGCAGGGATTAAGAAATCCCAATGTCACTCTGAGCTCTAGTTCATCCAAATACGAGGTGGCTCCTGCAGGGCTGGCGTGTGGCAGGTCATTGTCCTCCTGAGGGAAGAGGGCAGCTCTTGGCATGTCAGGGGGGCTGTGCCAGCCATGCTCCAGTACCCCTGAGCCTCCTAGGAGGGCTCTGCCCTGTGCTGGGCAGCTGTGCCCCTTGCCATGGCCAAAGGGAGCATGAGGAGACCCCTTCCTGGTGTCTGGGGAGCTGCTGGCCCAGTCATGGTTTGGACCATGAATATGAGAGTGGCCACTGGGTTAACGTGTGGCTTGGGTGCGTCCCATTTATGGTGACTTGCTTCCCAAAGCCGATTCCCCTTTCTTGAAATTTGATAAGCTGTAACCTTCATTATAACCTATAGTGTTTGAGCTATAACCTGTGCTTCCTTTTTTTGTACAGTGATACTTTCTCTGAGTGAAACAGAGGTAATACAGTCCATGGAGATCACTGGGCTTTAGGTTTTTCTCTTCACATTTTTATTTCCTGAGGCTCTCTAATCACATTCACCAGTTCCTGACTGGATTGGTTCTCCACTTGTTTGAAGTTGGGCAGGTGGCTCCTCTTCTTTTGATGGTGTTGGAGGAGAAAGGTTGATTAGCACTTGGTTCATCTATCAGCTCTTGCCTGTAGCATGAGAGGAATGTAGTCAGGTGAGCATGGTATCCTCCCTGCAAAGTGCCTCTTGTATTGTGTGGAAGAGGAGAAGTCTCTCAGTAATGACAGAACACAGTAACAGACATCACTGTGACACACAATCTGTTGTGATGCTTCTCACTGCCCAGTGAGTCAGTCAGTTGATGGATGTGATGAAAAGACTTAAAATATGTCAGCTAGTCTATAAACCACAGTCTTGACAAAAGCAGCATTGCAGCATCCTTTGAAGGAGCAGAACTTCCTCCTCCTTCCTGATAGTTCCACTTTATACAATCCTAGAGAAAGTCCAGAAAATGATACAGTAAAACCACTCTAGAAATAAGGGATCCCTATACTGAAGTTATTTCTAGAATTATTTTTAATAATGGAAGAGTGGGAGAATTCAAACCCATACATGGAACTGGGATCAGCAGCAGTGCCTGTTTGGGGGTATTTCACATGTGAAGTGGATGCTCAGTGGAATCTCATTACAAACTAATACAAAATAATAATGTTTCAAAGGATTTTGGGGAGGAATCCCTTTTCAGATAATTAATGCAAAGTAGGTTAAAAAAAAATCCCATTTCTTCACAAGTGCCATCCCATCCCCCTCCAGAAAGCAATAGTCTGACATCTGCTACTGCTCTGCCTGTTATTATTTGTCTTAGAGCCTCTGCCCATTCTTTTGCTTCTACAGCTGCTGCTGGTGTTTCCTCTTGGTGCTTCCTGACTCCCTGGCCTAAATTCCATCTGACACCCTCTTGCCCCTCTGGCTTTCTGCCCAGCTGGTTAAGAGCTGGCATTCAGTTGACTGCAGCACTCATTTCTGCAGTAAGAACATAAAATAATATTTGGGTTTAATTTTCTTTTGAGAAGCTCTTCAAGATCCTTTCATGAAGGTAATCTATTATTTTTTCATACTGACCCTTCAGTTTGATCTTTGGTCTGCAGGGTATCTTGGACCCGTGTGAGAATTGTCAATGCCTTTAAAAGCTGCAGAGAAACTTGGGGCAAATTTCCTGCTTCAGAAACCATAATGAGTTGGTTTGGTTGGGGGAAGTGGAGGAAAAGGCAGTTTTGTCTTTCTGTTCCAATTTCCTAGTCAAGATGACTACGATCTTGCCCTGGCAGCATCCCTGATGTCTCTGCTTTCTGTAGGAACTTGGCCAGTGGAGGGGGAAAATGGAAGGAGGAATCCAGGCTGTGCCTTCTCTCTAGTTCTTTCACTTTGGGCTCCCTCTGAAACCCCAGAGAGAAGGCAGTTCATGTTGAGTCCCTCCTTCACAGCACTCTGGGAGATGCTTCAGCCTTCAGGACAAGAACAAATGGCTGCCTGGGCCTTTCCATCAACACAGGTGATAGTTGGGAACTGAAGAAGGGGCAAGTACCAGAAAGTGCAGCGTATTCTCCTGTGTCACCTTAAATTTCTCAATCTAAGGCATTTCACAATGTAATACTCAGTCTAACCATATTATGGATTACATGGCCAAGATATTTTGGTTTTTGGGAACTGACAGAGATGAAAATTTGACCTCTGGAAGATGAGGCATTTGAAAGAATTCAGAGCGTATGGGGCAAGAGCTTATCAGCAGTATCCCCATATGGATGATCAATATGGAGCTGTTTCTTGCTGTATTAGATCACCTAGGAAACATTCCTGACTTCTGTACTAGCACTGGTCCCTGCCAACATGCTGAAGGGTGGGGAGCCCACAGACCTGATTATTTGGAAAAGACAACTTTTCTTCTTTCTGTCCTGAAGCTACCAGCTGTATTCTATTAATGGACAAAGTAGACTTCTGATGTAATATTATCTTTTCAGCTGTGAAATAGCACCTACCAGACGTAGGGTTTTTTAATTTGGAACAAAACTAGATCCTGGTGGAAGGACTTACTTAGATACACTGCAAGTAACCTGGTATTGGCTTGTGCATAGAAAAGAATGGCTTTCTAAAGTGGCTGAACTGGAACACTGCATCTACAATTTGATGTTCTCACTTGTCTACCATCTAGATGTGAAGCATTTCCTTGCACTGGAGAGCTGTAAGATGTTACCTTAAGAGATAATGCTATGCAGGCTAGTAAACTTTTTTTTTAATAAATGAAGGTATTTCCTGAACAGCACACCAGGACTACTAGTGCAGTACAGAGAACACCAGGGAAAGGCTAATCTGAAATGGACACAAGGAGTAATATCTTAACTGGTGTGTGAAATCACAGAACTGTGCCCCATGAAATAGTGGCAAAGGGCTTATCTTCCAAACTGAAGACTCAGAAATTATATGAAAATACCAGTAAATTAAAAGGAAAAGAGCTGGTTGTCATCACCTTTTCCCCAGAAGTCAGTTAGTTGGTTATCTGTGTTGAAGGAGCTCAAGGCAGGACAAGACACAGATTTGAAATAGCAGGTTCTATAAAGAAACAATTTCCAGGTGGAGGGATCAGTCTGTTCAGAGGCACAAGGTTTGTCTCTTGCAGCTGGCCTTGAATGATTATTTCTCGGTGTTTTGCTGTGGTGCTGCCCACACCACAGTTAAGCAGTACCAAAAACATTCTCAGGACTAGGAAACTAATGAGAACATGGAAAAAGGAGTTTAAACTTAAGCGGCAAAAATGTGTAGCCTGTGAAGCATGTCAGCTTCATACAGTTTTGTGTCACTACAGTGTGTTGGGGAAGAGCAGGAATAATCTTTTGCCTAAAAAGCTACTTATTTAGAGAGCCAAGGCCACCGAGCACTGTCACATCTCATAGCACATAGTCCTTAAATCTGTACCTGCCATACTGAGATTTCTATCAAAATATAAGAAAAATACTGCAGAGATGATATCCTAAAACATTGAGTAAAAGGCTGAAAACATAATCTGTTGGTAGTATTGCACTCCAGTCCTGCAGAGGTACTTGTGGTGAACTTCCAACTCAACATTTCTTGGTGACTCTCCTGCTCCTACTTGGTGTCTGCTTAGGTGGTGCCATGGACTTCCAAGGTAGGTACTACACATAAAATTATATTGCTTGTCCCAAAAAGTAAGAATGACTATGAGAGGGGTTAATTTTGACTTCTTGCTTCATTCTTTGATGGTATCTTGGGAGTGAGCTTGACAATCTTAACGTGACACCTGCATAGATATTTATTTTTATTGGAACATAGAATTACATTGGATTTTAAGTGATTCCGTTTGGTTTGTAAAATGATATTTTGTTTACATTAGTTCTGCAGGTTTGTTTTCAAAATGTTGTTACAGTGAGTTCTAAAATATTTTAATTAGCAGCACATTAAAAAATACTGTTTTCAGGGAATTAAGTCATTTAGGACTAGTTAATGCTCTTCTGTATCACTTTAACCTGAATCTAGGCTGCTAATCCTGTTGAATAACAAAAACACTGAATTTCCCTCCCTGGTTGTGCACTCAGAAAGATGCTTGCGAGTAAAGTCAGTCAAGGGAAGAAAATAGATTTTTTTATATATATAAAAAACATAAATGAACTTTGCTAGAGTGTCGGTCTTGTAGTCTAATGGAATGTCTGAAATTCCTCAGGTATCTACTTTTGTTTCATACAATATTTCTGATGATGTCCAATAAAACACCCTCAGAATGTTCCTTCAAACTGAAAAATGCTTCTGGTTTTCACATACTTATTTAATGCAAATATCAGTCCCTTGATATTACTGGATATTTCTTAATATCATCCATCAAACAAAAAAAAAATCCCAAAGCCCTCAGGTCTCTTCCCATTGCCTTTCTTTAATACATATCAGATTTTTTGAGGCCTCAACATATAAAAATGCATCCTTTACAGCAATGTCTGCCAGTGTGGACAATGGTACCTCCATATGTACACTGTACATGCTGCTGGGCTTCCCTCTGGCCATGGCAGTGCTGCCTTCCCCTGGACAGGCATCCTCCTTCCCTTTTCTCTCCTCTGTGAGTTCCCCTCTTTGTCATTCTCCTCGATGTCTGTGCAGGTTTTGACCCTCCATCCAACTCTGTGCCAAGTTGTACTCCTGCCTGTACACCCTGGTTTGCTGCTCTTCCATACCTAGAGGCTGATTCTCTTTTTTGGGGGTTAGTCCTCCTCTGTGCTAATACACTGTTAACTTGTGTTGTTTTGTTAGGTCTCTTTAGGCTGATACTGCCCTGTGAAATACTGATTCAAATCCCTCCTTCCCAACTTCTCTGCCATTCTTAGCAAAGTGAAACTCTGGAGTCAACGGGAGTTGAGTTGAGTAGCAATACATAAAACTAGAAATCATTTTTATGAAGAGATGAAAACATCTTCAGTTGTTCTGTTGCCCTGGCCGCTCTCTGGCCTCCTCTCATCCCTCTCTGTTTTCACAGCAGGATAGTCCCACACCTACCTAAGCCACTAGAGTTCAATTGTAAGTTCTGTTTGGCTACAGCAGCTCTCTAGAAGAGCTGCTTGGGTTTTTTCTTTGATTTTTTTTTCCCCTTTCTGTGCTGAGAACCAAGGTAATTGGCATTAAACATCAGATGTTGGTCCCTCACATTGCCAAGATCTGCTGTTTCATTGATGGCTGTCGCATGTTTCAGTTCTGTGATGCTGCTTCCTCTGCAGGCCCAGTGCAAGTGTGATTTTCCTTCCTGGATAAAGAAGCTGAGATTTAGAGCCCCCAACTTCAAATAGCTCCATTATTCCCTAATGCAATTCAAAACTGCCCTTCTTGTTTTCAGGCCTCTCCCCAGGATTTCATGGGATAACTCCAGCCTTGCTAAATAACCTCCCCTCTCCTGTTCAGCTCTCCTCTGTTCAGCTACAAGTGGCCTTCTCTGTGACCCTGTTGCTTCTGCCACCTGGAGCAGCCTTCCTGTGTCTTACTGCCTTTCTGACTCACCATCTACTTTCCAAATGCCATGTGAAAGCTTAGAGTTTCAACCTTGCCTTGTAACAGTCTGGAGCAGCTTAAGGAAAACAAGCTCTGGCTGTTACCCAAAGAGGGTTCAATAATTATTTCTCTAACCCTCCTAAAGTAAAAAGGTTGGCCACCAAAAACAAATAGGAGGAAGACCCCACACACATTATCCATACTGGCTGAGAGGTAACAAGAATAAAACAAGAACTTAAAAAATTACCTCTGCTGCCTGGCAAATTAAAAAAAAAAATACAGAGAGTACCATGCAGATTAAAAAGATTTGTACATTGATTTATTTTTTTTTTATTGTTTGTTTTTCTCTAATGTTCCCATCAACTAGTTCTTAAAAATCGCATAAGAATGGGTGTATGTTTAGGTGGCTGTAAGGAGAGAGAAAACATTTAAAGTAAAAATAAGGCTAAATACCCAGCAAGAACAGGATGATTTGAAGGACTGATTTAATGAGTATTCACAGTTCTGTACTACTGAGATGAACACCATCACTGCTTTAAACCCACAGCCCCGTGGCAGGGAGCTCCCTCCAGTGCAGCACCACAGGACACGGACACACTTTGCACTTTAATTCTTACACAAAGTATTTTCCCTACAGTGCTCAGTGTAGCAGTGAAGTAGCAGGGCCAGAGACAAGGTAGCACAAGACAGGCTTTCAGGCATAACGACAGGAAGTTTGACTAGAATGAATGCGGCAGGCAAAAAGCATTGGAGACCTGACTTATACCAAAGTCCATGCTAACACCCTTGGGAGTAGAAAGGAGAGAAAACATGTCCTGGAGATCACAAAGTGATCTCAGTGCTTGTGTCCAACATTAATTTACTGACTACTTACTGTTTGCCTTTCTTTCTATTGTTCTTAAGGGCCCATTTCCCCTGTAACTTCATATATTTTTCCTTCTGCTGCTTGTGGCTTTGCTTTGTGAATGCTCATCCTAATCAGCCTCAAGCACCTTCTTTGTGTGCTTGGGGAGGACAGCACCCTGCTTCCAATTAGCAAGGCAAGTGAGTTGGCTGCAGAAGCCTCTTTCTAACGAGAAACACCTCTGATGCTTATTGTTTGTATTTTGTGCCTACTGTCCCTAGTCAAGCTCAGGAGATTGCTGTGCTTGGAGCTACATATACAGATCTTGTCTTCATTAGGGGAAAGGTGGTTTAGATGACTCGCCAAAGGGATCCATAAGACTGGAGCTTAATACAAATCAGTTGCTGTTTCTAAAAGGGGGTTGTTAACTTTGAATTGCTAAAATAGATTAAAACAGCTGCTGTCTTTGGTAAGACTGTAGCAATGGTTAAAATCAGGAAACACCCGTGATGTGGCTCAGCCAGAAACTGCCAGACAGACTCTGCATGCAGTCGTGTAAGCTCTTCTTTCTGTTACTGAGGCCAGTTATGGTCATTTCCGCACATGCAGATCTGCTTTGTGTGAGCACAGAGGTGAGCCTGCCTCACCTGGCAGGTGTTGCACAAGACACAGCAAACTGCTAGAAGAGGACTCGTACCTTTGGGCAAGTTCCTCATTTCTCTATGTCTAAGCCTTTGCTGCTATTCACCCTGTCTGAGTGCACAATGGGTAGGAAATTCTTTTAGGAATGTTGACACAGCCACAACTTTCCCCTTAGGCCATTTGGCAGAGCTGATGTGGACACACAGCCCTGCTTGCTGGGCTCTCCTTGCTGCCTTTGTTCCTCATGCACTTCCTCCCGGGAAAGGGCTCCCCTATCCAGCCTGGGCGTGGTGCTTCACAAACGAACGCCGTCATTTTGGGAGGAGATCTGCAATAGGGCATTAGGGTGGCCTTTAAATGGTCCTTCCAGCTTAAACCTTCTTATGATTCTATGACTTGAGGTCTCAAGATTCAGGTCTACATTGCAAAATTTGCTTTCATCACTGACATGTGTTGTTTGATAGCATGCATTTTTTTATTACTAAATTTTTCATGTAAGAAGGAATGACATCACATTTTTAAATTGAAACTTTGTTATACTAAAGTTATATATGAGGAGGGAAAATTGTGCAAGTGCAGAGGGAGAGAAGAAAGATATCACCAATCTGAATGGTAAAATAAGGTCTATGTTTGCCTATAGTAATGAAGGGTTTTTTTCTGTAGCAGACTAGCCAGCTTTATCTAGATAGTTCATTGTATTTCAGTAACTGTCCTTATATTATGACATTCTTCTTGTTCTCTTTCCGAACTGCAAGCACTGCAGCCACTGATGTGGACAGTTATTCCTTCACCATTATATCATTTATGTTATTAACAATAATATATGCCAATCTAACTTTCTGATTAACCTTAATGTGGATAAAAGTCCTTAGCACCTCTTTAATGTTTTCTTCAGCTGCTTCAGTTACTTATTCTCTAAATTAGAATTAGCTTACATACTGCCATTATATTTAAATACATAATTTGCCTCTCTGTGAGCAAGTGCTAGTTTGGTTGCAATTATTGCATTGCAAGCCTGAGGCTTGAGTGAGGTTACTGCTTAAATGATATATTAAAGGAAGAAGGCCATTTGGCTTGTGTTGTTAAGAAACCTGGGGCGATCATTTGTATAAAACCATCGAAGGCTCATACAAATGACACCTGTATAAGCTCCAGGGAGAATGTTCATCTCAGTTTGTGCTAGAAAAACCCCAGCTTGAGAGTCATTAGTGAGGTAGCAGAATGGCAAATAACTTCCCTCTGTGTCTTTAGCAGGAGATTCTGGAATAGCTGAAGCAGCTAAGAAGTATCACTCATCACTGCTCCAAAATCTAAGGAGAGTGTAGACGGGGGTGGGTGGCTAAGAGCCTCTTGGAAACTTTTGAAATCATTGTTTTCATGCTTTAAGGGTTATATTTAACCTTCATTAAATGTTCAAGTAAGTGAATATTTTGGTTTATTTAGTGGGGTTCAGGTTGCAGTACAGACCACCACTCATTTCTGCTTTAATCTTTCCACTTGTGGAAAACATTTAGCAAGTTTAGACACTATTTAATCTTTTTCTTTCAAGTCTCGTCTTAAAACCAGCAATAAAAAGAACAAACTTTTTTAAAAAGTCCTACTTACATCTGATATAAACCAAAACTGTGCTAATATTAGCTTTTCAGAGTATCTAGGAACTCATCACTTTCTGTTTTCATAGATTGGACAGGATATCTGTGGGCTGGGAAAATTCCCAGTGTGTTGCTGGGTTCCAGTCATGGCAGACACGTGCAGCAGCTGCCTACAAAACCACCCAACACTGGTAACACACAGCTCACGGCACTTGAGGGGGAACCTGACATGCAATTGTTTATGGCAACTCCCTTCCCAGGCTTCTCCTGGGATAAAGGCTTGTGCCCAAGCTGTCCCATCGGGATTTCTGAAAGGTACACAGCGAGGTTTGATTCCTGGAGGTCCCCAGCATTTTATCCTTCTGATCAACTTTACCTGCTGGAGTGAGATTTGATGGTGTGAACTTGCAAAGTCGGAGACATGAAAGGAGTGGTGAAGTTCTTTTAAGCAAGCCAGACCTGCTTCCAAATAACTTGCTTGGTGTTTTCATCCTGCCAGAGTCTGAGAGCTGTGGGGCCATAGATCTCACAAGCAAATGACAAAGCTGTGATTCTTGCCCTGAAGCATCTGCAGTCCAAGACTCCAGCCCTGTGATGAGGCTGTTGGATACTGCCACGAGCCCTCCAAGGGCTCTGCGCTAGTACTGCGCTTGGAGCACACACTCTTTTTTGACACTGGGACTGCAGAATGTTGGAACCAGATTTCGTGCTGAACTGCCACGGGCTGGGGAGGCTCAGTGGCTCCAAACCCTGGCGGGGGTTCCTGAAAATAACCCCCAAACTCTTGATGCAGAAGTAACGTGACGCTGTGTAGTTTCCTTGGAGGCAGTGAGAGCGGGGATCTGCCCCGTGCACGCACGAGGGCTGCCTTGGCTGGGGCAGGAGCCAACACGCTCTGGCACGGACACCGTGCTGGAAACAGCGTTCTGCTCATTCTTCTGCATGTTCACATTAGCGATATTTTCCAAGGTGAAGACAGTCTGTGCTAATAGAGAAGGAAAATAGCGGGTGAGGTTATTTTGGCCTGTGTTATTTAGGAAGTCAGACTACATGTTACATGATCACCTTACAATCTATAAAAAAGTAAAGTACGAGGGCTGGTGGAGCTTACTCTGGGTCACACATCTCTTGGGTCTATAACAGTGTGTATTCAAATGGTGCCTCTGGAGAGCTGGTGTGCTCCCTGTCACCTCTCGCTGTGCCTCTGCTCAGGCTCAGGTCTTTCTGATGTTCCCGTACTCCCCGTTAATTTGCGCGATGGAGTCCGAGGCACTTCCCTGGAACCGCCGGGGAGTGTCAAGTTCAGCTTTTGTGTAAGCGCTGGCAGGCGCCGGGAGCAACTGGCTCCGGAGCCTTTTGGAGCGCTGCGATGGGTGGATGGGAGACAGATGGCAGGGAGGGGACACGGCGGGAGCGTGGGGACAGCCCCCGGAGAGAGCCGGGGCCGGCGGGGCCGCGGCCGCCGCGGGGACGGGAACGGGGACGGCGCTTTGAGGCCGGAGCTGCCCCCGCGGCCGGCTGGCTCTGAATTCACAACAACGAAAAACTGATCAACTGAAACAACAGCAACAGGGGAAAAACACCCCGACCTTCTAACAGACCAAACTATCCCTCGTGTAAACTCAGTGTTGTCTCACTTCATTTTCTGTGCTTTTTCTCCGCTTCTAGACGTGCGATTTCTTCCCTGTTTATGGGCAGTGTTATAACCAGACTTGGGTGATGCTTTGCAGCGTGCTGCTATTATTCACCAAAAATGCAAGTTCTAAAATCCTTTACTAAATTTAAAGCGTCTAAGAAATACAGGAATAGTTTGGGGTTTTTTAAAATTATCATGGTATTTAAATAAAATTTACATTTCTTATTTGAAATTACATTTTTGTTTTGAAATCCAAAATTTTAATTTACATCATTCTATAGACTGGCAGAAACTAAAACGTTTAATCAAAATTTCATTTTGGGTCAGCTAAAAAAGCTTATTTAACCATGAAAAAAGATTTAAAAAAAAAAATTTCAAACAATAATTTCTGAGGACTGAAAAAAAAGTGAAAAATCTATTCTTAAACTTCTGGTTTAGTTAGTGAACAAAAACTTCTTTTGTTCCATCCGTTGATCTCTGGTGCTAGGGAGGTGATAAATCTTCATCCAGCTTCTGTTCAAATAATTAAGACGTATTTTCTGCATATTACATTTCTTGGTAATATGATAGCTTCACTTTTACATAATGCTGTTTCAGGATTTATAAGACTGGAGACAATTAATTCTAATATAATTATTTGTTACCGAGTGGAGATCATTAATAATGGCACAGACTAGCAGGTCAAGTTCTTCACAAAACAAGAATAGAAGAAATACGCAAAAGATGATGGGGTTTTTTCTGATACTTTTATTAATAAATTTTAATACTATAGAGATTCAAACAGAAACTACAAGGCAGAATAAGCTCTATCCTGGCAGGAGTGGGCACTGCCTGCAGTGAGGTGTAAGTGCTGACTTACACCATCTGACAAACTATGGAGATTTTGGGAGTTCTCTACTGCATCAACAAGGACATAAGCTGCTGTCTGGTATAAATTTCAAGCAAGTAAATTGTATGCATGAACAAATCATAACAGCGCCAGTATCATGTGGAGCCCTCTGCTCTACCCAGAGCCTTGCTAAAGTCTGTACAATCACAGAACTGCTTATTACCTAATAACTATTCTGTCTCCCCTTATATAATGCCTATTTTTGCATGAATTGCTACGTTCACAAAAGCCTCAAAAATATCTCTAGTGATCAAGTCCTGATTATACACTGCACATGAATTCAAAGGTCCTGTTCCATAACCTTTGTTTGACTTTGAAATGTGCATACCATTTCAGGCGGCTTTGGAGTTTAATGCAATCTGTTTCCACTGAAGGCAAGCAATACTGGAAATATGATTACAATAATTGTATTATGAACATGGTATTGTCATGATCAAGTGAAGGGCTCCAAAATGTAACTGATAAAATTGTAGCTTTGACCTCCATCTTTAGCTTAAAAACTCCATCCAGTTCAAATATCACTCCGTATTAGCCTCGTTAGCGCAAAACCTGGCCTAATCGTTCAATCCCCTCTCCCATGAGTCACTTCACAGACAATACTCGGGTAAACAAGAGCTTGTGGGAGGGGAGAAACAGGATCCATCTTTTGATGTTGGTTTAGAGCGTAAAAGACTAAATCATGCACTGTAACAGTTCCATCAATTCCCTGGAGTTGGAGCAACGGAGAATTCTATTTAAAATTCCTATGTAAACACACTGGGGCAAATTCCTGGTTGATATGAATTGTTGTAACTTCCTTGACTGTATTTGACTCACTGAAACCAATGAATTTGGGGCTGTTTACACCATATGAGGATTCATCCCCTTCATAAATATTTATGCAAAAAATGAAAAAGTTATAGTAATTTGAAAATATTTTAATGTGGAGTTCCAAATCATACAGAACATAGTAGACCCCTTCTGCTTTGTTTTCTTATCCTCTGACTTTATTCAGGTCCAAATTTGAACTTCTCAGCTAAATGTGGAAAGAAATGTGTAAATGTTACCAGTCCTACCATTAGCTTCAGTTTGCAGCAGTGCCATTGATACAGACTTCTGCATTTATTTTGGGTGGAAAGTGTCTATTTAAATTGTGAGATCAATCGTCAAATTAGATGTGTGACTACACACATCGTTCCAGTGTTTATTTTCTTTTCTGGCACACTTGTGGCTCTTTGGGTTTGAAGAATGTAACTCAATTGGAATGAGCCTCAGTGATAAAATGGTCATCACATAAGATGTCTTTGTGTTGTTTTGAAATGTACTATTACAAGGCATTTTAATAAACTTTGTTTTTATTTTCCTTGATTAATAACACATTTGCTTGTGAATTTTCTGGGATGTTTGATTCATGGTCTTTCCTTTCTTTTCCTTAGAACTCCTTGGTGGCAGCAGCCTACAGGAGGCCTTGTGGGACTATCCCATGGCGATCTGACCTGGTTCTGGCTTTGTCCAAGTAATTTTAGTCGCACTAACACTTTTGACCCCTGGTGTCATTGATAAGCTCCAGAGCACTGAGTGCTGGGTCAAAAAAGTTTTGAAAGATCTACAGAAAACTAAATTCTTAAAGCCATGTGATTGATATTTATTTGTTTTAATTATAAATATAGAAAATAATACTGTTTCTGTTCTCTGCCTAGTCACTCAGATAGAGAAGCTGTTTTATGGATAGTGGGCTCATCACATATATGTAACATTATCAGCAATGTAAAGAACAGTAGTTTTGTTCCCATCTTCTCTAGTCAATAGCTGATACAATTTACTAGGAAAGACACTGAGCATTGTATGAGGCATTAAGCAACAGCAGCTGATCACTTCTACTTATATGGTTTCACTATAAAATGCTGTCATGTTCTTTTGATTGCCATTTGCCTTTCATAGGGATATTTGGCTAATGCACTGCTTGATTTTTCCTTTTTTTCTTTTTGGTTGAAACTGGCTTTTATCTTTCAACTATTTTTATAAAGCAGAAAACTGCATCCCTTTGAACTCATCCTCTGATGTCATAAGAGCTGGGAGCTGACATGAATTACACTGTGAAAATACTGACATTTCGAGCTGGGTACCAGCATGTACGAAAATACAGTAACGCATGTTGTGCTCCAGAATATTTTTTTAACATACTGTTGTTAGTGGCAGGCTCTTTGGTCTGAACGCCTTTGATAAGTGAAATTAGCACGCTGTTTTTCCAGGCTATGTATGGTAAATTCTTTCCCCTTTTGGGGTCAAAAAGTATAAATATTAAAGAAAACTCCAAGTGTCGCTATTTGCAAGGTTACAATGTTTGTTATTAGAACTGTGGAATATGTTCAGTCTTTTAGGCAAGATAGTATGAGGGACCCATGAAAGGGCAGGAAACATCTCTATTAGCTGGCAACTTGCCTGAATCAAACATATTGCTCACAGTGCCATCCTGATGGCACTGTGGGGAAGGACAGTTCAGCTATGCAGTATGAAAACATGCCATCATATCCATATTTCATAACACAGCACGTGTCAGTCAGTCAGGAGGCTAAGTTAATTAGATGAGGTTCTTTGCAGGAAGCCAGTTCTGTGGACAGCTAAAGAAACTGGGGATGTTCACTGGAATTAGGTCCCTAATCTTAATCCTGTCCCAGGAGAAGCAGCAAAATGCAGGAAGCACTTTGCACAAGGCTTCCTCCGGGTCCCCCAGAGATGTCCCACAGAGAAGTCTGGTTTTAATGCTGCATTCCTTTGCACAAATAAAACACAGCTTTACATCCTTACTTGTGCAAGACTTTAAGAGACTCTTATTGTACCCTGTAACATAGGTGTAGTGGGGCAGTGGGACAAATACTGTTTCCCTTATACTTTTTTTTTTTAATACAACAGGATTATACCTTACATGAAGAAAAAGTGGACTTTAAGTAGCATAAGAAAATTATATAGTGCTGTGCATACTATAAAGAGCACTGAATTTAGCACCATTTATTTCCACCTATATAGGATCATATCAGTCCTCTAACTGTTGCTTTTATAAACAGTTTTGATTCCATCAGACAATTTTCCCGATTGTGTTAACAGAGACTGCTCTTCCCATGAGTATATAGAAAGCTTGGAGATGCTTTTAATCTCCCTGTTTGTCTTATCCAAAGGAAAAAAGATCCAACCAATCAAAAAGTCCCAGCCTTTTATTTTTTTTTAATCTGGTCCGTGGCTCCTGGAACTAACTAAAACAAGAGAAGAAGAAATCCAATGAATTTGTAAATAATTCCAATTAAGAATAGCAGTTTTGGCCAGCTCAGGATGCTTGGGCTGCGTATGGAAGTAATTCTTGTGGCTCCGTCCACTGCCGGCTGACCCAGCCGAGCACGGGCTGGTCCCCAAGGTCCCTGCAGAGCAGAGAGGAGGGGCACAGCCTGGCCTGCCTGGGGACACTCAGTGCTTGGTGTCCATCATGTAGAGCATGGAGAGCCTGCTCTCCTTGCCTTAGGAACATCAAGGGGCAGCACAGCCCCATCAGAACACATGGGCCATGGGGTCTGTGCTGCAGGTTTCCGGCCCTGTTTGCTCTTTGATAACAGGGAGAGCCTCGAGCCTGTGGCAGGGGTCCCATGTGCTCATCCCCCATGGTAGCCCCAAGCCCCGAGAGGCTGTAGGTGAGAGCAGGTGTGCCAAGGGAAGGGCAGGAGCTGGGGCAAGCTGGTGGGGCTGAGCAGAGCAGCACAGTGGTGTCCCCACAGTGGGCAGGGGTACCACGGGGGCCTTTAAGCTTTGTCTCTTCTGTGTTGTCACCGTGGGTGAGCTGCACCCTCTGTGCACCCACGCAGGAGCATTAGGAAAGGTAATACCTATAAACAGAGCAAATATGTAGGCAAGAAGTGATATGGAGCGTGCATTGGTGTGTGTTAAGTAGAAATAATCTTTTAATCAATAATTGCACAGCCATTATCAGCCATCTTTACCAATTGCTTCTAGCCAAAAGCAGTTATCTCTGATAAAGATGACTTCTGTTTGGAGGCAGGCCTGGATTTAAAACCACAAGATAAAGTGATTGTATTCAAAAGAAGCTGTTGCTACTGAACGGGCCCTCCGAGGGAGGACTGACAAAGTATTCTGCCCGTTTCGTGCCCTGTGTTGCTGCATTTCTCATGTGGAGTGGTCCTGGCTCTCAAGCTGCGCCCAGGGGAGGACACAAGGGTGCAGAGTTTGCTCATGGAGCTTTCCCACCCCCTGCTTGCTCCTCCTTCCCACAGCACCTCATCAGACTCTTGGACACTTTTTCTCCTCCAGCAGATTAATTCAGGCCACTTGAAAGAAAATGCTGATAGTTTTGTTCAGGTCAAACAATGGTGTTCTGTTAAACATACTTTATTTTCTTTAGGGTCCTTAACTTTTGCCTTGATTTTTTGTTTTCTTTTTGCCAAAACAGTGTGAAAGACATGAGAAATTTTCAATTTTTTCCTCTCCCAAGACAGAAAAAAAGGGGGATAAAAAAATACCCTAAGAAATAACTGAATCCAGGCAGATGTACTTTAGCGTTGAACATGGAAAGGCAAAAGAAAACAATTTGTGAAGTGTTTTCAGAAATGGGCTATTTGGAAGGAGGATGGCTGCTTGGTTAGAAATAAAGAAGGATGGGAATTATTAGAGGAAAAGAAACAGTAAAGAATAAACTAGGAAAAGAAAGTCTGGAAGAGTATGAGAGACGTAGCAGAGGTGGAGCAAATACACACTGGGAGACCCCAGGGTACCATATATGGCTTATGAGTTGATGGTCTGTCATCTTCTACTACCTCAAGTTCCCTGACAAAGTTATTCCAATGGGAGGGATAATTTTCATCTTCTCCAAAGCACTCATAAAATTTTGAAAAAGAATAATGCAAAGAGTGAAAGGAGGGGTAGAGGTCAGGAGAACTTGCAGGCTCAGTAATACATAGGAAGGTGGTAGAGGTTGAGAGAAGGGCAGGATCCCCCAGGGAAGGAGGGAACTGTGTCTAAGCTCAGTGGTGCAGGCAAAGGCATTTTTGCAGAGGTGTTTTGCTGTGAGGTTGGTGGGACCTACAAGAGGTAGGATGTAGAAAGAGGCGAGAAGAGGTGGAACATCAATCCTGAATATGCTGGTGATAAAAGATCTGTCAGAAGAAACTCGGGAGGAAAAGATCAAAATTAGGAAAATAAGAAGGCTATTAAGAGCTTTGAAAGTTAGAAATTCAAGCAAAGTGCAGATATCTTGCAGTAGAAGCCTGTGCCTCTGCTACCCTTTCTTTTTTTGCTGTTTTTCTTCAGAGAATTGGCAAAAAATATGGGAAATTTGTACTCAAGCTGAATTTGTCTTTAGGAGTTCTTTCTAATACTTGTGGGAGTTTTTGACATAATGGGAAGGATTCTTGGACACACAGACCCGCCACCCCCCAAGAAAAACCACCTCAAACTCTGTCACCGGTAGCAAGGGTATCACAGTCTGTGAGTGTTGGGTTTGGGGATCTTCTGAGCCTTTCCAGCTCCCGCTCTGGCAAAACCAAACCTTAACTCCTAAGTCATCAAGTGGCAATCACTACTAATCACTCAAACGACTGCTGTGAATTCATCCCACCTTATTTCAGCACCGCTGTTGACACCAGAGGTACATTTTCTCTGTGCCGCTCAGCGAAGGGGTTTTACAAAGTAGGAGACAAGTCTGCAAGTTGAAGTGCAACCTCCTGAGAGGTACGAGCGAGAAACTGCGGCCAGGATCCCGCCCTGCATCCACCCAGTGGGAGGATGTGGCACAGGAATACATCGCCTGTGAATAGTGAAGACATCTGTGAGGAAGAAGAAATCCTGAAGTCAGCTGAAGAGCATTGCTCTGAACGGGTTGGAGGCCAGCAGGGAGAACTGGCTTGAGCCTTTGCTCGTGAAGTGGCGCCTCTGGGGGCTGGAAGCTTTTTCTTTACAGTCTGAAAATGTGTACTGTGTAAAATTGTTTAATGCTTGCTATTCAATTGATTTTAAAGTGGATAATCATCACTGAGCTTTAAATACACAGAGCTTGTTGTTGGAGCTACAGCTTTTCTTTGTTAATACTAACATTAAATATTTATTCTGGATAAGGATAACGTGGTAATATGGGGAAACACCTGCGATTGAACTGCTGTGATAAGGATCTCTACAATACACTTTTACTGCCAATATTTTCACAAACCTCACTAGATTCAGTGGTAAATAATTTTAATTCATTTTCCACTCCTTTTGTCTCACAAATTTGAATGTATTTGATGCATGAATCTTTACAGTAGGATGTAAACCCCAATCCATGTCTTTAAGGACCTGTACTAAATTGTTTAAGGAGTTCTGTCTGACAGGAGCCCTTTTTCTCCCTCCAGCACTAATTGGGTGATGATGATTGGGTCGTTTTGGGAAACACCAGAGCAGGAGAAGGCAGCTGGAGACAGTGTGTGAGGAAATTCAAAACCATGCACAGATTTAAAATTTTATGAAGCTACAGCAATTTGCTGTCTCACTTCAGTGCAACTGTATTACCAACAGGCAGTTCCTCTCTGTTTGCTTGGACAGCCCCTTCTGTGAGGCTTTTGAAAACCTGTAAGAAGAAAATTTTTTACTTGAAAAGTGGAAAATGAAGTGATGCCTTTCTCCCTCTGACGATTACATACTCAGGAGGAGTTGATGCTGAACACTTTTGTTATATGCATGTGAATGTTAGATACTTCATCTGGAGTTACATATTGTACTTTTCAATGTGAAATATCTGATAATTATGGCTTTTAAATGTCTTACTGATTTACCATGCATAAATTTAATAACTTTAAGTAGTATTTTGCTCTGAAATACTTAGACTTTTTTAAAAGACCCTCTTCAGTAGGAAACAGTTTTGTGGTATTGATATTTATTTTAAAAAAAGGACAAAACTAAAAATCCAGCCTTTTCACAGCAGTTGTCTTCCATACCTATAAGTAGCTGATTGGGCTCTTGCCTGCATGAAACTACTGCACTGCAGGACATTATTCTCAGCTTTTATTTTTGTAGATATAGTCATTTATTTTAGTACTCATTGCTGTTAAGATCTGTGTAAACCTGGATCTTGTGAAGCCAACAGCAAATTTCCATTTGCTTTAGTGAAGCTGAGATTTCTATTTCCTGATGGAAAGAGAAATTTCTCTTTCAGCCTTGTAAAAAGCCAGAGGTAGCAAAGTGATCTGTCAGAGTTTAGAAGAGCAAGTGAGCCATGGTCCAGTTTGATTCATCTGTGTGGGAGGGACCTGGAGGAGCTGTGTATGATGAACAGGAGCTTGTTCCTTCATTTCTGTCCTTCTCTGAAAATCCATGCGATCGGGAACTACCCACACCCTGAATTATTTCAGTCCTTAAAGAGAGATCGCTGTTCCCACAAGGGGTGACATGTCAAGGCAGTCAGCACTGCCCAATTCTGGTCCCTGCGTGTCCAGGCAAGAGCTGGGTGGTTTCACAAAGCTCAAAATCCACGGTGCAAAGTGGATTTTGCAGCCTTTAACTCAGACTGGTGTGAGGTCTTTGGAGTTACAGATGTCCACAGCCTTTCCCCTCCTGTGCTGTTTTGTGCTGGGACTGGTGCAACTTAAACAGGAGGATTTGCTTGCTTCCACTCGAGCAGTTCAACGCCCACTGAAAACAGCCTTGTAATGAATCCCTGCTTTGAGTAGGAGTACAGTTGACAGCAAAGAAGCTCAGTGCTTCTGTTTTCCATTTTCTCTTAACTGTGTGTAACAGGTGATATACAAGGTACTGAAAGGCATCAAGTACTATTTTTTTATCATATAAGCAACAAATAACACTTCCATAGTAATTTCTGCTGCATTTTAAATAGCTTTTTGATCAGATTAATTTTATTTGAGATAAATGTTATATTGCTTCTTAACCTACAGAAACTCTTGCTTTCTTTTAGTTTGTCTCAATGCTCCTTTAAAGGCTCCAGTGAAATCTTTCTATAGACTACTAAATATCCAGGAGTTGTGGTACACCTTTTTTTCTGGCTTCCAGTTCTGCTTATATTCTTTTTAAAAAAGCTTATCTGCCTGGAAAACCATATGCCTTTCTGTGTGTCAAGTCCTTCTTTCATGTACTAAACTGTGTGGTAACTATTATAACTGGTGAGTGCAGGCTCTGGGGCAAACATTTTCTATTGTCATTACTTATTCCAGCGCTGTGGTGTCTTCATGTAGCCCAGTTCTCAAATGAGGAATAGGCAGAGGAAACTTAATATGTAAATGAAATCTAATTATAACACTGAGGTGCTTCTTTTTCAGCTCACTGAATTGTGCTGTAAATGGCTGTGAGCTGTTGAACTGTCCTATACAAGCAAGGGAGTGCAATGGCAGCAGGGTATCACTAATGACTTGGCTGCTTTTTTTCCTGGCTGTTTCTAGAGTATGTAAATCTGGATTATTACCTTTTTTTAGCCATTGGAAAGCAATGAAAAATGAAGTCAGATTCTCACATAAAAATTGTGCATATTTTTTAGGAGTTTTCTCTGTGTGAGTAGAGGGCTAATCCTATTTTTGGTCAAGTTATGGCCAGGTCTGCCAGAGGAAGGGCATTGCACAGCACTTAGACAGCAGTGGCAGCGAATGAAGGGCACGGCATCTTCATTCTCTAAGTGGGAAGTGGGAAATCAGCTCCGTTAGAGAGCAGCATCTAGACTGTTGTCTTCTCTTGGTGACAGTCATTTAATCAGACACGGGTAACAGCTCCAGTGAAAGGAATATTAACTTAAAATCAGATGCTGAGATGTTCCTGTTAAGGTGAGGTGTTAAAAACACCTACCCTTGAAGCCAGCTGACAAGGAACAGACCTTCATCAACACAAACCATTTTCTTCTAAACAACAGGTGAGAAAAGGGGAGTCATGACAGGTGTATTTTTACAGAAAACAAAAATTCCAACCCCAACACAAAAAGCTGATAGCAGTGAATTTAGCAAACCCCAGTAACTGTGGAAGGATCGGTACCAACAGGCCTGTTTTCCTACCCGGCTGGTCGCAGACAGGCAGGAGGATATCACAGCTCTCACCAGGCAGAAACACATCCATTTGGACCCCGATCATCCTTTACCTCCGCTCTCCATGGGAGCAACCTCAAACCATCCTGCCAGGGCTGAGCTGCCCCTACTGCCCTTTGCTCCCACCCACTGCTGCAGGGACTGGGGACTCCCTGCAGCACAACCCTGCACCCCGGGGCCTTGGCAGGGCTCAGGTTACTTTATTCTCATTATTTTTATCTGATTCTTTGGGTGACATCAGTTTCATTTAAGGTACTGAGAAGCCTGGAATACCTGCAAACTCTTTCAGGTGCTTGTGTGTCTTAAACTGGGTGCCAAATACCTGCAGGAAGCATCCTGATTTGAGGAGTTTATTGCTCTTGTACTGATGTTTGCTTCAAAAACCAGCACATTCTCAAAGTTTGCTTGTAGAGCCCTCATGAAATGATCTAGGAATGTTTGCTGAGATTAAACATTTTCTTGGCTCACTTTAAAAATGGCAAATTTACTTACCCAAACTCCTTTTTCTGTGTTGCCTTAGCACCCATTTACAAAGGAAGGCTTAAAAAAACCAAACCAACAATTTAAGTGAAGATGTGAGTTTAAAACAAATTATTTTAACTGCATTAAAATGCTGTGTAGGAATTTCTTTTAGAATTTTAGTGCTCAGATGCCTTTAACTTAGTTAACTCAAAAGCTCTTGGTTGTGAATAAACTGGAGGCTTAGGCCAATTAATTAATCCACTTGAAACTGTAATTCAGTATAGTTTCCTGAGTGTGTGTCTGTAGGCAATTCTGAGGAGTAGATGCTGCAGAAATGGAAACTAGTGAGGGTTGTTCTCTCTTTCAAAGACTGGTTCCCATCTATGTCTGGTAACTATTCCCCAGAATCTAGTCCAATCATTTAAAGTTTCTGGAGTAACTGTGTTGTTGGAGATCTGGTTTTGTTACCAACCTCTTACACAGTCTCAGTATCCTCTTCACCAAGTTCTCATTAGGCATTTCACTAAGAAAATGAAATTTCCTTAGAGTTGTTGTTCATAACAGCCTTCCCAACTACTTCTGAGTCTTTTTTTATTTAATCTAATGCAGTGGAATTTAGAGAAATACTGTGAGCTTTGTAGGTAAATCTTCAAGGGAAAATTCTGCTGGTGGAATGTAAGGCACATACAGATCATCAGTGTCAGATGCTGCTTTGGTATGATCCATGCTCACCTTAATAATGTGTAGAATATAGCTTAGAAGGGTTTGGGATTGTAAAAGCTGGTAAGCTGTGGTGGTGGTGGTGCAGTGTTGTGTGCAGTTTCTTCTCTACTGACTGCTTAGAGCCCTTGAAATTCTAATTTATCTTTTCCCAGTATGGAATGTAATAGCATCGCTGTTAACAAAAACCAAAACAAAACCAGGGGGAAAAAAAGAAAAAGAAAACTTTCTTGGTTTTATACCAAGTATTTAATGGCAAAATTACAATTTTTTATTCCACTTAGCCATTTGGCAGGGGAAAGGCCCTACTGTGTTCTTTCTTTGAAGTCTGAAAAAAAATCTGGCCTAGGTTCGTTACTTGGGGAGCAGAGATTTGTCTTGTGTAACAATTACTCTCCTAATGCCACGAGACACTCCGGGTGCGTTGTGTTTTCCTGACAAAAACATTTAGCTCATCTTTTGTTTTTATACAACTGCCTACTCAGATGAGACTTGCAGAATTTGGAAAGGAAAGTGCCTTGTAATAAGGGATTGTCTTCTCATTAGCCCTACTGATTTTCCAAAAGATTTTGCTTTGTGTAATGCATTATAATTATATGACAGGAGAACAGTGGAGAGTATGGCATTGCATTTCCCATAGGTTTCCTTTCTGAGATAAGAAAGATAAACATTCTGTTTTACTTCTCCAAGAAGAACAAAAAAAAAAAAGCCCTCAGCAGTTTCCTGCGAGGCAGTGGGATGGGAGCTGTGAGCTGTGAGCTGGAGCTGAGGCTCTCCACGGCCAGACAATGATCTGTGTCGTGCGGGGAAACGGGGTGTACAAAGTAAGGAAGCCCCCCGCGCTGAGGTGCGTGTCCTCGGCTTCCTGAGAATGTGCCTTATCGCCCAAGGGTCCCTCCACACTCACTCGGCTTTATCTGCGCCGCTCCCGGAGGAGGAGAGCAGCTGTTTATTTTTCCAGGGCGCTCTCTGTTCTGGGGGAAACAAGGGAGGCCTTTAATTGGATCTCTCTTTTGTTCCTGGATTGCTGCGACTTCAACGAAATCGGGAGGAGCAGGAGCAGCACCGAGGTCTGGTTTAGGGTATGCGGAGCTTGACTCTCACTGACCCACCTCTGTTTCAGCCGTGACACCCGGGCCAGGGAAATATTTTGCTTAGGCTGGCTTTCCTAAAGCAGGGAGAGGATCTCTGGTTACAGGAGGAGAGAGCAGCAGCGATGCTTTCAGTTTGCTCCACTCTCTACTGCACTTCTCCGACCTGAATCGTGCAAAAGGAGAACAAACACCCGGGCGTCTCTTTCCGATACCAGCTGGGAAGCATGTGCTGCAGTTCCCAAAAAACCTGGGTGGGTGAGAGATTTAAAAGCTTTAGAAGGATTCCACAGGAGGCGCTGGAAAATCGCAGTAATGCTCCCAGGGTTAGTGGTTAACGAGGTAGTGTCAAACACGGAGGGGTGACCTCCTCCGTGGCTTCGGAGCTTTGCAGTTCCCTCCACTTTTGCTTTCCCGTTTAACTTTCTCATTTGTAAGTTCTTTTTTTTTATTCTCAAAGCAAGTTTTGTAACGCACTGACATCTGCTGTGTGTTCGACTAATACAGTCACTGAAGAACGGAAATAAGCCCTGCAGCTCAGGCAGAATGGGGCTCGAGGAGTTGAATTTAAGAAAAGGGGGAAGGAGAGTGGGAGAACCTGATAATTTATTGATACCAGGAGATAAGAGGCAGCAAGTCAACCTGCCCTTAAAGATCTTATAGTTGTTTAATGGAAGAAAGGTACAAAGTAAGCTAATTTCAGTCACAGAAGCAGCAGTTCTATTGACTGCCTGAAGTTACCACCAGTTAAAAAAAGATACATTGGCTCAGTGTTTCCTTTGTTTTTGGACTAGTCAGGGTTGTGATGATGAGGTGGGCATATGATCCTGATGAATAACTTTTTTGCCTGTGTTCAGAAACTGGACTTGAGAGGAAACAATGTAGCTGAATAACTCCACTACCTGCATAAAATACACTGTCTCATTTACAACTGTTCTGTGAGGTGGAAGTAGCCTCGCCCCCACTAGCAAATAACCATAACAGGAGATGCTGCACAATAACATCTCTTTGAAAATACTAGCCCAACCAGCAGCAAAACTGCGAGTCTAAAGCTTCCCTGGAGCCTTTGGTTGATTTCTGGCTGTGGTGTGAGGCAGCAGAGGTGCTCCCTGACAGTTTGAGGCAACCATCCCACCACTGCCTGTGGGCTGCAGGTAGAGCCACACATGGCCCGTGCCGCTCTCAAACCCAATTCCCAGCTCACCTCCTGCCCTGGGTACATTGCTGCTGGACATTTCAGAGAGCCAGGGCAGTGTTAATCAGAAATCCTTTATCAAAACAGTTATAAACAAGAAACTGACATTTGCCCAAAGGAATAGTTAGGCAGTTTTGCTTTTTGTCAAAAATTAATAGTATTTCTAATGAAAAATGGAAGCCAGGCTGGTATTTTTTGATACATTGTTCAGCTGAAAAGAATCATTATAAAACACTTTTTTTTTTTCCCAAAAATGAAGTGTTTTGGTGGTTTCAGGAAACAATTTATTTCCTGAAGATTTTCAAGACTGAAAATCTAACAGTCTCTCTGGAAAGGGGGGAGCCTTCTCACAAAAGGTTTCTCAAAATACAGATTTATACCAGCTCCATGAATCAGTGAGTTATGGGGTTGTCCCCCACGTTAGCCCTTCCATATAGGTAATGTTAAGGTACTAGGTCTCTGAGAGAGGCAAGACTCCATGCATAGACACTTGAGCAAGAAAGGATTGATGGCCTATTTTTCCTTTTTCTATCCCAAAACTGTCTGTAAAAACTTGTTTTATAGATGTATAGTTTGCTAGAAAAACTAGGCTTCAAATGTGTCATAAACTGTAGTTTCTCCTTTTGTTAATTCCCAGCAAAGGTGCAAAATGTCTACATGGCTCTGACAGTGCTGGATAACACCTCAGCAACAGCAAGAACTGAAACAGAAAAGTACTTTCTCATTATGAGGAGTCTTAAACAGTAGGGGAAATCCTGCTCCTCTCGAGATCAGGAGGGAAATTCCTTTTCAGCTTCAAAAGAACCAAAATCTAGCTTAGCATTATTCTGAAAGGTGTTTAAAAGCCTTTGCATTTCTATCACTTTGCAGTGGTCACACAAGCAAGGGAAAGGGATATAGCTCTTTACACTGTCATATCGGGTTTACAGGTCAGTAGAGGGCTTGCTCCTGGGGTGGCACTTAGGAGAATTTCTTAAGGGCTTGTAGCATTAAATGACTGCTGCCTTTCCTTTTTTTTGTTTTGTTTTGTTTTGTTTTGTTTCAATGGGGCAGTGTCTTCTTTGAAAATCTGGGCTGAAGTGCCCTTTATTCATTGTTTTTAATGGCTCTTATGGTCAAGATCTAACTATCACATTTTCAAACTGATGTGTCTGACATTAGCAATCATGATCAGTATTTAGACACGGTTCCCAGATGTGTTCAGAGAGCCTGTGTATTGCCTAATTCTGAGAAACCACATGTACAAAAATGTGACATTAAATGACTAGTGGAGGATGCAATAGCAAGCACAACTTTGCTTTATGCCTTCCAGCAATGATGACAGTAGTAAAACACTTGAATTGCCCAAAAGGTGACATGCTGCTTAAATGCTGGATGATATTCTAGTCATAACATCAACTAGTAGAGGCTCACGTTTTAAGAAGAGTTGTAATTGTTGATTAATTAACTTATCAGGTGAAGCTGAGCCTATTTCTCCTCACTGGATTGTAAACCATGTATAGGGCTGTATTCAGTCCTTGATATGCCCTGCACATCCTCAGAGCTCTCTCTGACAGCGCCAAGCCCTACAAGCTAGCACATCACTCAGGGCAAAAGTCTGCTGAAAAAAGAAGCAGCCAAACCCCTTCATTTCCTCTGCTACTGATTAGAATCAGCTAAAATCAAGATTTTAAAAAATCCAACTGTTGTGCCCTGCCCACTAAAAATGATCCACAGGAGCAGAATAAGTTTTTAATTTTTGAACTGTTAACTGAAATATCTGGTGAAGATTTTAGCATACCTGTAGTGCAACACATGGCTCCATATTCAGTGGCATTGCAAGAATGAAGCCACACATGAGCTGGCTCAATACAATATTGAGTAGCCTTTAATGCAAATAAAATGTTATTTCATGCTCAGTATGTGATGCCTAAGGCACCAGGAAGATGAAGATGGATGATAGTGGAGCAAGGCAGGAGTGGGAGTGAGAACTATTTCTCAAATAACTGCATTTTTGTTGTTAAATAACATGAGAGGTTTATATTCTTAACATCAGGACATCATGGCAATTCTTATGAGCCCTGAGGGCATTTGTCCCCTGTCCCACCCATACCTTTGGCCAGAGTTCTGCAGGAGCTGCTCAGACAAAGGGCTCTGGAATATGGGCTGAATCTGAAACTTGGGGTGTTACTTCCCTTTTCCATCCCCAGGCAGCACCATCTCTGCGGCTGTGCCAGGTGCCCTAAACCATCCCATAGGGAAAGTGTCCATGTGTCCTGACCCCCACAGAGCTGGTGCTGTCTGACCATGCTGTACTCCCTGGTCTGGCACAGCTTGTGACTTGAACCCTTGGGTTACAGAGTGGAATTATTTGTGCCTAGCTCAGGTTGGACCCACCCGTGGGGCTTAACTTCTCCTGACAGCTATTCTTATAGCGGGTCTCTCTTTCATTTGTTGCAAGGGATAGCTACAAATTGGAGGAAAGAAAGAAAACAAGTTGAAATGAAATTATATGTAAGTAAACAAACCATAATAAAATGAGCAAGCTGAACTTTCATCTACATTTCCACTGGATTTGAACCAAGCCCCTGTCTAAGAAAGTTGGTTAATTTTTTTGTTTATTTTGTTTGGTCTGCTCTGCATTTCCTTGCTCTCATTGTGACCAAGAGGAGAAATGCTTGGAGAGCTGTGAGCAACTCTGATATGCTGTTTCTGGCCAGGTCAAAAGTAGGGCAAGCTGGAAATACCATGCCAATTCCCATGTTTGATAGATTTCCAGTTCAAGTTTGCATACTTATAAGGTTGGAACAAGATTGAGATAAACTAAAAGACCTCAGGGTGATTGTACACACAAAAATAACTGCCAGAGTTTAGGTGGCCAAGCTTAAACTGAAATACTCATCTTCAAAATTTATACTCATCTTCAAAATTTGTTCTTGCCACGAAGGGAGATTTAATGTTTTGGGGTTTAATTTTGCTTCCAAGACCATTGTTTGATTGGGGCAATCCAGGGACTGAATGGGTATCCAAGGACCAGATCCACCTTCCAGTGGCACCATAACCTGTATTTCCAGTGAGTGTGTGCTTTCAAGTTATGCATTTGAGTTTTGGGGGGAGAATATATGTAATCTAAAGTTGATTTTGGCTAAAGCTTATCTCCTTTCTTCCAGAAGGAAGAAAACTACTTCCATTATATAATTTTAACCTAATTCTCTGGACATGGCATGTGGGTTCATCCAACAAAACAGATTTTTTTCTGAGATCAAACCTACTTATATAACTTGCAATCTTATAATCTTTGCAGCAGCACAGTAGTTAAATTTAAAAGGAAACAAACTTTTTCTTCTAAATTTTTTTAAAGTGCATCATGTACTTGGTAGAGGCACAGCTACTGTCTGGAGGGATTAGATTGTCAGGTGCCCCAGCTCCAATTGGGGAGTTTAGAAAGCAGGAATGGCTTTACAGGTCCAGTTCCTGCAGACTGCATGTCAGAGCAGTGATGCCATGAGCTCCTCCTGAACGCTTCAGGTAGATGCTGTTTGTAGGAGCATGAAAGTCCTCCCTCACCTTAACTCTACCCTCTGCATCTGGCAGGGTGTTCTCTGGGTGTTTCAGCCAGGTCTTCTGTTCAATAAGCAGATGGGGGAGAAGTTTGTGTGTGTATATAGAGTTATTTCCAAATTGTTTCGATAGGTAATATATACATAAATTCCAGATGTGGACAGCATATTTTAAAACAAAAACACCTTCTTGCTGGCTAATGTAGCCTTTTCAGCAAGTTCTGAAAGACCTTGGGACATGACTAACTAGCTTTAACTGAGCAACTGCTTCTAGTTGCTCAGAAATGGAAAAGGAGCTTATATGGTCATAATGTAGATGTCAAAATGTGAGTATATGTGTGGATTTTACAGCATGTTGCTATGTCTGTATGGCTTCACTCCCAGGGCACCACCTCCCCTGCAGCAGCCTGCAGAAAGTGGACAGAGAGTACTGAATATGCCTCACACAAATTCTCAAGGAGCTGCTAAAGACAAAACTCAATTCACAGTACACAGACGTGCTGCCCAAATTCAGTGGTCGGAGTGAGTCACCACGAGCTACTCACTCAGACTAAAACCAGTGTGGTTGCAGACATGTGCAAGCATGTCCCCATCTGGCCAGGTTTGCTGTAGGAGTGGGAGCCTCTGACACGAGATCGAGCAGGAATATCCCCAGAAATTCCTGCAACAAAGTGCTCCCAGTGTGGACACAGCTAAGTAACAGTCAGTCACGAGGGCTTACTTCTCAAGCCTGTGAACAGGTTCTCCAGAATAAAACAGCTTTGCCAGTATGACAGTTTCTCTAAAAGGGCTTTTGTCAGCAAAGCTGTATCAGGTGAGGAATTGTTCTTCTTCCAATCACTAACAATCCAGTTATGTTGTTGTACTATATTGGTGGATCTATGTCACCTAAATTTAGGAATCTCAACTTCTAACCTGGATAACCTTTTCAAATATTGTTTCCTCAAAGCAGTAACAGACCTTTTATAAAAAACATACTTGGGTAGATTATATGAGTTAAGAAAGAATCATGGCTATAGTTTAGGACACACATTCTCCAAAGAAGTAATATAAAACAAATTTTCATTGATCTCCTTAGGGTAGTAGGAGATTTTTTTAAGCCTCTTTTTAAATATAAATCTGAAATTTGTATCATTTTCCCTTCATGGATCTTTAACTGTGCAATTTGTCAAATTGTCTAAACAAGTATGCAGATTTTTTATTATGTAAAAATGATCTGTTAGGCAGTGTATCCCTGAAGCAACAATGGGAGAAGCCTGCTTTGGCTCTAATTTTGTTGTACAATGCTATTAATTTGCAACTTCAGGGTGATCTGGACATGAGTGGACTTGCATGGTTTGGGGTTTTTTTCTTCCTCTTTCCCCCTCATGCTTTGTAGAAAAATAAGCATCAATTTTGAAGCACTAGAAAGAGCAGCTTGCTTTGGAGGTTGTCAGACCCTGATACAAATGATCTTTGCTTCGAGCTTCCTAAAAAAGACATAATTTCTACTCTGTCTGAAAAGCAGAGGCTTCCTTGTTTGTTTTTATTTGCAGCATTCGGCAGCATTGCTGTAGGCCAGTAACTGCAGGATGGCAGTAACACAGGATTATCCTGCAGAGCCCTAACTAGTGAATCCATAACAGCCAACCTGAACTCTGCTGCGGGCTGCCATTCAATACCACAAGAAACTGTTTGCATTTCATCATGTAACCGGTTGTGTGGATTCAAGAACCTTCCCTGGATCAGCCTGTGTTTTCAGATGAAAGAAAGGAACTACCAAATGGTGGAGTGAAATATATAGCTTGTTTTCCTATAGGCCTGTCCTCTAAGCATAAACAAATATACTAAAGTGAAGGCTATGGCTCAGGCTGCAGAAAAGAAGCTGAGCAGGGAAGAGATGGGAAGCGGGAATGTAAGAGGGGGAAAGGCTGTGGCTGCCTTTTCTTGTGAGATAGATTTCTTTGATAGCAAGGCAACAGGAATGGGCTTAAAATTAAATGGGGCCATGAAAAGTATCTTCATAGCGTCAGCTGAATGGGGAAATCTACTGTTCTGGTCCTAAAACCTTTCCATCTAAAATTCCCTATGGATTTGCTATAGAATTGAGCCCATTTGTGACTTTCCCCCTCAGGCTCTGTTAGATGGGCTTTTATTCAATGTGATTTCAGTCCAGATTATAATAAAGTTGCTCTGTTCCTCATGAAGCTCACATTATGGGTGTACAGCCATCATGGTCTATGGACTGCTTAGTTTTTCCTGTAAAAACAGAAATCCTTGTACAGCTGGGAACTTGTAAAAACAAGCCTGAAGCTACCAGAACTTTCAGCTTTGCAGTATAAATGAGAAACTAAATTCTCCACTGCAAAACATTTATGCACCTATATATGCTCAAGGTTTTGACAATGAGACTCATTCATGCAGAAGAAGACACTTTCCAGGTGAATATTTCCTTCTTCTGGTGTCACACACTGAGTAATGTAATTAAAGAGCGTTTATGAAATATTTGGGACTGTGCTGCTGGGAACCCTGAAGAGAGGGGAAAGTGGGATTGTGTGTGTTTGTGGTATCCCTAGGTGAGCGAGGTGATCTGCAGGCCAAGTGAGAGGTGAGGTTCTGAAAATGCAAGCTTTTCCAAGCCAGAGTTTAGGGTCTAAAGGGAGTGACATGCATGCAGTTTTGTTTCACATAATGATTGCGTTGAAGTTGAAAAGGTTATTACTTCTGGTAGTCGCTGCTATGCCGCTGACAGCACCTCCAGGATCGAGCCCTGCCTCCAGGTGTCATTTAGAAAGGGAGCGAAACGGGCTTTGGAGAGGAAATGGGGCAGCAGTGGGCCTGGCCCGGCCCGGTCGGGGCTCTGGGGGCTGGAGCCGCGGGCACCTCCGCGCTGCTGTGCCCGCGGGGACACGGAGTTCTCGCGCGTGGGTAACACAGGGAAACGTCCCCATCTCAGCCTTTTAATAGATTAAATCTGATGAATTTTCATTGAGGCCAGAATATTTTATTTCCCGCTGTACATTTCGTTAACTCTGGTGAGCGCCCTGGTGCGGAACAGACGCGCGCGTGCCGGGTTTACATCGTACCCTCCTCCTGTGTTTGTTATGGGGATAACTAGCCCTCGATCTTAAAGGCTCGTACTTGGGAAAATGGAAAGGGAGGAAACTAGGAATACTTGAAAGGGTAACATGCTGATTGCCCTGTCCCGAAGGCTTCGGTGGCTGTGCCGAGGAAGGAAAAGTGCTGAGGGGACCGAGCGGAGACCGAGAGCACCCGGAGCACCGCGCCGCCGCGGGCCCCGCTCCTCAGGGAGACGGGGCTCGGAACAAGGCTCACCCGGAGCCGCTTTTACATCCGTGTCCGTGTCTTTGCTATGCGAGCCAAATGAGCGCGAGTTAATTGTAGGTACGGCTGCAGTGTGCCCCGGGCTCGAGCGGTCCCGGAAGGTGGGTCCTCAGGCGGCACCGGCCGTGTGTCCGTCCCCTGAAGGCACCCGGAGCTGAGCAGGAGCCGGAGGATTGACACCGGCGCTGTGTCGCCTATCCCCGTCCAGGTCTCGGTGCGGGAGGTGGGAGCCCTGCCCCGGTGCCTGCAGGCGGCAGCCGCGCTGACCGAACGGGAGCGGGGCTCTCCGAGCCAGGGGCGTCCCGGCGCTCCTCGCCGGAGACACGTTTTCTCTCAGGAAAAAAAAAAAAACAACAAAAAAAAAAAGGCAGCCAAAAAAAACCCACCAAAAACCACAACAACCCAAAACCAAAAAAAAACTTTGGGAGAGGAACTTTGCCGCATTTTCAAACTAACTGACTCAAAACCTTCCAGGTAGAATGGCCTCTGCTGCCTGCGCAGGGTGAGTAGAAAAAAACCCTCTCGGGCTACTCAGGTCTTATCAGCGCTGCAGCTGAAGACACGGCTTTCGTGGGAAGCCTCGTCTGGGCTGCCGGGGCCAGACGTGGGGGCGGCTCCCCGTACCGTGTCCCCGCGGCGCTCCGAGACCCCCGGCGCTTGCCGCGTCCCGCTCCGCCCGGCGCTTCCACCCGCGGTCCGGGCTCAGCCGCCGCCCAGCCGGAATGCAGGACCCGGCGCCGCAGAGGTGCGTCGGTGCTCTGCTCGGGAAGGTGGACCCGATGCCGACAAAGCCCCGACTTGCAGCCCCTCGCAGAGCACTTCTTGGAGGACTTACGCGGCCGGGGTTGAGTGAGACCCGCTTTGCCCTTCCCTGCTTCACTGCCCTGGGACCGGGCTGGGGCCGCGTCTGTTCTGCTCTCGTGTGTAGAAAAGCCAGAGCCCTTTCCCCACCTCCTCTCAGCGTCCCGCCGTAGCGGGCACCGGCGCCCTGAGCCCCCCTCCACTGCGAGCTTCCCTCCTGCTCCCAAGGGCGGCCGCAGGACGGGGCCGGGAGCAACTCTGCTGGTCCTTCTGCACTCGCTCCTGCCCGGCACGGGAGCGGCGGGGCGCGGGCTCACCCTGGCGCACGGGCAGATCGGGCCACTCCTTGGGGCCGTGGTGGGATCCCCCGATCCTTCTCCAGGAAAAGGGCTCTCCGCGTTGCTCTGCTCCCTGCTCGTCCCCGTTAATTGCATTCCCCTCGCCGTGACATTTCTGTGGGTACCGATAAGCGTTCAGCGCTCTGTTTAACCGCAGTTACAGGTACAGCTGCGGGGCGTGCTCCTGCGCTTTCGGGTCCCATGAAGGGCTTAATTAGGAGAGGGGAGAGCCCGGCAGCACCTGCCTGCCCTTGTGTCAAACGTTCGAGTAGCCGCACACGGGGCTGCGCGCTCACCTTTGCTGCTGCTCGGCCCGATCGCCGCTCCCAGCACTGGGCTGAGCTTCTGCCCTGGTGTTCATCCAAAATCCCCCTTGGTGGGGCTGTCAAAAAAAACCCAAACAAGCCCTCGGATGTCAAATGTCCTTTGTGAGCGAGCGAGCCCTAGTAAGGAGCTACGCGCCCGGCTTAGGAGTGAGAAGGGAGGAATGTGCCATTTGTTGGAGGTGATGACATAGGCAGCAGTGCTGTTACACCTGCACCGGCCCTCTCCGCGGAAATGCCTGCGAGGGGGAGCGCCGGGAGCAGCATGGGTGGCCGGCAGAAAGAAGTTCGCCCCGGCCCTGGGGAGCCCACAACCCCCGTTTCGGCGGCGGGGCACAGCTGTCTCCGGCTGCTCCGCCGCTTTGCGCGGAGCGAGCCGTCGAGGAGCCGCCGGCGGCCGCCCGGGGAGGAGAAACCTGGGAGAGGGTCTCTCCTGCGGACCTCATCCCTGCACCGTTTCGTTTGTGTGCCTTAGACGTGTGCCTGGGGGCGGCGTGCGCTGCTCCGCGGCTGGGTGCGGAAACAGACGGTCCTCCTCTCTGTGACCGGGTTATAGGGGCAAACGTTTCTCCGCCGACGGGAGGTCAGGGATTCGTTGTATGGCCATAGGCGAAGATGTAGAAACGTGTTTTAACTGAGAAATATAATTATATATCTATTCCCTGAAAGACTCATGTATTTCTCGATTAAAATACGTTTCTGCATCTTCGACTGCTTTCACCCCAATTAGCCTCTCCCGGGACGGGGAGCAGGAACCCGTGGCAAGGCAGAGGAGATAGAGATCCGCGCATCGGCCGCCGAAGCCCCGGGGCTCCTCCACGGAAGAGGCCGGCTGCAGCAGGAACGCACGATCGGGAGCTCCCAGCCCCCCGGGCTCGTGCTTGGTTACGAAAATTGTGGTCTCACGTAAAATACGCGGGGCGAGGAACAGTGTGTGCGAAGGTTCGCGTTTAAGAAAGGCAGGAGCGAGTGTGAGGGCCGTGCGCTGCCGGCCGGCGCAGCTGCGGACGCCGGGCTGTGAGTGCAGCTGCTCTCAGGGCCGCTTCTGGGCAGCCCGAATTGTGCTTCAGTGTGGCAGGGAAGGTCAGGTCCGTGCGGAGCCGTGCCGGCAGCGCCGGGCTCACTGCAGTCCGTACCCTGAGGGCCGAGAGAGGCCGGCGGCCGCGTTGGCTGATGGAGGGACTTGAGGGTTAGACGAGACTAGTCTGCCCCGTTCCCGGGGATAGGACTGAAAGTTCCGTCAAAAATCAGTGCAAAACATCCTCTGCCCGCTGCTGTGCCCATGTCTGAGCAGCTCCGTGTTACTGATTTGTTATAACACGACACCTCTGGCCGGCTGAGACTGTCTACTGCTCGGGGAGGCTCCACCTGAAGACAGGAAAGGGGAAGGAGTGGAGGAATGTCGGTGCCACATAAGATGCTCCAAGAACTGTGTGAAATAAGCTGAAGCCCTCCAAGGAAACGAGCAGGAAAGCTGCCCTGTGTGTATCATCCCTCGCCTCGTCACCCTGCCCCGGCTCTCGAGTCGCCTGTCAGCTCCGCAGCCGCGCTGGGGGCCTGCGCGTACTTTACGGGGAGGGAGAAGGGGCGACCTGACACCTTTTGCTCTCTCACCTCCTGCAAGTAAGAGCTGCGAGAACCAACTTGCAGGCAGCGGCAACAGCCTCCCTGTGCTCCCCGGTTGCGATCGGTTGGCGGGGCCCGCGGCCAACACATATAAACGCGACCGCGTGTGCGGCTGGACGTGTGACAGCCGCCGTGGCAGGGGCGAGCGCCGCGGGCACACCCCCTCGCACCCACCGCCTCCAGCGCGGCCCCGCGCCGGGCGGGAGGGCAGCGCAGCGCCGCGGGCTCCGGCGGGCTCCGCGGTGGGCGGCGGAGGCTCTACCGGCATCCCCCCNCGCGATAGGGGAGCGGGCTCCTGACGAAAGCGGAACTCGGCCGGGCCCATACAAATCAGAAAAGAGCCCGGCCGCCGCGGCAGAGGGGAGCGGAGCCCGCGGGGGCAGCGACGCCGCCGCCGCGCTGCACGGACCAGCGGCGCCGCGAGAGGCGCCTCCCGATCTGCGTCCCGGTCCCGGCTTCGGCCCCGGCGCTGATCTCGGCGAGCGCGGAGCGGGACGGCAGCCGGCACCGGGCTCCGTGCACCGGGCAGCTCTGCGCTGGCCGCCCCGGGCGGCGGACGCGGGGCACCATGATGAACAACTACCCGGACGGAGAGGAGGACACAGTGGTGCTGCTGGCTCATGACACCAGCGGCAACAAGGAGCCAGAGCGGGTCAAGGAGGAGCTGAACGCGGACAAGGGCCCCGAGAAGCCGGACCCCTCGCAGAAGCCCCCCTACTCCTACGTGGCCCTAATCGCCATGGCCATTCGAGAGAGCGCGGAGAAGAGGCTCACGCTATCTGGGATCTACCAGTACATCATCAGCAAGTTCCCTTTCTACGAGAAGAACAAGAAGGGCTGGCAGAACAGCATCCGCCACAACCTCAGCCTCAACGAGTGCTTCATCAAGGTGCCCCGGGAGGGCGGCGGAGAGCGCAAGGGCAACTACTGGACCCTGGACCCCGCCTGCGAGGACATGTTCGAGAAAGGCAACTACCGCAGGAGACGAAGGATGAAACGGCCTTTCCGGCCGCCTCCGACCCATTTCCAGCCTGGCAAGACCCTCTTCAGCCCGGACAGCTACGGCTACCTGTCCCCGCCCAAGTACTTGCAGTCCACCTTCATGAACAACTCGTGGCCGCTGGCGCAGCCCCCCGCGCCCATGCCCTACACCTCCTGCCAGATGTCTGGCGGGAACGTCAGCCCTGTCAATGTGAAAGGACTCTCGGGCCCGGCGACCTACAGTCCCTACTCACGGGTACAGAGCATGGCACTGCCCAGCATGGTGAACTCCTACAACGGCATGGGCCACCACCACCACCACCCGCACGCCCATCACCCGCAGCAGCTCAGCCCGGCCAGCCCCGCGCCGCCCGCGGCCCCGGCGGCAAACGGAGCCGGCCTCCAGTTTGCCTGCGCCCGTCAGCCCACCGAGCTGTCCATGATGCACTGTTCCTACTGGGAACACGACAGCAAACACAGCGCCCTACACTCCCGCATAGACATCTAGGGAGGCTCCGGCCGGCCGCCGTCACAGAAATGCACCGGCCCCGCTGCCCCTCTCCCATCCCGCCGCGTCCCCCTGTGCTCCCGTGTCTCTCCCCTTCGTCCCTTGCTGCGGACTTTCCTCTCTCTGTGCCCAGACTGTCGCGGTGGGCAAATAGCAGCCTCGCCCCGTGTGTAGTGTCAGTGTAGGAGCCGTCCGGCCATGAGAAGAAGGCGGTGTAAGTGTGGGAGATAGCCCGCGGGGCTGCGCCGGGCAGCGGCGGCCGGGCCGCCCGTCTCCGGGCGAGCTGGGATTCACCGAGTGTTTCTCTGCTCGTGTGTGTGTTTGTGAGTTGTTTGGTTTGGTTGGTTTGGGTTTGGGGTTTTTTTTGTGTGTGTGTTTTTGGTTTTGTTTGTTTGTTTGTTTGTTTTTGTTTTTATTTTTTATTTTTTAGGGGGCTGGGGGGAGTATGTAATTAAAAATAGATTATTTAGCCCTCAAAATTTTGCTTCTTTGTAATTCAGCCGTAATCCTTTCGGGCTCAGCCTTGGGGAGAGTAAAGTGAAGCTTGTAAATAGCGGAGGCATTTTCACGCGTGCGGTGCAGGGCTGGTGGGGCCTAGACACTACTATGTGCCCGCGGTGCTCGTCCTCCTTCTCTTCGTGTTCTCTGTCTTCGGCCTCGCTCTGGAAAGCACTGCGGTTCTTCTGAGCTGTGGCTTTTCGTTAAAATAGTACTTAACGTGGGGACTGCTGTAACAGCAGATGTGCGATATTGCTGGTTAATAGAAACCAACAAAAAAACCCCACCAGGGTCACTCGTGAAACGTTTTGGCAGTGATAAATATATTTTAAAAGGAGACAATGTCCTCTGAGGTCTTAAAATTAATTTTATACAGGTCAAAAAAAATATTTTGATGTTATTAGAAAAAAAGAGACTGTTTCCTGTAAATTGGAATATTTTTCCGTGTGCATATTATTATTAATAATGAAAGTTTAAACTATCTTCGTTTTTTTTGACCCCAAACCTGGCCCAAAATGGATTTTCCAGTAGGTTCTGCTTTTGAGTGCTTGCCCTTTTTCTTAAAACGTTTTGATCCTTCAATTTTACGTAGATTAATGTGAAAAAAAAATAGCGTTTATAAAACAGGGGCCAGTTCATAGCGATTTTGTAAATGTTTGTGTAAGCTGATAGATACTGTGGCACAATACCATTTTGGGACCAACTTTTCTAGAGTGAACTAGCACTTTTATTGTACTTTCTAGCATTGTAAGGTCTACAATAAAACGCCTTTCCTTCTTTCCATATCGTTTTATTTCGCTCCGTTCCTTCGGGATCGGGATCGGGAAGCGGCGGCGCAGGACGGAGCGGGCGCCGTGTGCGGGGGCCGCTGTCCGCGCTGCCCGGCCCGCTCCGCTGCGGGCACACGCGGGCTGTGCCTGGGCGGTCCGTCGGCGCCGGGAGCTGCCCCGGCGGGCTGCGCACGGGCGGAGAGCTCCGGCGGGGCCGCGCCGACCGCAGCTCCGGGGCTGTGTCGGCGGCGCGCGGGGAGGGGCGGAACTGTCTCGTTGGCTCGGCCGGCGGGCCCGGGAGCGCCTCCGCTCCGGTACCTCGCCCGTGTGCCCGGTCCGTGGGGCGCCGGCGGCAGAACCCCTCCGGGCAGTGCCTGCGGCTGTGCCCGCCGCGGACCCCGGCTCCGCTTTCGTTTCTCACCCGCCTGCTCGGGGTGACACAGCGCCGGCTCCGCGTTATCCCGGGCCCGGCCCGCGCTCCCCTCCCGGCCCCGGCCGAGGACGGAGCCGAGAGCCGTTGGCGGGTCCCTCTTTCCTTGCCGGGCCGGTGACTGCGGCAGCGGCACTCCCGAGGCTTGGGCCTCGCTCCGAAACCTGCCGGCCCACGGAGGCAGCGGCCCCGGCGCGGGCGCCTGGGGGTCAGGAGGGGACGGGGCAGGCGGGCCGCCCGCCTCCCGGTGCCGGCCGGGGACGCAGTGGGTCCTCTTAGAATCCGGCCTGGGCCAGGCCTGCAGTTCCGCGGCGGGAGCAGGGATGCGGGGGTTCCGCTTCACGGGCCGCGCCGGCAGCTCCCTGCCCCGGAGAGGGGATACCAGGGACGAAAATCCGTACCGGACGTGAGCACTCCCCGCTCGCTGCCGGAGCCCGGCGGCTCGACCCGCGGGTCAGCCAGGCCCTTGCCCGGCTGCCTGACACTCTCCCCATCTGCCAGGGCCTGATGCAGCCTCTCGGTGGTGGAGGAAGCTGCAGCCTCCAGCCTGGTCGCAGAAAGCCGTGGGGGGACGTGGGGACCGGTGGTCTGTTTGCCGCGGCGCCGCTCGACGAGGGGCACCCCTGGGACCAGCCCGGAGGCACTACTGTGCCACCTAGCCACGCTGCCCTGGCCCAGTCCCCAACGGGAGGGCGCTGGGAGCGGTGGTGCGGCCGAGGGGCTGCGCTCCCGGGCAGCCCGGGACGCGGTGGGGGTGCAGCGAGCAGGGTCGCTGCGTGGCGGGGATGCCGCGGCCGCTTCGCGCTGTGCCCGGGACTACGGGCCTAGCGGCTGCCCGGGAACCGGGAGGAACGGGGAAAGCCTGGCCTTACGAACACCAGTGTAACGGGGTCGAAAGGCTGGAGCAGGGATGCCAGTACACATTGGCCACGGGCGCGACTCACGCCTGTGCCACCCGCGGCTCTGCGGGAGTGGCGCGCTGCCCTGTGCCTCCGACCTGCCCTCGGGTGGGAGCGGGCGGTGGATGGGAGAGGGAGCACCGCTCGCAGGCCCCGGGGACCGCAGCTTTGCACCGGAGGGCTCAGGGCCTTGGCTGATTGTTCCTTACTCAATTAGGCACTGCCAGTCTCGCTACTTTCCTCCGGGGTACGTCGAGACCGCAAGGGAAACCCTCCGCGCCGGAGGTGGGCACGGGGCGAAGGGAGGGAGGGGGCACAGCCCGGGGCTCCGCACAGACCCACCGGCGCCTCCCTGGGCTCCTTCCTGGGCTGTGCCATGGCTCGGCCGGGCTGCAGCGCCCTTGGTAAACGCCCGGGAGCGGCTGGGGCTCACCGGCTTTGGGTGAAGCGATACCTGGCAGTGCCAGGTGCTGAAGGATGAGGCGGCAGCTCGGGACCGGGCAGGGCCGTGCTGCCCCCGGGGCTACTCGAATTCCCGAGGGGTCTTCAGCTGGATCCCGCCGTGCTTGGCCAGCGCCCGGCTGAGTCCATATGGGAAGGCAGAGAGCTGCCCGTTTGGGAGAGAAGTGGGCCGACAGGGCCGTGCCGCCTCTCGCCGTGCCAATCCGGGGGTCTGTCTGCCTGCAGGGACCCCCCTGCTCGGCCGAGGGTCCGATCGCCTTTGCCCCGGGCCCCTCTCGCCGCGCCCCGGCAGCAGCGCATCCCCGAGTCAGCTGCGGCCGTCGCGCCTGTAGGATGTTTTCACGATCGTTTTCTGTATTTTATAAACAGAGACTGCACTGAATGTAAACTCACAGGGAAACCATGGCGAGAACCCGGCCGCCGTGCCGGGCTGGCCTGGTCGTGCTCGCCGGGCACTGTCGGGCGGTGAGCTGGGGCAGGACTGGTCCTGCCGGCAGCAGCTCGTCCTCTGCCGCCGCCGAGAGCAGCCGTGCTTCCCGGTCAGTCCTGTCGGCCTGAGGAGGGGGACGGCCATCACTTCCCTTCTCGCTGTGCTTGCCCGGTCCCGGGACAGCGGCCCGTGGAGAGCTGCGGCGGGCCGCGCTGTGCGCTACCGAACACCCAGGCACGGGCACGCAGGGACTGAGTGCCCCATACGAGCCATACGGGCAGCCTGGCTGATGTGTAGGATCGGGCCGCATCCCGGGACAGTGGTATTTGGGACACAGCGGCTGGGCGGGAGAAGTGGTCTGTATCGACCCTTTGTACAGGCAGTTCCGAGAGCACGAAGGGCGACAGGGGACCAAGAGAGTGCCCACAGGGGCTCAACAAGCCCTCGCCCCGGGCCGCCTCGCCAGCTCCTCCCGCAAGTCCCACCTGTCCCCGGCCGCGCTGCCCCCCAACCCCGTCGGCCCCTCACAAAATCAAGCAGCCGACCGCCAGGCTCTTGGCAAGAGCTGTTTTTGCGCGTTGTGTAAGGTCTTTCCCCGTTATATAAATGACGGCAGGAGGAATGCTCTGCGGAGCGGGACGTGCTTCCCGGGACAGCACCTTGGCTCGGAGCCTTCCTGGGCCACGGGCCCGTCGCCCGCCATGGGGCTGCTCCGGGAGAAGGAGCCGGGGCAGGGGGCTCGGGGCCGCTCAGCCACCGCCCCTGCCCTTTCGGAACGGCCCCGGGTTTATGCAACGCTGTCGAGAGATGGAAGCAGAAGAGCGAGGGGTGTTTTCTGCCTGCCCGGAGCGGGCGTGGATGCTGCCTGTCTCGACTACTGCAGCAGCGGCAGCCCGCTGCCCGTGCCCGCGGGGGAAGGGCACAGTTTGCTTCCACAGCCCCTCTGCTGCTCCAGCCCACCGGGGCACTGCCCACCCCGCGGGATGTTCTGCGACCACAGCTTTTTGTTCGTCTCCGGTTCTTTGGAAAGGCCGCAAAGGTCCTTTGAACCCCTGGCCGGGTGTTTCAGAGCCGTCTGCAGAGTGACCGGTCCCCGCCGGCACGGCACGGCACGGCACGGCACGGCACAGCTGCCCTCTGCCTGCGGGCCAGCGGGAGCGTGGGCACAGCCGCCCCGCAATGCGGTGCTGAGGGACCCCGGGGGAGCTGCCCCGGCTCCTTTCGTCGTGCCTGGAGCAGAAAGGCGAGGGTGGCAGTGGCTGCGGGCAGGGCAGAGCCGTGCTCCGTGAGGAGACACACACAGAGCTCTTACCTTGCGCCCTCCCTCCCGCCCCGGCCGGAGCGCCTGTTTAACACCGCCTGATTCCTGGTATTCTTGTCCGTGTTTTAAGTGGTGAAAAAGTCATTTCCAGTCCCATGGTCCGCGTTTCACCCTGAACTCATTGAAAAGAGAGTGCGGGGTCAGGACTGTTTATTATACAACCAATTAAAACAGGAAAATATGCAAAGGCTTCATTCAGCGAGATCCGGCTATTGTTAAGCCGAAAACGATATTTTTGTTTCAAAAATAAAGAAGTACATTTGTTACTTAAAAAATCTCCTCTCTGCGTGTGTGACGGACGCGGCTCCCGGCGGTCGGGAGCGCGGCGAGCTCCGGCGGCCCCAGCTCGCCGCCTGCCCTGCGCCCCAGGCTCCGGCCTGTGCGGCTCGACGGGGCGGGCAGGGACGGGGGACCCACTCCTTCCTCCCCACCCCTGGAGTCCGCTCCTGCCTGCTCTCGGGAGACGCCGGCCGGCCACAAACGCGGAGCACCAGCCTCGTGCAGGCGGGCACGGGCAATAGAAGCCGGTGAAAAATATATTGTGATGACCAAAAAGCCGTACACTGTAGCGGGCTCGGACAGGGCCGGGATAACCAGGCTGGAAAGCCCCGAGAAGCGCTGCAGAGCCCTGAGAGCAGCGCTTAGACCCGCCAGCGGCGCCAGCAGCTTTGGGCACATCTTGGCAGCCGGGAGCTGGGGAGAGAGAGAGATGGCTCAGGCGGGGCTCCCGGGTCTGCGGTTCCTCTGCAACTTCTCCATTCATCGATGCAGAGTCCCCCAGGAGCCCATCCCTGTGTGTGCGGGGCATCGCCGTCCTTGGCAGGGCTCTTCTCTGCGGCGGTGTAACATGTGTCCCGCAGCAGGGATGCGGCTCCGCACAGGGCGGGTGGGGGTCTCCTCCCGGCGGGATCGGCGCCCGACCGCTCCACCGCCCGCCCCAGGTAGCCCTCGGGGATGTGCTCAGCAGCGGGCCTGGGAAGCGTTCACCAAAACAGTCGCTGAGGCTGGCCTAATCCTATGAGTTTATTTTAGTCCTAGAGCTGTATTGAAAACATTAGCTCTGCTTCTTGTGGTTGTTTACAGTATGTTGGTCTCAACATCACAGCCGCCTTTCTGGAAGAGCCTTACAGGATTCAGGCAGAGGGAAACCAACACAGAAGTGACTCGGAAAGCATGATGGCAAATGATTAATCAAATCAGAGACAGGAAGGCGGAGGTAATCAATGAGTTTTCACTTATAGTTTACTTGGATGCACATCTTTTTCCTTTTTCTTTTCATAAGTTTAGAAACCACATGGAGTCTTATTAGCCAAATAAGCAGCCGCAGGATTTGGTGGGCTGGTGGGAATTCGTTCAAAATCAGCTGCCTGTTTCCTGAAGCAGAGTTTGGATTTCGACAAAACCTCGTGCTTCTTCCCGCCCCAGCACACGGCGTCGGGCGCAGGGCTGAGCTCTCTGCTCCCGCTGCGGGCACCTGCCCGTTCTGCCCGATAGAGCAGGTCGAGAACCACAGATCATGAACACGTTGGTAGAGGAGGAGAGCCTTGCTCTCCCCCAAGTTGCACAGTGAGCAAATACCGTGAGAAATTTCATTAGGTGTGATCTTTCAGTGAAACACCGGCTCTCCTTACTCTGCCTTTGGGAGGGAGGAGGCGTGGGCGCTGTCTAAGTCCTTTCCCCGTTGTAAAATGACGGCAAGAAGGAACGTCATCCTTCCCTGAAGTGACGGGGGCCCAAGGCTTAGTTTTCCCGGAAGGTATAGGCGGGCACGGGCACACAGGTGGCTCTTGACACCGGCAGAGCCTCCTGGCTTTTTATCTGGCCTTTGTAAACCCTACGATTTTGCTGGCAGATGAATTGTTCACCTGTCTTCGTTTAATTTCTTTCTCTCTACAAGGGGATTTTTGTCCCCACATCACAAGGATCACAAGCTAATTCGGAAGGATCACGAAGTGACGGGACGGAATCTCACCGTTCTTCACAGTGACTATTTTCGATGACAGGAGGCAGCACGAAGTGAGAGCGGGCAAAGTGGTGCAAACCACGCCTGGCCTTCGAAGGGCATTTCACTGACAATTGATAGGGATCTGTAGTTTGAATGGGGAAGAGGCGACTGAAAAAAAAAAAAAACAAAAACCACAGGGCTTCAGTAAATGGGTTCTGAGCGAGCGTGGGGTGAAGGTTTGTGATTTTGGGGCTGTCGGGGCAGCTTCCTCTTCCTCGGGCAAGCAGTGCGTGCAAAGGTGCGGGTTTGGAGGCACGCTGCCGGCTCCACTGTAGAGAATTACTGACCTGTTGTTTAACGTACAGCGCCCGTTCATCCGGATTTTTTTCCCAACGATAATTGGGATTCTTTTCATTACTATCGTTTTGTTCCGTGAAAACCCAAACAATCAATAAAGGACAGGGCGAAGCTGAGCTCATCACGAGGCGTAATGTCCTAAGTTATCAAGAGGGGAAAAAACAAAAGGGAGTCACACGCTAGTCATCTCTTTCTTTTTCAGGTGTTGCTTTTAACAAGATGTTCGGGGGGAAAAAATAACCAGGCACATGTTGACGGTGCGCTGCTTTTCCTTCGCTCCTTGCTTTGAAGGCGCTATCTCTTGGTGCTTATCAGTGACAGTGTCTGCGGCATCTGGTACATGGCTCCCGAACGCTCCCCGCGCTCGGGTACAAGTGGTTCTTGCGGCACGAAGGCTGCGCCGCGGTCTGCCCCACCGACGGGCTGCTGGCAGCCCCATGGGAGGGTCAGAAGCGGCACCCGTAAAGGCTCGCACCGTCCGGACAACCAAGTCCCGGGAGATGTTCCCGCTGCTGGCTCCCGGGCTAATGAAACACCACCGGGCGAGGGGTGAGGCCGGAAGGTCTTTCAGGGGCAAGCATGTTGCAGGCTTTTGAGGTTTGGGCAGCCAGAGTTCTCCCTTGATTCGTTTTCAGCGAGGTTTTGAGGCCGTACCAGCCCCTTCTGCCTTTCAAACCAACCCCAGGCGGGACAGGAGGGACACACGCAATGCGTCCGGGACCGGCCATGGGGATCGCCGCTGGCACCAGTGCGAGGGGGGCTCCCGATGCACTTTAATGCGTGTCCTCAGGGACTGCCATGGATCCTGTGTCCCCAGGGCACTGCGGAAGGGGCAGCGGCCGCCCGGCCGGGCCGGCAGAGGGGACCGAGGCGAGCAGGGGCAGGAACAGGCTCAGGGACAGAGGCAGTGACGGCCTCTCAGTCCCCGGCCTTGCAGGTGGCCTTTCTGGTTCCTGTGATGCCTCCGAGGTACGGGGACGTTATCAGAAAAGAAGTAGGAGATTTTAAAAGTAGGATTTTAAAAAATGCACATCACTGCTGATATCTCTTGCAGAGCAGCCTCCTGCCCCAGCTGCTCTTGTTCCAGTCCACGGAACAGTCCTTCTCTTTCCCTACTCTTTCCCCAAATTCAACGAGCTTGCTTTGGAAGCCTCTTGGTTCTCCTTTTTTTGATAAACCACTATTCAGTTCGGCCCAGAATAGCCAGTATTGTCTGGGACAGTCACCAGTTGGCTTGGACTAGAAATGGGAACCACTTGTTTAAACATATTAAGGTCCCAGAATCTCTACGAGCCATCACAGAAGATTTTTTTTTTTCCCTTCCCGAAGCGGGAAGGGAACGAGAGGATTATAGGGAGGAATGTCTGCTCCGGCTGCTGCAAGCACCAGATTTGAATTTGCCGTTTTCTTTTCTTTTCTTAATTTTTTCCCATCAGTTTTTCCATTCCTAGAGGAAAATTTTTCAGTATCTGAATCAAAGTGCATGATTCCAATTTTTTTTCCCCTCCCCGTTGTTTTGTTTTATCTCAGCCCTTTTTTCATGTTTTCATTTAAAAAGTGACAGATTTGGTGGAACCCTCAAGTGTTTCCCATTAGAGGCGGAGAGTTCACCAGTGCGCCTTTCTGATGTTCCACATGACACGTTTCGGAGTTCGAAGCAAGAGCACACTCTAAGTAGTTGCAGTTGGCTCGATGCGGGCAGTGCCTGTGCCTGCTCGTCCCGGACCGCCGCTGCCCTCTGCCGGCCCTGCCCCACCCCTCATCATCCCGCACCGCCCCTCATCACCCCGCACCGTCTTTCATCACACCGCACCGCTATGCATCACCCCGCACCGCTATGCATCGCCCCGCGGGGAGAGCAGCCCCTTCTGCCGAGGAGACTCCGCTCTTCCCACCGCAGAACGCGCCGTGCTCTCAGCATCGTCCGATTGCCAGAAAACATCCAGAAGAATCCACGGGGGCGAGAGGTGTTTCCCAGCCTGCGGGACGTTCTTCGTGCGGTCTTGAAATGTGGGGAATTCCTGGGATAAAAATATGCAGTTGCACGTTTCTCCTTTTGCCTGCTCAGTTTCCCTCACGGATTCCTCTCTTCCTCTTGCTGCTGCTCTCCCTCTCTCCTTGGTACCGCAGGGGCTGCAGCCCTCCCTCCGGACAGCAGGCTTTTACCATTGTTCTGGTGTTCTGTATTTTTAACCACTAATCTCTTCTGTAAGGAAAATTCCCTTTATGCAACAAGTCATTCTGAGTCCTCTTGTTCTAGAGTGTGGCCCTGTACAAATATTAATAAAGCAGTCTGGAGAGCAGCACGTGGTTAGGAGAACTAGAAGGTGTTAAGTAATCTTCATAGCCATGTTTCCTGTAAATATATGCAGGATACAATCCTTCTTTGGTAACTGAGACCTTACAACTATAGAAAATGAGTTTGTACATACTTACTGACATTTTTGAGTTTTATTTTGCTCAGACCCAAAAAAATTACTGTGTGGTCCATTGATCTCGAGCAAATGAGGATGTACCAGCTAATGCCTTTTATTTGAGAAAGAACTGAATATTTATAATTAGGAGAAACAGAGTTTGCTAAAGAAAATCAAGTGCAGTGGATCCTAGAGAAACATAAGGACCAGTGAAAGGATTGATGCTGCAGTCAGAAGTCGTCCTGGTCTCTCTGCCCTGCTGTGAGCTCCTCACTGGGGCATGGCAGTGGCCTTTCCCAGTTTCAGTTCTGGTCTGGGGCTGGCCAGGGGGATTTGTGTGGGGCATCATGACTGCAAGGGAATCCCCATAGTCTGCACTAGCCAAGGAGGATTACAAAGATGACTCAGCAGGCACCGGAGGATGAACTGTGGGTATTGTTGCCTCTGTTGCCAAAGCAGAAATACAGACTGCAAGTGAATCCCCTGAGTCTTCGGCTGCCCGCACTGGCCGTGGTGAAGCCATTGCAGTGTCAGTGTCACAGCTCTGATGGTGGGATGTCAGTTGGAGTGGGAAGGACTGAGGGAGGGGGGCTCTCCACAGTGAACAAACTTGTATTTGCCTTAATTTTCCAGGATTGTTTTTTCTTTAGATCTTTCAACTTCTGAGCAACAAAGAGTAGAGCAGAGCTGAATTTTAGACTGACTGAGCACCCACAGCTTGAGCCAGTGCAGTGGGAAGTTAAGGTACTGGCTATTTCTGAGAGGAAGGCGCTCATCTGGCGTTGGGAATTCCAGGAGTGGGAAATTTTGTTGTGGTTTATCTTTGTAGCTATTGTTATATTTGTTTACTGTTCAAGTGAGATTGGGGCGTTGCTGCAATACCACAGCAGAGAGAGCAGCCCCAGCTCCCGAGAGCCCTCAGTCAAAATACTTCTGTGATGTTTCCAGACTGTTGGCTACCTCAGGGGGAAGGCACCCTGCTTCCAGACAACTTGCCAGGACTGATGCTCCACTGGTGCAAATCAGCACAGTAGTAGCAAAGTCAGTGCACTCTCATCATATTAGGTGTGGATTTCTATTTCTATTGACACAGTTGGTTAATAGCATGTTTTAATTTGTCCTGTGCTTCATGTCACCGTAGCACAGAACAACTGTCATGATTTAACTTTTGTACTTTTTCCCAGAGAACTGAGTGAGATGGATTGTTTTCTGGTGGTCACTGTTTTCTGGCTAGCAGTCAGAAAGAAAACTCATCCATTTGAGACCCAGGTGTGGCAGGAGTAGGATAGAAAAGGTAAACCTCTGTGCATGTCTGTATTCTCAGACTCCTTGGAGGAGGGTGCCTGTGGATTCCGTACCAGTGGATCTGACACAAAGTGAGAACTGTTTTTCTGTATCACTTACATTACAGTTGAAATGTGAAATGAGCTCCATGTGGCAGCAGCCAAAGGAAAGAAAAAGGGAAAGAAAAAAAAAAAAAGGGAAGCACTCTCCAAAAGTTTCAGTTATCCCTTGAAGCTATATTACAACATCTACTGCTCTAATTGAATCAGTGTGAGAACTTTTCCCCTCCTTTTAGATCACTGCTAGTCTCTGTCCACTTTTCCCTGGAGACGCACACATTTGATACCAAGATGTGCCGGGGACACCCACACCTAGGGTAGGATTTTAACATTTGGTTTAATATTTTAACTGCTGAAAAGGAAATGTCAATTCTTACATGCCTTTGCCAGAATCCATTATGATGTTCTCCCTCTTCTCTCCCCTTCTTTAGCACCGGGGTGTGACACAGGAAAGTTTTGCCTGAGTAAAGGCTACTAGATCTGCTGGGAGGATGCAATAGATCCATTAATCATTTCTAGGGAGTCTGCTGGGATGAATTCAATAAAACTTAGAAATACTGGAAGTGTCTGTAAAGGGCCATTAAAAGAGGCTAATGATAATGAAGAAGCAATGTGGTCTCCATGCTACTCAAACCCTACCACCCTCTTAGCTCTGATGGGGAGCAGCATGTGAGGGCTTCTTTTTCACCTGTGAGAGGATGAGAAGCAAAGCCTATTTAGCATTGTGAGCCCTCCTTTGTTATATTTACAGAGTATTTTTAGAAGTGTGGAGAAAATCTCTGCACATTTCAAAGTATCAATGCTTTTACATAGCACAAAATTACTTGACAGCTCAGAAAGCAAAAGCAATCGATACCCACACACAGGTCTGTTCTGTAAGTATTCACATGTGCGAAACAATACGTGATCCACAAAAACATATGGCTCTTGTATCAAATACATGGAATCAAGTTGAATTATGAAGACTTTGAAAAGGTCCTCAGTTTAAATGTACACGACTCTCTGAAATGTCCAGCTAAGTTTAGTGCAACAATTAAAAACAGAGAGATTGTCAGGATGCATAGACCAGGGATAGAGTTAATTCAGTATGAAAGAAATGAGTGACTGGAAACGAGACAGAAAAGCAGAAGCAGCAGGAAAGGAGCAAGGATGAGTGGAGAGACGAAATGATTATAAGGGGGGGGCGGGTAGGGAGAGCAAGGAATAAAAGTGGGGGGAAGAAAAAAGTGAAATAAAGGAGAGAGAGAGGAAAAATGAAGGAAGCATATGAGATACGAAAGAGGAGAGCAGCAAGAAAAATAATGACATTTTATTTTGTAATCTGGCAGCTTTCACTCTAGGAGAACAAATCCTGGAGCAGACCTGAAAGCTGCTACTTCTGTACTGAAAGTGAGAGGGTTTTTCTTTGATTTTATATATGTGTGTGTGTCAACATGTAATTATATACATAAAATGACACAGAAATTCCAGCCTTCCTGGGGATCTCCCCCTGTTTTCCATACTCACATTTTTGCCCATACTCAGAACTTTCCCCCCACTGCCATTTGTCCAGCAGCAGTAATGCCCTCCCACGTGTGACACTGTGAGCCAGGGCTTTCTGTTTCAGTCTGCTGTTTGTTTCTGTATTGCTTTCTCAGAGCTGGAAATGGGGGTTCTGCCTCACCTGTCCTGCAGCCCCCAACTTCAGAGCTGTTCACTGAGATATCTCTGTTGTTGGAAATCACAGTTTCCTTATGTTGATATTCATGGCAATATTTTCATTTTGCACTGGCTGACCCAAAACATGTCAAACATTTTATTGTTGAATTAGCTGGGGGGAGGTGTGTGTGTTATTGTCTTGTCTGTCCTTGTACATGCAAGTTGCTAGTAAAATAGTGTAACTTTTCAAACTTTTTAGGTTTAAAAGAGTCATTGAGTGACATTGTAATCTAACTATCTATTTGATGGTTTGACAGTGTTAAATATTGATCAGCATCTATCTGCCCCTCATAAAATAGGCCCTTTCTTTTTGTAACATCATCTTCTACCTTTGGCTTGGGCATTGCTGGAACCACCAGTGGCATATCTTTGACTAAGACTGTTTATGCTCTTGCTTGGTAAATTGTGCTCAGTTATTGTATAGCACATTTGGCAAACTAAAGTGGATTGGATGTGATCATCCATTTGGCTTTAGAAAGGCTGTCTCCGGGAGACAGGAGCAATAGATGAAGTTTCTGGCTTGGACAGATTGGTGTGACATACATTTCTTTAGACAGCTGAGCATTCCCAGGAATTTCTTATTCCTGCTGGAGTGGGTGTGCTGCCAAACCTCCTTGCCATGTACTTGTCCATGTGCTGGGCTGGCTCCTGTCAGTACACCAAATCCGCATACTCTGGATCTTCGTAGCTCATCACAAGATTAATTTCAGAGCTGTCCACAGTCTCTGTGCATGCCCTTCCTTTGCCTGAGGTCAAACTGTCACATCCACCACATTTAGGATGCTGAGGATAGTGCAGAATGTCCTTCTCTTGCCCAGTGATGGGTTTGTTGCTGGAAGTGTGCATCTTACCCATACAACCAGCTCCAGGGCTTGCTCCAGTCCCTAGTTTTGCGTATGCCAGTCCAGCACCATTTTGTCTGGCCTTAAACTCTCTCCCCAGGGTGTGAGGTAGGTCAGATTCCTTTAGTTTTCTTCCACACACTGTGGAGAGCTTTCTCCTCTCTGAAGGTATCCTCAGGTCCTCCCATGATCATGTTTGTCCCTCCAGGGAGGGCCCCTTTTGGAGGAGTCCAAGGATTTTGTAGTTCAGTGATGGATCCTTTATTTCCTGGTGCTGTTGGAATTGGCATCTCTGCATTTTGTATGCTTCATTCCTATGCCCTGTTACAGATCGCATTGTTCAAATCACCTTGCCCAGGGTACAAAGTTGTCTAGTTTAAGCATAGTGCACAGGTTCATTAGCATTACATGGTTAATCTATAATTTTTCTAAAACCAAAATGTCTCCTGGCAATTGCTGGATCATTTCTGAATCTATTTTCTTCTGTTTTGGATAAAAATCTGAACTAAATTTTGCCCTTCTCCCTCATAATTTCCCTGTTTCATTTCTCATCATTCCAATAGTCCTTTTATGAAGGCTAGAAACAGAAACATGGATATTTAACACTTAACAATATCTTATTGTCTTACTGCTTTTGGAAAAGGGAATGGAAGAGGAAAAACCTTACATAGGACTATAAACAAACCAGAAGGAAGTGAGTTCACTGTCCACGGGAAAGCACAGCTCTCCTGTGAAGATTTTGTTTCACTTGAGGGGAAATGCACCACTGCTCTGGTACTGAGCAGATCTTTTCAGCAGACTGCACTGATGAAAAATTGGTAGGAAACCCTAAATATGCCCTGGGTTCCTTGGGAGCATTTCTGATGAACATGAGGCTTCTGGAGCCTGAGGCAGAATGAAAACATCATCAGAGAATTGGGGGTGAACTAGTTAAAATCCCCACAATAAAGTTTACAAACTTGGTGAACTTTGTGAGAATAGCAAATAAGTACATTATTTAGTGCCTCAAGTTTGATACAGCACAAATATCACCGAGCACCCTCATTTTATTCCCTTCCTCCAGAAGATGGCAAAAGTTAGCTGGACTTAACATAGATGGAGGAAAATGTTCCAGGACTGTTTGTGCTATCCTCCAATTGCAGGTCACCACTGGTTTAATGCTCCAGCTGGAAGGGTTGATCCCAAACCCAGTGAGAAAAGTGGTTGGTTGGAACAATCAGGCAGTGCAGCTCCAGCACTGTAGTGTCCTGGGTGAGATGCCACTCCAGGCAGCAGAAGGGGCTGCTGGCCTGCAGCAAGTGCTCCAGGAGCCATGCAAGCCTCAGCCAAACATTTCCCTTCACTGGGGGGGAAAATTGTCAGTGCCATCTCCATGGAGATCACAGCCAGAAATGAAGCTGTGAGAAGTTTAAATTTTATACACAAAATATGAGAGATATGAATTGCAGTATTTGTTAGTGCTCACAGTATTACAGATCTTCTGCTGAGATTTGCTCCTTGAGTACTGAAGAGGTTAGTTCCCACTAATACACCTTATATTTTGGCTAGGACAGTGTGGAGGACTTGCATTCTCAGAGGAACCTTGATTAAAAAGAGGAAAGAATATATAATAAATATATAGAAAAAACCAACAGATTAGGTACAGATTTACCAACTATGATTTTTTTCCCAGCTCAGCAAGGAACTCTAGAAAAAGGAAAGAAATATTACTAATAAAATCAGAAGAGACAAAAAAATAAGCTTCTTTTCTCATGTAGTTTGTTTATTTTGTTCCTATATTTAGCTGCTCTGGCACTTTATAATTTCAACATCAGGAAAATGTGAGAGTATTTGAGTAAAGTGATATGCTGAAGTCAAGAGGTTTTCTGCCAGTAGAAGGAAAACTGAGGACTGCTTGTTTCAAGGATGCTCCTGAGGTGGTTCATCTTAACCTGGTGCTTATCCCGTGGTGAAGTTCTGATTTGACTCCAAACAAATTTGTCCTGACATTTTTTTCAGCCTAAGGGTTTTTACAGCTGCTGTAACTGACTGGTGGATGCTTGGAGTGGGTTTGTGCCTATGCCCATGGAAGGAAAGGGATCAATGTGCCAGTTTGGAGGGTGTTTGACACATTGCAAAAGCCAACACATCAACAAGCTGTGCTAACAGCACAAGAGCCTTGGGTAGCTATTCCCTTAAATGTCCTCCAGGAGGAGGCAGGCTATACCCCTAGTTCCCAGAAACTCCAGCTGCTTTCTTAGAGACCTTGCAGCAGGGCAGGACCAGAAGGGGGCAAGGACAGGTAAGCCCCCATCTGTCCTCTCTTTATGTGGAGCTTTGGGTTTGAATGAGATGCTCCCCTTTGAACACACATTTTCTCCTTTGGACAGTGTTCAATATATTAGCCACATTTCTTGATCCACAATAAGGTAGTGATTGTGTCTTCTGTTATGAGAAAATGCTTATGTCACAGTTGACTTCTTTAAGGTCATATCCTTATTATTCAAGTGGACTGGGAAATTTTAACAAAGTGATTCCCTGGGCCTCCACTCCCTGAGAAAATGCAAATTTATAAGGACAAAACCTTGATTTTTTTCATTTTGAAGTCTCTTAGTATGTCAAAATATTCTGTTTCCCATCTAGAAGCAGGAAAAAAAATGTTATTATCTCAACATTTTTGGCTGAGTTGGGTTTTTTTCTGGGTAATTCAAACGCACAGAAGGAATATTGCCAACTGGCTGTTTTTAGCAGCATGAGAAACAATACCAACCACGGGGAAGGACCCTGCATCCATTGAAGTGACACAGCAACACTGCTTGTCAAACACTGATTCTGCTCATGTTGGCAGAGCCCTGCAATTGCTGCTGGGTGCATTCAGTGCCCCCGGCTGCGTCATCCATGGTTTCCCCGGCTGTGCGGCAGAGGAAGTGGGGACACAATAGCTACAGCGGTAGGAAGCTTTCTAGCCTCACCCCTGCTTCCTCCCCACAGCAGGGGTATCACCTGCCTGTCCACTCCCCTCTGCTGGGTTCACCTTCCTAGAATCCCTCTGTTCCAGCGGCTCTGGTTTGGATAGGGGGAGTCTTGACCAAAATCCTGCAGAAATGAGACTGTTCTCAAAGTGTGTATTTACCAGTGTGCTGCTGCAAGCCCTGAAGAAGCTGCTGCTGCAGCATTAACAGCTCTGCTGCTGCCAGATGAAAGCAGGAGAGTATTCAGATCTAATAAATCAACAGATGTTAAAGCAATTTCTGCCTTCTCTGTTATATTGCACATCAACGGGAATGTGGTAAAGTGCTTTTTTGTACCATTTTGCATCTGACATTTCAGGACATCTTGTAAGTGTGCATTAGGAGAGTGGAATGTTACTATATTTATCCTTGCAGATTTGGAATGAGAATAAAATCTGGAGAGATGCAATGTGCACATGGAATATTTTCCAGAGGGGCTGAAGCTGAGAGAACACAGCACAGTGAAGGCTGACCTGTCTTGAATCTTCAGGCTCCAAATGCAGGGAAGCGGAGCATTGGGTTTTGAAATTGAACTGAAAACTGTAGAAACTTGTAGCTGCTTCTCCAAACCTGCTTAATTCTGGGATCACAGATACCATTGTAAAAGACTGAAAAAGTGTGTTTGGTTTTTGCAGTTAGTCTCAAAATACATTGTTGCTTCATCTTGTCTCCTTGGATATGGGTGATGGCCCTCTGACTAGTCACCTCAGCAGGCAGCTGCTGCCACTGCAAGGGCTATTTGTAGGGAAACCTCGTTTTTACTGCTGAGGCCTGGTGGGGGCACAATACAGCCCTGTCTCACTGCAGCCGTGGTGCTGGGCATCAGCACGATCTCTCCCCACGCCTTTCTCAGAAGTTTTTTGTTAGATCCCTAATACTGAGATCTCTGGAGTCACCACAAACCTTCGGTCAGCACAGGTACTCTCCTGCTACGTCACGGCCCTGAGAGCACTAATAAGCCCCAATTAGCCTAAACAGTCTCCCCTAGGAGGAGGAACCTTTCTAGGAACCTTTCTAGGTTCGCTTCACTGCTCCTGCCTGGACTCTGCTTTGTCCTTCTTAAAAGTAACATCAGCTCTGAGGTCTCCTTTGCCCGTTCAACCGCTGTGCTTTGCTGACAGTGCTCTTCGTTTCCAGCAGAGGCTGCCTTTGCAGTTAACAGAGCCCCAGGGTGCAAGGGTGAGCTGCTTTCTCTCATTCCAGAACACCCTTAGACTTTTCCCTTTGATGGGTGAAGCTGAACTGACCGATCCCTCATGCCGGTGTGACCGATCCCATCCCATGTCACCGATTCCCCATCCCTTTGTGACCGATCCCTTATCCCGGTGTGACCTGTCCCTCATCCCGTTGTGACCGATCCCTCATCCCGGTGTGACCGATCCCATCCCGTGTCACCGATCCCCCTTCCCGCCGCCAGGTGGCGCCGCGGGGCGCGGCGGGTCCGCTGAGGGTGGTCGCTGCCCCACCGCCGGCGCTGCGCCGGGAGGGGCGGGGGGAGCCGGCGGGGTTCGGGGGAGCCGGAGGAGCCCCGAGGAGCCCCGGTGGGCTCGGGGGAGCCGGAGGAGCCCCGAGGAGCCCCGGCGGGCTCGGGGGAGCCCGGTCCAGGCGCATTGGCTGCCCCGGGGGCCGTCTCGGTACGGTGGGGCTAGCAGAGCCCCCGCGTCCCTGGCGGTCCCTCACGTCGGACCGGGCGGAGCGGGGACTTTCTCGGCACCCCCGGCAGGGAAATAGCGAACTAATGTCGGGATTTCGGTCTCAGCCGAATGTGTGCTTGTGAAATGTCGGGTGCGGAGCGGCCCTGACTCTGCTGGAGCTGCTGGAGAGCAAAAGCACTGTGAACGCCAACACTCGGGGAGCTCAGCAGGTGTGAGGCGGCCTCAGCAACAGGCAGGAGTGCAGTCACCGTGTTACCTGTGCAGTCACTGTGTGTTACCTGTGCACACCCATGGCAGGAGTGCAGTCACTGTGTGTTACCTGTGCGGTCACTGTGTTACCTGTGCACACCCACCAAAGATGTGCAGTCACTGTGTTAACTTGTGTACACCCACTGCCAGGGCTGCAGGTCAAATCCTGCTGCCAACTGCACTGAAGCCAAAGCATCATCAACACTTTTTGTTGAGGGGAAATCAAGTGTTAAGGTGCAGCAGCCCTGGAGCTGCCCCTTGGCAAAGTCCTTCTGTGTATGCCCATTGCTGAGGTCCTTAGGGCTGCTGGCATGTTCTCCACGGGGCTTTCGAAGGAATCATTTACAAATACCCAGTTGAATGTTTACTACTCTTGCCCCAAGTGGAATTGGGCCAGATTATAAATACATGTCCAATCCTTTTCAGATACAGAGGAGTCTCAGCTCAATTTATATCTTGCGGGCATGAGTTCCATAGGTTAATTACTTGCTGTATGGAAAAGGACTTTATAATTTAAAATGTTGCCTTTCAAACTGCATTGTCATCTTGTTATTGTATTATTAAAAGAGGGTAACCAGTCATCCCAGAACTGACAACAGGACTTGAACAATATGTTTTAGTGTCAAAACATGTGAAGCATAAGTGGGACTTGGGTTACTGTCTACTCCTGTTAATGTCCAGATGCTTTCTATACTTTAAATTTCTGTGTGAAAATGTATTTCCTTTCCTCAGATTTGAGATTTACACCCTTCTCATTTCCTTACATATCTCTGTGTTCAAACATCAAGACAGGAAAGAGCCAAGCTCCCATCTCCTAGATCAATCCTATCAAGTCTTCCTCATTTCTTCTCTGTCTTAAAAAGTCCTGTTGTTTCAGTCATAATTTGAAATTTTGTAGGCCTTGTATCATCAACGTGTTTGTGCAGATGAAGTAGCCAACACCTTCAGGGCTGGTGTTTTACCGTGAAGCAAGCAGAGCTGTGATCTCCCTCCCATCCATTTAACACTGTTCATGATTTTTCCCAACAAGTTAAAGAGCAGCTGTACAGTTTCACATAATTACAGCTGTACAGTGCTCCCATATCTCAGGTTCCTACAAGGATTCTTTTGTTTCACTGTCCTGTACCTCAACCATCCAGGCACCTTGTTATCTTCCCTGACCATATGCATCCCTGTGAAGGCTTTCCAAAGCTGTTTGCAGTAATACCCAGGTAGATTTTGTATGAACACCATTAACTGTGAGCAGCAGTGTCTGAAAACAACCATGCCCTATTGCTTTACCGAAGTACAATTATCTCTTAAAATGCCCAGACTGGGCTGGCCTTTATTTTATCTCCTGTAATTGAAATTTGGCTTGAAGTGTTTCTAACTACAGCCAGTAAATAGAGGCAAAGCCCAATCCCTCAGCAGTAACTCATTCACCCATTGTCCAACAGTGTCTTCAATGATTTATTTGATGACTGTTACTTGGCCATGTAGGAGATAGGGTGAGCAGTGGGAGTGACAGGAGCACTGATGAAAAAGCAGGTTCAACTAAAAAGCAGCTGAACAATTTGGAGAGTACACCAGAGATGAGTGTGTGTTGGAGATTGAAACATACATTTCTCAAAGGAGTGGGAGGGGAAGTCAAAACATGTGCGACTTTAAATAAGCTAGCATCCAGATTTTATTACACTTATTTAGGGTTATCCCAACAGGCCAACTCACAGACTTTATTGAAGTTTGCTTTTGTAATGACTGGATTTTCTTCCTCTTTGGATTTTATCCAGAGAAACTAGGGAGCTGCTATCAGTGAGTTTCCAGTACTGCTCTGGGTAGAGGGTATGGCCAGCATATATGCAAATAAGATAGCGTTACTCATTTCAAGAAGTGGCAAAATTTGGCCTTTAGATATCACCACTGTTTTCCCATTTATCCAGAATATTGGTCATATGGCAATAGAATAAGCTGCCAACTAAAATGTTTAAAAAAGGAAACTGTTTGAAGCCTGGAAATAAATATTTTCTTTTCCCTGAAATATGTGGTGAACATATATAAAGAAGACTCAGAAGTATCTAGTGAGGTTTAACGTTTTGTAATCATATGGATGAATTTGTTAACATTTTTCACGCTTTGTTCTCTAATAGATTAACACTGTAACTAACACTATTTAGTTAGAAACAGTACTTAAACACTGAAAATGTAATGCAGTTGGAGAAATCCATTGAAAAGGCAATAGTATAACATTAAAATGCCAACACCATGGATTCTTTGTTGGTTTAAAATTCCTTTGCTGTTCTGCCACTTTCTTTGTTTCTTTATGCTACTGTTTTTCCTTGTAACTGAAAACATCAGATGACCACGAGGGATGAATATGCAGCAGTGCTGCCTCCCAGGATGTGTAGCTGCAGCCTCTAAGCCCAGTGTTAGGCAGCAGTCAGGATCCACGTGGCTGATTGTTTTGCAGACATAGTGGTGGCGTATTTATGTATTTCCAAACTTGTTTTTCAGGATCCCTGGCTGGCTGTGTACAGTGGAGCTCGCTGCTTAACAACAGGAATAAAGCACTTGTCAGGCAGAAGCAATGTGTCAGTGCAAAGTGGAATTCGCAAGACTAAAGTTTACACGAGGCAACAACAAAATCTACTGTGCCATTCTGTTAGGCAACAAAGGTAATTTGTTATGCAACATAATGAGGACTTGTGTGTGATAGGGAGTGGTGGCTCTTGGTTGCAGAGCATTGACATCAACAAGCCCATGCAGCTCACAGATATAAGAATTGCTATACATAGCACAGAATTCAAAAGCTTCATTGTTATTATGTTTTGTTGGGTTTTTTTCCAACTTAAAAATTGCAGAACAAACAACCCCCCTGAGACAGGTCCTGCAGTTCCTTATGGTCTGGGTAGGACCTTCCTCATTTCATTTTGGGTTGGTCTATGTCTCAGACTTGACAGTCAGCCTAAGGGCCATGAGGTCAGGGTCACAAGTGTCATGCATTTCATGTGGCTCTGACACATTTGGCAAGTCTCCTGCCAGCCCACACAATGACAAGGAAGAGCTAGTGGAGAGAGAGAAGTCAGACACAGTTACAATGCTGTTTACTGCTGCCAAAAGTCCATGATGTCTGATCCCACATGCTCCACTGCTGCTCTTAGCATATCCACTCCTAAAAGCCAATTATCCTTCCCGTAGGGAGGCAGTAGTTGTTCACCTGCAGCATGTGGGCTGTGTACAGAGCTGGGAATGGAGCTGTGCCCTATAAAGCAGTGAGGTTTATCTGCTTTACCATATCATCTTTCAAAACAAATCTACCTGCTGTTGTATTGGGGCCTCTTGTTTATGATGACTTAGGCTGCTTGCTGCCTCCAGAGCTAGTGCTACACTCAAAGATCCTGTTTGCTGGCATTCCAGTGCTGTCTCACAACTGCTTGTGTAACTCACTGTCCAGTAAGTGTTCTCCTGGCCCACACTGAATGTTTCCCTTGTCATTTAGTTGGAAGAAAGAGTCTGGGAGCAGCCTCTTCCAGAGAGCTGTCACGGAGAGAGTGGGCTCGATCTTCACCTGTAAATTAATGCAGGAGAAATAAGGGATTAAAACTGTGCCACATGGCCTGTAGAGTAGAGGGCTAAGATCAAGTTCTATTGGTAACCCTCATCCTGGCAATCTGTGGAGTTGATTCTGTTCTTTCATCATGCATGTAACATTTTCCCTTATGCATGATATTCTGGAACAGTCATAATCCAGCAAACAGTTTAATTCCTCAAGTGGTGTGTTAATCTGGAGGTAATGCTTGCTTTTTGCCTCAAACCACAATAAAGCCTGGTTGGTCAGATCATCTTAGGGAAGGCTGCTTCTGCAGAAAAGTCAAAGACCCCCATTCCCTTAAGCATCACTGCCAGTGGCAGGATGTTGGATCTCTTGTGACTGTGACAGTGACTCAACAGGGGCCTGATCTGTTTACCCCTACTCAAACAGGAGCTCAACTTCTTAGCACAGTTATGGCAGCAGTACGAGTAAGGGTAAGCTACTCAGTCACTAGCTTGGTCAAGCTACTTTACCTCTCAGTGACTTGGGTTACATGGGACAGTCATCACCATGAACTTACTCTGCGGTGCTTGAGGGTTTAACCAAACAAACTGAAACTGCTGAAGAAAGGTGGTGAAACAAGTTCTGCTTCTTTAGTGGTTTATGGTGGAATGTTGGGCATGACATGCAGGCCAAGGTATTCAAACTCAGATGTGATTGAGAAAAATTTTGGTTTTGGTGCCAGACAGGTACCTGTACTCTGTTTCCAGAGCTGCCAGGCACTGCCATTCAGCAGTGGCTTCCTCATGTTGTAAGGCAAATGGGTTTGTCTGGTTCTGGTTTTTTTGTGTATATTTTTTCACAGACTCTTGAACAATATGGATCTAATCCTGACTGAGATATTTTAGGAGCCACCATGACAGAAATACTTCATGATGATACTGGTTACTTTATGTTAATTTAATTACCAACCAAAGTAATTAAATTAAGTCTAACCAAATTAATATTGCTTCATAAGAAGCACTAACATTCCTTACTGTGAGGATAAGAAGCAAACAAACCAACCCTGCCTTTCATGCAGAAGATGCTATCTGGTAGTTGCATAGATATTGTGTATGTAATTAAAACCAGCCTTAATGTGTAACGCTGTTATTGCAGCCCTTGCTATTTTGTAGCAGTTGGTAGATCTTTTAATGAACGACTACAAAAATATCCCAGGGACTCTAGAAAGCATTACAGTGACTTTGCAGACAATGACTCTCTTAAAGTAAACCCCACAAGCATCCTTGCTTTTTCTTTTCAGAGGGAAACACCTTGTTAGCATCCATCAGGATGAATGCCTGAAGAAAACGTTCATCCTGGAAGAGTCTGGGCACTGAAAGCTCACAGGTGAGTAAGTCGTCTGGCGCTTTCTGCAGAGCAAGTGCAGAGTGTTTTCAGGCTCTCAGCGCTGCTTGGCTGAGCCTCGGGTCGTGCAGAGGTGAGCTGCCACGCTAGACGGCCCCGGGAGAGCCGCCCTCCCGGAGGGAATTGTGCAGCGGTGGCGATCCCGTGTCAGACGTGCCGCAGGGTTGTCTTTCCGCCTGAATGCGGCTACTTGCAAATGTTCTACCGCTCCGTTCCTCTGCAGCCCTGCTTTCGGTACCGTTTCAAGGTCAAGGCGTTGACCGAGCTGTGAGTGCAATTCTTTCTCTCATACTGCGGGGTCTGTGCTACCCGGGTGATTATTTACGATAGACTTGTGCACTACCCAGTGCACTGAAATGTTGTTTTCCTCAGCACTTGCTCCTCCTGCCTAGGAGCCACACAGTTCATGTGACTTCCATGCATCTGCCAGCCCTGCTGCCTGTCCCTCGGGGTCCCCAAGTGGGCAGCTGGGCTACCCTAGCCTTTGGGGCTCTCTGCCCCGATACTGTTCCCAGGGAGCAGCTGGAGTGATGGGGATTAAAGCCGGGTTCTGTGGCTTCCTTCAGGCAGCCCATCCCTGTCACATAGGCAGCAAGAAAACATCCACCTTCCAGCAGTGCTGGAACACTTTTGGCAACCTTGCCCGCCTCTGAGGTCTCTCTGTCAGCACTTCTTTCTTCCTCATTTATTTCTCAGTCTGCTACTCCTGTAGCAGAGGAAGCCCTGGTACTCTCTCAGGCCTTTGCCCAGTTCTGTGGGGTTTTATATTCCCTTTTTAGCACTGCTTGACTCAGGTACAGAAAGGTGAAGGAACAGCTCAGTATAATGTTTAGCTAAATAAAGTATCACACACAGTACTTGCACCATTTCCATCAGCAGCTTACCAAAATAAGGAGTACCATTGTTCAAAATCCAAGTTAAGAGGGATTTTCACATGTAAGCAGTTGGACTGAGATTTACTACAGCAGCAGATGATGTGTGGACCTATGTGTTTTAGACCTCTGTTTTGCTGTCTCCAAGGTGCTGTGTTAGTGTCAGGCTCATCTGGATCAGGATGGTGGGATTTGCTCCTTTGCAGCAAGCCTGCCCTCTGATTGCTCCCTATGTGGATGGTTTTTCACAAATGGTGTATCTGTAATGCACTGTGACCAAACTGCACCTAGAAAAGCCTTTTCAAAAGTTAAGGATTGGGTCCATAGCAGGATTTGATTGTAACAATCAAAAGAAACAAAAATAAATAGATATTCCTTTATTCTGCTTGCAGCAGGTGCTGCAGCAGGTGAATGTCAGACAGGATGGGTGGGACTGTCAAGGACTGATAGGCAACCAAGCAACTGTAGTTGACCAAACTGGTAGTTTTTATACCGTATTCTAAACAGAAGTTCAAAGCAGGTGTACTAGAGGTATTTGCTAAGTTCTAGACCTCAGTAAGTGCTGTGAGAAAGATGAAACTTTAAATTAAGCACTTTGAAAGTCATAACAGGTCACATATCTAATGAAAAATTAAAGAACGAAATTAGTGGGCAGAAGAGAGTTCCCCCCAGAGCAATAATGTGGTCCCTGAAAGCAGCCAGAGCCTCTGCGGGGGCAGTCAGCTGGCTCTTCTCACAGCTGCCTGTGCCTCCTCCGAGGCTGTGGCTTGGCTTGCTTCTCCTTGTGTTTGTTGTCAGCACACGCTGATTTGAATATGGTCCGAGTGAAAACAGTTACAATCTCGGGATCTGCCTCCAGGAGAGTTTCAGCTGTATTTCCAGAAGTGCTCATGCATGTTGCCGACAACAAACTGTTCTCTGCTAGTAGTCGGTCATCTCAGAGCCTTTTCTTACTTTTAGTGAGAGAGCATGAAACACTCAGAAATCTGCTGCATTTATAACAGGCAAAGATCACTTACTGAAGGGGGAAAGTTTGAGAGCAATGTACCAGTTTCCTCATTCATTTCTCTACCCAGGACTTGTGACTACCAGAAAGGACTGCAAACCTGCTGCCCCGGGGAGTGGCAGCAGCTCTGCCTTTCAGCTGCCACCTCCTTTCCTCTGCTCAGCCTGTGCCCATGGTTTGCTCCTCAGGCTTCCTACAGGGCTGCTCACTACCTGGGGATCACTGCAGTGCTACTGCTTTATGTGAACGGGCAATTCTTGGCTGCTGCTCCCCACGGTGAAAGCAAAATGCTGAGCACCCCGGTTCCCACAGTTACCCTGTGCCAGGGCAGGGGGAGCTCTCAGGGGTATTGTCAGCCACTAGTCTTGGCATATCTGCTCTATCTGTGTATCTGAGGGGGGTGTTGGCTAGTTAGAGGTTTTCTTGTGAGATTCCAGATCTTTAAAGTTACATTAAGAAAAGAAAATGTCAACTGTTAAAGAAATTACAAGCCCAATTGTAGTCCATATAAAAAAGTAGAGAATTGAAATCAATAATATATAATAAATATAATTCTTGCTCTAACCATTGCATGAAAAAAATTAGAAATGAGATGCAGCTGCAACCTAGTATTTCAGGCAGAAATTAACTGATAATTAATAAAAGTCATACTTTTTAAGTTATTTGCATGATTTTTAAATACTAAGTATTGCCAATATCATCTCTTTAATAGCTGAATTCAAGACTGTGATACTGCTTTTTCCTCCAAATAATGTTACAACAGTATGTAGAGTATGTTTAATACTGTTAGTTGATTAGAATTGGGCAAGCATAGACAAACAAGAAATGCAGAATGGCACAAAGCAAATTCCTTGTGGACTTTATGGGACCATCAGGACCTCCTCACTCCTTATCAGAAAATATGCAAATAGGTCTTGGCTCCCTCACTTGCCCAGATAGTGAGATAAGACCTTTTCCCTAAGCCTTCTTCTAAGAAACTCACCCTCCTCAAGGTGTGTGATGAGGAATGATAGTAAAAAGAAAGAGCAAGAAGGATTAAAGGCAACACTGGGTAACAACAATAATACAAAGGGATCCTGGGAAACAGTGAGGGAGAGGCATGGGTTGTCAGGATCTGAAGAATGCTGAACACGCCAATGAGGTGAGATGAAACCCTGGCCAGGAGTATGTAAGTTAGGCCAGGAAGACAAGCTGGATGCAGGCTGAAAGATACAGCTGTAGTAGTGGACATACAAAATAAGGTTTCTTCACAGCAAGGTCAAGAAAGGCCAGGCTTGTCTCTGCAGTACCTTAGTAATTACTTTTACTCTTTCAGGCAATGTTTAGGTGCCACAGCTGCATTTAGTGCATGGGGAACAGTCTGACTTGGAAAGCATCATCTGTACAGAGGTAGCTGGTGAAGGGTGGAAAAAGTGAAGCATTAGCCATGCCCTGTGAGAGGAAATTGGAAATTTGGATTAAAGGGCTGTCTTAGGGACACTCAGTGAAGAATCAGAGCCAGCAGTACCCTTCCTGCTCATTCTTTTCTGAGATCTTTGATACATTAGCTCCCTTGGCATAGATGGTCAGTCCAGAGTGTCCAAAGAAAGCAGAGTCCTTTCAGAACAAGGTTTAGCCTTCAGACGCCATAAAAGCTGCTGGCAAAGTGCTGTCAAAAGTCAGTCATGGAGGGCTATACCTCAAAATCTATCAACTGTGATGCAGATATAAACACAAAAGCACCAGCAGCTGAGACTTACAGGTGGAAAACACTTCATAAGGTCCTGGCCAAAATTCTTTTTCCTAGTTGTTCCTTCTCAGCTGCTTAGAGGATTTTCATCACATCTGCCACTGACTTATATAGGTGTAAGGATAGTTGCCTGGATTTATATTATTATACAACTACTTCTAAATACAGAAGTGAGTACTGGCTCTTCTGTACTGGAAGAAATCAATTGGATATATTCTTTTTCCTTGAAGAAGGCAGTTGTTAAAGAGAAGTCACAAGTGCATTGGCCAAAGAAGCACACTGCTTTGTTTTAGCCTGGATGAGTTCCCTCATCCCATTTGTCCAGTGGGAGAGAAGCTTGTAATGGTGGAAAGGAGGAGGCAATGCAGAGAGCGCCACAAGGGGAGGTGGTGTCTTCCTGTGGTGTGGGTTTGTGCCAGGTAAAATTTTGACTGAAGTCTGACTTTCCTGTTTCTGTGGCTCCAAGTGGAAGCTGTGTGTGCCCCAGAGCACTTCTCTAGTTGTGAGGGTGATGTTGCAATTTGGTGATGTAACTGGTAGGCACAGAAGCTTGTTCAAGGGGAGGAGAACCAGCCCCCTGCAAGAAATGGCAAGGAATGTACAGGTGGATTTTGTTCTCTGTCAGTGGGGAGGAAGATCTCTGCTCATTTCAGGGATAAGGAAGAGATCTGGCACCGAGGATCTCCAAAGCAAGCCCATGAGCACAGAGAGGAGCCTGGAAAAGGAATATGCAGGTGGAGACTGCTTCAGGTACCTTTGCTCTTTCATATTGGTTTTCCTGACCTGTTCAGGCCCTTACTTGTGACCAGCACAGCTGTAGGAGAAGGTTTGCAGTTGCTATTGTTCATTGCAATCTATTGCCCATACTATGGATTAAAGAATGTTAGGCTTCAAAAATACAATGTTGCCACATTTTTAGCATACATTCCAACTTTGTAGGTTTGAAAATTCTCTCTAAACCTTTCTGCAAGGACTAAAATTTACAAGAGACCATTATGTCAAGTTCCTCTGCTGAAGAGCACCATTCCTGCTGGTTACAACAGACAATAAAACAGGAATACGAGGTTCAGGTTGCCTTGTGGGATGTTCCAGGCCTCCTGCTGGAGCATTTTTTGAGTTCAGGCTTTTCTTAGAAACTGTGTTTGCCTTTGGTCCAGTGACTGAGATCACTGCTTCTGTTGGGGCTGTTTATTGTCCTTTAGCTCTAATAGTTGCCTCGACTCCTGGCAGACGCTCTGGCCTTTCCACCAAACACAACCTGCAGGAGCAGAGCTTTGTGCCTTACCACCTGACACATTGCCAGATGTGATAGCTGGATTTGTTCATATATGACCACTGTAACTGAAGTTACAGGTTTTGACTTATTAAAACACCAAATGGTGGCCCAAACCCTGGTGAAGGCCCTACTGAAGCACAAAGGAGAGCGAAGATGTTTTGATGGCCAGAGCCTGGCAAGGTGTCTTTGTCAGCTGTGAGTAGCTGTTTTCTGCAGTGCTGGCTCAGGCAAGGCGGAGTATCCCTTGGTCTTGCAGGGTGTCGTGTCAATTTGAAGGGCTAGCAAGGGGCTTCTGCAGGAGTTTCTGTAGTAGGTGGAGGCCTGTGGTCTGCAAGACATTTGTGAGGAAGTCAGGCAGGCACCGTGGATGGGTGGCTAAAAACACCCCTTTGAGAGCTGGCTGGGAGGAGTAAGATAGCAAGGATGCAGTGCCCTTAAGTGTGCTGGGGTAGACCTGGACCTTGCATACACGCATCGGTGCAATGTGTTACCTGGTGCTTTGCAGCCAGTTCCTCTAGGGGAGTTGGAGACTGGCAGGAAACGAGCCAGGCGATTTTTATTGGAGTAATCACCTTTCCTGAGAGGTGATAAAGGGGGAGAGAACAAGGACCAGCTGGGTAGTAGTTAGCGTGAGTCAGTATTTCACTGCTAAGTGCAAAGTTATGGCTGGAAAGATCACGCTTGGAAACTGAAGCGGCTGGCTGCTCTTCTGCCCAGGGCGAAGGTACGGCGTGGTTCTGGGGCACTGCTGGGCTGTGCGTGGCGGTCGCAGAGGCAGGCTGTGTGGGGCAGGCTGTACGCGGCGGGCAGCGGAGCCTCGAGAAGTGCCAATGCCTGGGGGGAAAGAGGAGGCGTTCCGGGACAGGCAGCACCGAGCGTCCCGCCGCTGTCTCTGCGCCCCGCTCGGGGCCGGGCTGAGGAGGAGGAGGAAGAGGGGGTGGCGGGGCCGGGGCGGGGCGGGCAGAGCCGGGGCAGCCGGGCCCGCGCTGTCGGTGCGAGGCTGCGGGAGGCACAGCCGGGTAGGACCGCGGGTCGCGTCTCTGCTTCGCTTCATTTCTGACCTCCCCCGA